>JAOANR010000005.1:3496568-3947840 GCA_030278955.1 Hygrophila difformis | reverse complement strand
CTTAGTAGCTAGTTAAGCATGGTTTAAATAAAGAGTGAACTGGTGATAATTAAGTACTACTCCCTCCGTTCCTTTTTAGTTGTCTTTTTATAGAGTAAAAAGTGTTCCAAAATAGTTGTCATTTTTAGGTAGTTATAGATAGTTATGCTATGTTTTTACTATATTACCCTTCACTTTACATAAATGCTATTTGTTGACATTTATTAAGAATGGGTTTAGGTGAAGGGTAAAAATGTAAATTTATGAGTTAATTAATGCAAATCTTGGTTATTGAAATTGAGCTGAAAGAGACAACTAAAAAGGAACGGAGGGAGTAGTATTATTACAGCATCTTTGTCACACAAGTATTCGTGGCACGTTTGAAAATTGTACTAGTAATGCAGTTATACAATGATGATGAATGATAGAGAGGTAAGAAGAGGCGTAGCCTGTAGGGTGAGTCAACTATCAACCAATCCTTTAATTTTCATTCATTGAATAATCATACATTCATACACAAGTGTTCCAACTTTGTTCTCTGCGCCAACATATTTTACTCAATCATACTAAAATTCATAGTAAAATTGAATCTTTAGAACTGAAAGTCGGAGATGAATTATTTTGAGAAATTTGTTTTTTTTTTTTTAATTAAGAAAAGGAAAAAATTCAGCACAGTTCCTCTGACATTCATTTCGATAGAAACAAAGAGCTGTGTATTAATAATAGGCATATGATTAATAGATGTGTGGGTATAATAGTAGTAGTGAGAAGTGTAATTAATAGTAGTAGTAAAAATTTAAAGCATACCTGTGAGGCTGTGAATGTGATTATATGCTTTGCCCCAAAAAAGCACTTGGACTTTTCAAACTATCAACTTTATGCACGTTTTGTTTTCTGTAATAAACCCTCTAATAATTAAAGACCAGTACTACTCAACAAACTCTAATTCAAGTGCTTGTAGTATAATTACTACTGTATGTACTAGTATATGATACTACTCCATTCAATCACTGTAAATGCCAACTTTCTCCGCCCGCCCGTGTAATAAAGAGACCAAAGTAAAACGGTGCAAAGAAGAAGAGATTGCAAAGCATGTCATTATAATATAAAGACCACCAGATTTTTAATCTTAGCATCCACCATCATACTACTACTACACAACCAAAATTCAGTCTAGTAAATTGCAAAGAGGAAACAGGGATATGTCATTATATATATATATAATAAAGAGAAACCCCGAAGCAACAAAATACTAGTACTAGATTTTCAATCTTAGCAGCACAATATACACAACCAAAACTCATCAGTCAGTCAGCTTGTAAATCATCATCGGTGCTAGTGGTGGTGGGGCTGTTGTTGGGTTTTCTGAGAGACTGTTCGAGGAGCTTCCCCTTCAAGCATGCGGATTTTAGCCTCTGTTTGACATTGGGAATGTCGTAGTTTTGGGCAACGTATGCTCCTCCTAGGAACCCTACCATCAATGTGAAACTTGTCCTGATGAAACCCATTCTTCTCTGCTGCCTGGATTTTATGACAGACAATTGATAGTATCTAAGATGTGATTTTGATGGGATGATGTCCTTTAGGAGGAATTTAATTAGGGGGTGGGGTTTTTAAATGGTGATGTACGTCGTGTTGGGCAAGAAAATTTTAGTTGGAATAAAGTTTCCCCTTCTCCAAACAAACTAGCTAGAGAGAAATTCTAGTATAGTTGTACTCCTAATTTAGTTTCCCCTTCTCCAAGGTTTCCCTTTAATTTAATTTTCAATTTCAATTTCAATTGTCAACCCGAGAATTAGGAATTGGGATAATCCACATCTTGGCAGTTGGCAGGCCCTCGGAGTTTTCAATTGAAGTTGAAGTTTTGCCTATTAACTGATGAGCCAAGGCCCAATCTGCTTCGATCTGTTTGATTAATACACAGCTTACAAAAGAAATTCACAACTTTTGAATTTCAAAAGAAAAGGCTTTAACAAAGGTTAATACACAACTTCGATCGCCAAACGCAGTTGGCTTGAGTGGTATGGAGCTCTGGCAGATTAAGAAATGTATCGGCTCAAGCCTTGTGTATGCAGAATTCTGCTTTGGAAGAGATAATCTTTTAATGCACACCAGATCCTTGAGGAATTAGTCATGGCCCCAGTATGGCATAAGAATACCCAATACACGCTTAAAAGAAAAGAAACATGGGAGTCTGTAGCAAGGTATTTGACCAAATAGGATCGTCAAGTACCCTATAGAACCTATCACTAAAATCCCCCTAGAGGATACAACTTCGATCGGTTGATTAATGGGGCTGATTTATAAGGGCTTTAACCGCCTTAATGTTTACTAATTATAACTAATACTTCATGATGAATACATATATCGTATATGTGCATATCTACGTCCACGTCTATATTCAACACAACACAGTTTCTCTGACCTTCATTTCTATAGAAAGTAGAAACAAGAGCTGTGTATTAATAGGCATGTGCGATCCTAGCCTTAATTGGCTGTCGAGCAAAAAAGTAGGCACGTGCCATGGTATAATAGTGAGAAGTCTACTGTTTCCACCATGAAGTCTAATTAATACTCTTTTGTTTGATTTTGTTTGATTTTTATGTACTGTTTATTCTCCCTCCGTCCCACAATAATGTTTCCATTTGACTTTTTGACACTGTTCATTGTTCAACTTTGACTCGATATTATTGTAATTATATATTTGAAAAAAATAGTCGAGTTCGGTCTTGTTAGATTCGTCTAATCGTATAGTTTTAGAATATATATTTTACATAATTTCTACTTGTATATATTTTGAGATATTAACAATTTAAAAAGTGCATTGGATTGTGTGTAGAAATAAAATGGGAACATTATTGTGGGACGGAGGGAGTACTACATTTAACTTTGACTCAATTTTATTGTAAATATAAATTTAAGAAAGATAGTTGATTTGGGTCTTGTTAAAATCGTATAATCATGTAGTTAAGAAATATACTATATTTTACATAATTTTTTATTATACATATTTTGATATATCAACGGTTGAAAAAATACATTAAATTATGCGCAGAAATCAAACAAGACAAGTTAAATGAACCGGAGTAGTAAAAGTTTAAAGCATACCTGGGAATGTGATTACATGCTTCATAGTTATTAAGATTTCAATATTACTCATAGGAGCTTACGATTATACGATCTCGCTCCTTAAAAAGATTCAGATCTTTAATTTATAGGATCTTAAATTTTGTAAGATCTCGATCTTGATCTCAATCTTAATTGTAGGATCTTACAATCCTATACGATTCGATCCTACCAAACTAATATTTTCGATTGTTTATAGAATTTTATCGTTTCATTTACCTAATAAGATTATATGTTATGCTTTCACTTGTTAATATGTATAATTATTTTTGGGTAATTATTTATTTTTATCCCTGAATTATTTCAAAGTATCCATTTATATACCTAAACTATTTTTTTTTGGAAAAAAAATATACCCGAACTATTAAAACCTAGAAAAACTTATATTCCTCTGTTAAGTTGCCGTAAATAGGGGTGGAAGTAGGCTAGGCCGGGCTAGGCCTTGGCTTGAACGGCCTAAGCCTGTGTCGAATTTTTAAGGTCCGAGCCTGACCTATTACCTTTGATAGGCATATATTATAGGCCTAAGCCTGGCCTCTTTATTTAAATAGACCGATGTAAAAAGCCTTTTAAAAGCCTGATTAAGCCTATTTTAAAATTAAGTTAAAATGCTCTTATATATGTTCGAATGTAATCATAAGGTTTGAAGACATGAATTTGTGCACTTTGGCAAGTCTTATCTACAACTATTTATATACGAGGAAAAACTTATAATTATTTTAAAAACACACTAATAAGCATAAATTAATAATACTTCTACATAAATAATAATAATAATAATAATACTAAATATTCCTATGTAGTAAATATAAACACACAAATAATAATGATAGATAGGCCGGCCTGGTAGGCCTAATAGGCGTTTTACAAAGCCTGGCCTAAGCCTATTTAGCTAAATAGGCTATTTAGCTAAATAGGCTTTTGAAATAGCCTGAGCCCGGCCTGTTTATAAAAAAAGCTGGGCCTGGCCTGGCCTTCGGTAGGCTCGGTCGTAGGCCCCTGTCGGGTAGCCTGGCCTATTCTCACCTCTATCCGTAAAGTTTAATTCTTCCGTTAGATATATATGGATATATGGGTAAATTGGTCCATTCATATCTTTGTTAATTTAATCCATTAACCAAATCTATATACCAAATTCAATCCATAATCCAATCCCTCACCTTCCTCTGTAATGCCTTTGGCATCGCCGGAATATCCACTGGCGCCGATTGATGGTAAAACCTCACCTTATCTGCTTCCGGCAGCGGCAGCGGCCTAGAAATGATATTGTGGGAGAGGGCGATAACGAATAGGACAGGGATCCTAAGGCCGACGCCTTGCGGTTGAAAACTGGTCGGGAATCGTATTTGGATCCGGACTGTAACACCCCGGATTTGATAACCCAGGCCGGGATGGTACCACCACACCTCCCTAGCAAGACACGGTTTCTCCGAGCTTGCTAAAGAGATGCAAGGCTATGGTTTTTCAGAATTTAAAACATTCAAACAGCCCATTGTAATATAACTTGAAATTAATAATATCAAAGTTGCAGCAGAGAATAATATTTTAATACATGTACTGCAGCGGAATTTAAATATAGGGCCGACATGGCCAAAACACGGGTTAAACAGGCCCGTTCATGCAAGTCGTAACTAAATGCAGGAATTTAAAATAGAGATTTCCCCAAATGTTCCCAGGTATGCATATGATGATGCATAATCCTCATACTCTGAAAGAAAAAGGGGAAAAACGGTTTGGGTCAGCAAAACGTGCTGAGTAAGTTAACACCTAGCATGATTTAGGGGTTTCAAAGCCTTTAATTAACTTTAATAAAAACATGCTTGTAGATAATACACAATTTAAGTTAATCATCCATTAATAAATAAATGGCATAATTTAAAACAAGGATTTCCACGTGATCATAATTCAACTTACATGGTAGAATGATTTGCAAGGCATAATTTAAACAAAGAAGATATTCAAGTCTCTAAATTTTCCCATGACTTCAGAATTTGGTATTTTCAGGATTTCACCATTTCACTTTTGTTCGATATGATCTGGTATAACTTGTCCTCGGGGAAATGAACCCGCAAGAATTTAAACACATCCTAGGGAATCAAACCCGTAGGAATCAACACACGTCCTGGGGAATCGAACCCGCAGGAAAACAAACGATCGCCCTTGGAGAATCGAACCCGCAAGAACTCAAATACATCATAGGGAATTGAACCCATAGGAATCAACACACATCCTGGGGAATCGAACCCGTAGGAAAACAAACAATCGCCCTTGGGGAATCGAACCCGCAAGAACTCAAATACATCCTAGGGAATTGAACCCATAGGAATCAACACACATCCTGGGAAATCGAACCCGCAGGAAAACATACGCCTTGGGGAATCGAACCCGCAAGGTAAGGACAAGTTTTGCAAAATTTCACAAGTTTTTCATGCAAGTATCTAACGTCCATTATAGGCACGCCAAGAAGGCTATAGGGGCACCCTGCAGGGCACTCGCCCTCCACCAAAGTATCTCAATAATATTTCGATTTAGTATAACGGGATTTTTCAAAAGTATAGATGTATCATATTTCAAGCCTTCGGCCGTTTGTTTCGAAATTTCAAAATCTCTCGATTTAAAAGTAGTTTGGCGTCACAGTTTACGCCTTTTTAATTTTTTAAAAATTCATTTCAAGTCCGAAAAACCTGAAATTTTCACGGTTTATCAAAAACACCCTAACGAACAACTTCCGTGTTTTAACTTTTTCGAAATAAGTTGAGGAAACATGTCAAATATCGAATTTATTTCGCAAGCAATGTTCTGTCCGGATTCAGGTTTGGCACAGTTCAAAGATTCGACATTTTAACATATCAAATGGACTCAAAAAATTCTGAAATTTTATATGCGCATACTAGACATGATTATCTACGACTTTTATTTAGATTGCAAAGGTCCAATCGGACTAGAAAGTATAGAAACATGCCCATCAAACTCGGACATATTCACAGGCAGATTTCGAAAACGTTTTGTTAAAACAGTTTATGTTCGATGCGATTGGAAATAGCAAACATCGACGAAAATGTCTGAAATTTTCACACAACCTAGATTAATGTGTTAAAATTAAAAGTCTAGTTTTGAGTTTTTCTGTTTGAACTCTCGAAATAGGGGTTTTGGTCCGATTTCAAATCTATCACAGTTTCAAGTTCGAATCTCAAGGCAGGTTGGTTCTCGGCCGTTTTCGGATATCAAAACACGATGCAAAATTATGAAAATTTTACACGAACTAGATCTATGTCTTAGGAACGTTTTTCATGTTTTAAGTTTTCTCGTTTGAGCAGTTTTAAGGGTTCCAAAAATTCACACAAAATTGTTGCGCCGAGGGTTTTTCGTGTTGACAGATTTTAGAGTTACTAAATCCCTATGTTTGATTGCATTTTAAGTCACCCAAAACCAAGTAAGTATTAACTTACTGTGGGGATGATGTCTAGGAGGTCACGGGGTCGTCCGGAATCCACGGGATATCACGAACGAATCTCCTCAAGTCGATTCTTCTTCCTTTGGCTCCGATTTGTGTTTTTGAGAATAAAAACCATAAGTTAGAATCTAAATCCGATGAAAACTATGAAACGAAGTTCAAGACTTCATCTTACCACTATCTAGGGTCTGAACACTTCCTCTCCACGTCCTTCTTGCTCCGGTTTGCTCGTTGGAAGTGAAACACCACTCAAGAACTTGGGGTTTTTGATTGGATGAACAAATGAGAGAAAATGAGGTCTAATGAGAGTGAATGGAATCTGAAATCATGTGTTTTAGGATGTTAGGATCAGCCATAAGTCGTCCACAATCCTTTCCCTCCGATTGTGATCGAGTTTCCATAGTGGAGGGTCGAATTTTTGGCAAGAAAATCGCATAAACGCGTCAAGTACAGCTGCCTGTGTGGTTGGCGCGGGGTTGGCGCGGGGTTAGGCCAAACCCCGCGCGGAGAGCGCGCGGCCTGGTCTGGGCCGTGCGTCCGGACTGGGCCGTGCGATCCCGTCGGGCCTTTTCTCCTTTCTTTCGGACTTCTGTCCTCCTACGTTTTCGGGCTCGATTTTTCGGGTCATTCTCGGATCATAAATTCTTATCTTAAATTTATCTCGACTCAAATGAATTTCATGTTTGAAATCTTAAGTCCGTTGATCTTGGGTTCGTCGGCTTCCAATTCGTCGTCTTTTGCCTCCCGCGCAATAACTTGTGTAATTAAATTTCTTCCGACTTTACGGGTTCTTGGAATTAAAATTCTTTTCCTTCTTGAATTTAATTCCAATTATTTTGACTCAATTCATGGAATGTCTTCGGGCTTCCTTTCCCTCTTTTATTCCATTTTGAATTTTGAATCTATCGGCGTTTCATTTCCGAGCAATAATTTATTGTGATAAATTATTTTCTTCTTCTCGGAGATATTTCGACATTGATCGGAATAAATTTTATTCCTTTGGACGTTGATAAAAATCTGGGGTATTACAGTCTACCCCCCTTAAGAGTCAACTTCGCCCTCGAAGTTGTGTTTTGGCTTTTCTCGCGCTAAGAGTTAGGGTCATTTTGTTTACTTTATTATCTTGCGATATTGTGTTATTGAATTATTGTTCGATTGTTGATTGTTTGTTGTTTGATTATTGTTTGACTGATCCCAGAATTGAAATTTCCGAGTTGACTACGTACCCTGTGAAGGGATCAAGCCATGACGTAGTTCAAAACAATTTGAATTTGTTTATTTGGGATACAAAATATTCGGTTTAGAATATTCGGGTCGTTACATCCTCCTCCCCTTAAGGTTACAGTTATGTCCCCATAACTGTTGTTGGATCGGTTTGACTCAGGGTTGGGTAACGTTGTATACAATCATTTCTCACTGAGCTGGCAAGTCCGCTTGATCAATGTCGTTCAATCGTCCTACGGCTCTTCTGTTTGAGGGTTTACCAAATCTAGCCTTTTCTCAATCCTCTCCTCACGAACATTGCATTCTCTAATCATGTGGTCTTCCCCACCACATCTATAACAAGTCCCGCGCCTTGGGCATTCGCGCACCAAATGGGCTTGGTGGCACTGCGGGCAACGTGGTATGACTGTACGACGTATGCCGTTTCTCCCATTATTTAAACCTTTATTCTTATTCTCCTTTGGCTCATTGAACCCAGCTTGACCATTATTCTTCTTAAAATTGCCATTGCTATTGTTTCGATTCTTTTTCTCAAATTCTTGCGAGCCCTTGCTCGACTCCCCATTTCCTTTGCGCTTCAGTTGTTGGACTCGATCAATTGCTACAGCTCGATCATAAACCGTCTGTAGGTTTGTGAATTGTACTACTGCAAGTATCTCCCGGATACTAAGGTTCAGACCCATCTCGAATTTCTGAGCCTTGTCAGAATCGGTTGGTACTATCCTCGTAGCAAATCGTACTAGCTCTTTGAATTTGGTGTAGTACTCTTGCACTGTTTGTGCACCTTGCTTCAGGTTGATGAATTCCTCGTATTTCGCAGTCTTGGTGCGCAGTGGGTAGAATCTTTCTCTCAAGGCTTCCTTAAGTCCTTCCCAAGTGTAGGCTTCTTTATCTCCCTCTGAATTCGTTCGAAGGTTTTGCCACCACTCGTCGGCTTCACCTCCTAAGTAGTAGGTCGCCACGTATATCTTCTCCTCGTCAGGGCATTTGATAGCATCCAAAAGTTTATCAAAGGTACGGATCCACCCCTCTAGTTTGGCGGGATCCTCTTGCCCATCATAGTGTGGTGGGTTGTAGGGGTTTACCAATGCCAAGTAGTTGACTTGGGCTACTGGTGGGGGTACTGCTGCTTGTGCTCTATGCACCTCAGCATTTCCTAATGCCACAAGGACCTCCTCCATAGTCCTTAGACGTTCTTCCATGTTGTTGGGTATAGAAGGCGCTCGATCTCCTACATTCGGAGGAACCTCATTGTTGTTAGGTGCGTTTGGGAGGTCAGTGTCAGTGTCGTTTGGGCTTACCTTCCTCAGTTTTCTTTTAGGTGCCATTTTCTGTAATTAAGCGCGCGAAGATGAGTTTCTAAGTGATCAAGATCTAGGACTAAGGCAAGGTTTAGTCTCAAGTTAGCGCTTCTAAGTCAAGACTCAAGGTCAAGTCGAACATTAGAGTGAGAAGGTTATGTATCACAAACGATTCACATAAAAAGGTTAGCACAATTATTTATGTATGCATATGCATATGTAATCCCCCCCAATAAAAATTTAATGCATGCATTTATTTATCCATGGGTTTTAAAAATAAATTTATTCCATGGATAGATTAAAATAAGGATAAAAAGGTTTGGGCCACTATATTGGGCCGAAAGAAATAAATTATTTGGGCTTTAAGTAAAAACAAGGTTATTGGGCCAAAATAATTGGGCCAGCACAGTAATTAAATATTGGGCTAAAGATTTGGGGTAGGAAAAATAAATTTTGGGCTCAAAAGGTTTGGGATTTAAAATAATAAATTTGGGCTAAAAGTTAGGGTTTAGAGAAAAAAAATTTGGGCTCAAAAATGTTAGTTTAAAAATAATAATGGATTTTTAAATATAATACTAGTTTAAAAATAATACTCGTAATAGTTTAAAAATAATAATACTAGTTTTAAAAATAGTCCGGGCTCTGATACCACTTTGTAACACCCCGGATTTGATAACCCAGGCCGGGATGCTACCGCCACACCTCCCTAGCAAGACACGGTTTCTCCGAGCTTGCTAAAGAGATGCAAGGCTATGGTTTTTCAGAATTTAAAACATTCAAACATCCCATTGTAATATAACTTGAAATTAATAATATCAAAGTTGCAGCAGAGAATAATATTTTAATACATGTACTGCAGCGGAATTTAAATATAGGGCCGACATGGCCAAAACACGGGTTAAACAGGCCCGTTCATGCAAGTCGTAACTAAATGCAGGAATTTAAAATAGAGATTTCCCCAAATGTTCCCAGGTATGCATGTGATGATGCATAATCCTCATACTCTGAAAGAAAAAGGGGAAAAACGGTTTGGGTCAGCAAAACGTGCTGAGTAAGTTAACACCTAGCATGATTTAGGTGTTTCAAAGCCTTTAATTAACTTTAATAAAAACATGCTTGTAGGTAATACACAATTTAAGTTAATCATCCTCTAATAAATAAATGGCATAATTTAAAACAAGGATTTCCACGTGATCATAATTCAACTTACATGGTAGAATGATTTGCAAGGCATAATTTAAACAAAGAAGATATTCAAGTTTCTAAATTTTCCCATGACTTCAGAATTTGGTATTTTCAGGATTTCACCATTTCACTTTTGTTCGATATGATCTGGTATAACTTGTCCTCGGGGAAATAAACCCGCAAGAATTTAAACACATCCTAGGGAATCAAACCCGTAGGAATCAACACACGTCCTGGGGAATCGAACCCGCAGGAAAACAAACGATCGCCCTTGGGGAATTGAACCCGCAAGAACTCAAATACATCCTAGGGAATTGAACCCATAGGAATCAACACACATCCTCGGGAATCGAACCCGCAGGAAAACAAACAATCGCCCTTGGGGAATCGAACCCGCAAGAACTCAAATACATCCTAGGGAATTGAACCCATAGGAATCAACACACATCCTGGGGAATCGAACCCGCAGGAAAACATACGCCTTGGGGAATCGAACCCGCAAGGTAAGGACAAGTTTTGCAAAATTTCACAAGTTTTTCATGCAAGTATCTAACGTCCATTATAGGCACGCCAAGAAGGCTAGAGGGGCACCCTGCAGGGCACTCGCCCTCCACCAAAGTATCTCAATAACATTTCGATTTAGTATAACGGGATTTTTCAAAAGTATAGATGTATCATATTTCAAGCCTTCGGCCGTTTGTTTCGAAATTTCAAAATCTCTCGATTTAAAAGTCGTTTGGCATCACAGTTTACGCCTTTTTAATTTAAAAATTCATTTCAAGTCCGAAAAACCTGAAATTTTCACAGTATATCAAAAACACCCTAACGAACAACTTCCGTGTTTTAACTTTTTCGAAATAAGTTGAGGAAACATGTCAAAAATCGAGTTTGTTTCGCAAGCAATGTTCTGTCCGGATTCAGGTTTGGCACAGTTCAAAGATTCGACATTTTAACATATCAAATGGACTCCAAAAATTCTAAAATTTTATATGCACATACTAGACATGATTATCTACGACTTTTATTTAGATTGCAAAGGTCCAATCGGACTAGAAAGTATAGAAACATGCCCATCAAACTCGGACATATTCACAGGCAGATTTCGAAAACGTTTTGTTAAAACATTTTATGTTTGATGCGATTTGAAATAGCAAACATCGACGAAAATGTCTGAAATTTTCACACAACCTAGATTAATGTGTTAAGATTAAAAGTCTAGTTTTGAGTTTTTCTGTTTGAGCTCTCGAAATAGGGGTTTTGGTCCGATTTCAAATCTATCAAAGTTTCAAGTTCGAATCTCAAGGCAGGTTGGTTCTCGGCCATTTTCAGATATTCAAACACGATGAAAAATTATGAAAATTTTACACGAACTAGATCTATGTCTTTGAACTGTTTTTCATGTTTTAAGTTTTCTCGTTTGAGCAGTTTTAAGGGTTCCAAAAATTCACACAAAATTGTTGCGCCGAGGGTTTTTCGTGTTGACAGATTTTAGAGTTACTAAATCCCTATGTTTGATTGCATTTTAAGTCACCCAAAACCAAGTAAGTATTAACTTACTATGGGGATGATGTCTAGGAGGTCACGGGGTCGTCCGGAATCCACGGGATATCACGAACGAATCTCCTCAAGTCGATTCTTCTTCCTTTGGCTCCGATTTGTGTTTGAGAATAAAAACCATAAGTTAGAATCTAAATCCAACGAAAACTATGAAACGAAGTTCAAGACTTCATCTTACCACTATCTAGGGTCTGAACACTTCCTCTCCACGTCCTTCTTGCTCCGGTTTGCTCGTTGGAAGTGAAACACCACTCAAGAACTTGGGGTTTTTGATTGGATGAACAAAGAAGAGAAAATGAGGTCTAATGAGAGTGAATGGAATCTGAAATCATGTGTTTTAGGATGTTAGGATCAGCCATAAGTCGTCCACAATCCTTTCCCTCCGATTGTGATCGAGTTTCCATAGTGGAGGGTCGAATTTTTGGCAAGAAAATCGCATAAACGCGTCAAGTACAGCTGCCTATGTGGTTGGCGCGGGGTTGGCGCGGGGTTAGGCCAAACCCCGCGCGGAGAGCGCGCGGCCTGGTCTGGGCCGTGCGTCCGGACTGGGCCGTGCGATCCCGTCGGGCCTTTTCTCCTTTCTTTCGGACTTCTGTCCTCCTACGTTTTTCGGGCTCGATTTTTCGGGTCATTCTCGGATCATAAATTCTTATCTTAAATTTATCTCGACTCAAATGAATTTCATGTTTGAAATCTTAAGTCCGTTGGTCTCGGGTTCGTCGGCTTCCAATTCGTCGTCTTTTGCCTCCCGCGCAATAACTTGTGTAATTAAATTTCTTCCGACTTTACGGGTTCTTGGAATTAAAATTATTTTCCTTCTTGAATTTAATTCCAATTATTTTGACTCAATTCATGGAATGTCTTCGGGCTTCCTTTCCCTCTTTTATTCCATTTTGAATTTTGAATCTATCGGCGTTTCATTTCCGAGCAATAATTTATTGTGATAAATTATTTTCTTCTTCTCGGAGATATTTCGACATTGATCGGAATAAATTTTATTCCTTTGGACGTTGATAAAAATCTGGGGTATTATACGGACCGCGTCTTCAGGTTTCCGCTTAGCGCCGCTAGGATACCGTAATCGTTGTTACTAAAGCTCTTTGCCGGGCTTCGATTCGGATTAATACGCCTGTCAGCTGGCGACGACGGAGAACTCTCAATCGTCGTGCTGAAAATATCATCTTTGGAGAGTTCGAGCGGCGGAGACGCGCAGGAATCTGATTGGTCGTATCGCATCCCCAAAAACCTCTCTGTGGCCGTCAGGGGACCGTTGTGGCGGGAATGGGCAGTGGCACCGCCGTCACGTCGTTCCATTGGAGCGGTTACTGAGTGCGACTGGCGATGGGATTGGAATTGGTTCATGTTTTGTATACTGAAACATCCCGTGTGGAGAAATCTACAGTGGCAGAGCCTTATGGTAGAGACTTACGGATTAGTTTTTTTTTTTGAGGAGCTATTGAAGGCCAGGAAATGGTGGTGGGAGCTCATGCCGCACAATTATAAATATAGATTTCATCAACGGGTTAAATTGATAAAAAAAATATGAATGGACCAATTTACCCATATATATTAATGGAAGAATAAAACTTAATGGCAAGTTAACGGAGGAATTTAAGTTTTTCTACGTTTTAATAGTTGGGGTGTATTTTTTTCTAAAAAAAAAGTTTAGGTATATAAATGGACACTTTGAAATAGTTCAGGGATAAAAATAAATAATTACCCATTATTTTTTATCTATTGCTGCAATTTGGTAAGATCTAAAGACGATCTTACGATTCCGATCTTGTAAAGACAAAAACGATTCAAACTAAGATGCTTCGCCCCAAAAGCATTTGGACCAGGACTCAACAAACCCTCTAATTAAAGACCCTCTAATTAAAGACTAGTACTCAACAAACTGAAACCGTAATTCAAGTGCTTGTGGTATAAGAATATCTTGCTCCATTCAAACACTGTAAATAACTTTCTCTGCCCGTGTAAGAAAGAGACCAAGGTAAAAGGGTGCAAACAAGAGGAAGCAGGAATTGCAATGTCATAATATATAGGGAAACAGAAGCAACAAAAGACCAGATTTTTAATCTTAGCATCATACACAACCAAAATCCAGTCTTGTAAATTGCAAAGAGGAAACAGGATTGTCATTACAAAGAAAAACAGAAGCAACAAAAGACCAGATTTTCAATCTTAGCAGTATACATACAACCAAAACTCATCAGTCTTGTAAATCGGTTTGCAGTGGTGGGGCTGTTGGTGGTGGTGGGTTTCTCTGCGAATGTTCAGGAAGCTTCTTTTCCAGCATGCAAATTTCAGCCTTTGTTTGACATTGGGAGTCTGGTGTTTTTGAGCAATGTATGCTCCTCCTAGGAATCCTACCATCAAAGTTAAACTTGTCCCGATAAAACCCATCTTCTCTGCTGCCTGGATTTATGAAAGACAATTGATAGTATCTAAGATGTGATTTTGATGGGATGATGACCTTTAGGAGGAATTTAATTAGGGGGTGGGGTTTTTAAATGGTGATGTACGTCGTGTTGGGCAAGAAAATTTTTGGTGGAATAAAGTTTCCCCTTCTCCAAACTAGAGAAATACTACTACTAAAACAATCGCACTAGTTTAGTTTCCCCTTCACCAAGGTTTCCCTTTGATTTTCAATTTCAATTTGCAACCCTGGGAAAGTGGGCAGGCCACGGTTATATACCCATGAAAAATGGTAGGGGCACACAAACCGGACGTTTGGGGCACATTTTAGTAGGATTGGAGCACACATAATTTCTTCTTTCCACATTTTTCATATTCAATGGATAATGCGGATGAATACCAACATGCAAGTGGAAGAACATGAATACCAATACCAACATCAACATCAACAGTTATAACTCGTAAGTTTGTAATTTTTTTATGTTCTGTATATTATAATTTTAGTTTTATTGCGCATCGTATAGATTTGTACGGTCACTGTTGGCCGATCAGTGGAACAATGGAACGGCCATGCATGGCCGATCATAGTTGTTGTTCAGAGGTTGAATATTGCAACGATAATAAAAAAAAAGGTCGGGTTTTCATATGATGCGAACGAGGTGGCTATTATAGGAAGCATAAAGCTAAGAAGAATAGATTTGACCCTTCCGTTGATGAAGTGAAGAGGATAGTGGAAAATCAAGTAAAAAAGGGGTGTAGGCACCCAAAATTCGAAAATGTGGATGCCCATTTTTAATAAGGGGCCAACAAAAAGAGATTATGGGACATTGGGTTTTTGAATGTTGTGAGTGATGCACACAATCATTCTCTTGCCAACTATCTCGAGGGGCATCCATATGTCGGGAGGTTGACGAAGGAGGAGAAAGAGTTTGTGGTGCGTCCGTTCGAGAATGAAAGTACCAGCGAAAAACATCTTTGAGCAACTTCGAGCGAATTTCCCGAGGAACTTCTCAACATGAGAACATTATACAATGGAGGGCGAAACATAGAATGATTGATCGGGCCGGTTAATCCAAAATGCAATACTTGTTGGGCAAGTTAAAGGAGCATGCGTACTACTTTGTTTTTAGGATATGTGAGTCGAGCGGTGAGGTCACAAACCTATTCTTTGCACACCCAAAGAGCATTGAAATTATGAAAGCCTTCCCGAGAGTGTTGGCTATGGATTGTACATACAAAACGAACAAGTGTCAAATGTCCCTTTTTGAGATTATAGGAGTGACGTCCACCGAAAAGACATTCTGTGTGGCATATGCCTACTTTCAGGCAGAGAAGGTGGAAAATTACACATTGGGTAGTCTGAGGGCTTTGATGGATGATGATTGTTTGCCTTCAGTTATTATAACAGATAGAGAGAAGGCATTGATCAATGCAATTGAAAGCATTTTTCCTACAACCGTTCACATGCTATGTAAGTGGCATATTGATAGGAATGTGATGGCAAACTGCAAGAAATTATCTGCCAAGAAGGAATAGTGGGATTTAGTTATATCATCTTAGAATGATTTGGGGGCGGCTGAAACGGAACGCTTATTCACGCGGAAATGGATCCGATTTCAGGCAGAGTTTTGTGATTGGCCGACGACACTGCAGTACGTTGAGAAACAATTGTTGGAGCCACACGGTCCAAAGTTTCTGGCATGCTACACCAAAAAAATTATGCACTATGGGAACACAACCACGAACAGGTATTATAGTGTTAGTTTGTAAATTTAAAATAGTTGGATATTGGTATATTGAACTTACGACATGAGCTCTTTCATTATTTTTTTTAAAAAAATAACAGGGCAGAGGGGCAACACTCAGCATTGAAACGTAAGTTGCGGTCCTGTTTGGGTAATTTTGAAACTTGTTGGGCACATTTTCATACACTGATGGAGACGTGTCATGCAGCACTAAAGGATATTTTTTTGAGAAGAGTCATGGTGCTCTGGAAGCCAAATTTCATACTATTACTTTCAAACTGCTTCGAGGTCTTGTGTCGGATGCAGCCTTGACACAAATACATGCTCAGCTGCGGATGTGTGCTGCGCACCACATGTGGACTGTCCTGTGCCCACGAGTTATCAGAATACGTAACAAAGGGCATGTCAGGTCCATTGGAGTTGATTGATGATTTCTGGAGGAAATTGGACATAAACCCGCACGTACGTGATGTAGAATCCCGAGTTCAAATTCAGAACAAATTTGAGGAGTTCACGAAAACACAATAGTTGTTCCGGAAATCAAACCCGACGGAGCAAGAGATGTTTTTTAGGAGGCAGTCAATCCAAATGTTACGTCCCCCACAGCCTCTAGCACCACCGTCCGCACCTGAGGCAGACGATCTACAATGCGGCATTTAGCACATGGTTCACAAGGTTATTGGGGTAGCACCAAGTGCTAAATGCTGCACGTGGTGGCTGGTCTGGCTAAAGCTACATTGTAGATCGTCTGCCTCGGGTGCGGACGGTGGTGTTAGGGGCTGTGAGAGACGTAATATTATGATTGACTGCCTCCATTAATCTCCTCAAAAACATCTCTTGCCCAGTTGGGTTTGATTCCCGAAACAACTGTTGTGTTTTTTAAATAAACTCCTCAAATTTGTTCTGAATCTGAACTCGGGGTTCTGCATCATGTATGTGCGGGTTTATGTCCAATTTCCGCTAGAAATCATCAATCAACGCCAATGGAACTGGCATGCCCTTTGTTACGTATTCTGATAACTCGTGGGCAAAGGGCAGTCCACATGTGGTGCGCAGTACACATCCGCAATAATCTATATCAATAACACGATCTTCCAATTTCTTCAGCTGGGCATGTATTTGTGTCAAGGCTGCATCCGACACAACACTATAATACCTGTCCGTGGTTGTGTTCCCATAATGCATAATTTTTTTGGTGTAGCATGCCAGAAACTTTGGACCGTATGGCTCCAACCATTGTTTCTCAACTTACTGCAGTGCCATCGAACAATCACAAAACTCTGCCTGAAACTGGATCCATTTCCTCTTGAATAAGTGTTCTGTTTCAGCCGCCACCAAATCATTCTAAGATGATATAAATAAATCCCACTGTTCCTTCTTGGCAAGCAATTTCTTGCAGTTTGCCATCACATTCCTATCAATGTGCCACTTACATAGCATGTGAACGGTTGTAGGAAAAATGCTTTCAATTGCATTGTTCAATGCCTTCTCTCTGTCTGTTATAATAATCAAATGCAAACAATCGTCATCCATCAAAGCCCTCAGACTACCCAACGCCCACGAGTAATTTTCAACCTTCTCTGCCTGAAAGTAGGCACATGCCACGCAAAATGTCTTATCGGTGGACGTCACTTCTACAATCTCAAAGAGGGCGGATCGACCGGCCCGATCAATCACTCTATGTTTCGCCCTCGCATTGTATAATGTCCTCATGGTTGAGACGTTCTTCGGGAAATTTGCTCGAAGATGCTCAAAGATGTTTTTCATTGGCACTTTCATTCTCGACAAACACATCACAAACTCTTCCTCCTCTTTCGTCAACCTCCTGATATATGGATGCCCCTCGAGATAGTTGGCAAGAGAATGATTGTGCACACCACTCACAACATTCAAAACCCAATGTCCCATAATCTCTTTGTTGGCCCCTTATTAAAAATGGGCATCCACATTTTCAGTGCCTACATCTTTCTTTTTACTTGATTTTCCACTATCCTCGTCACTCTTCACTTCATCAACCGAAGGGTCAAATCTATTCTTCTTAGTTTTATGCTTCCTATAATCGCCACTTCGTTCGCATCCTATGAAAACCCAACCCTTTTGTTGTTGCCGTTGCAATATTCGACCTCTGAACAACAACTATCATTTGATGGGCGATGACGGTTTCCTTAACACGTTGAACCAAATGTCCCTACTATCAAACTCCTCGACTGTGGTAAATATGTCAGAGTAGTCAGTTATAACATCCAAGCTCAATTCGTTGTTTTCGTGGGCAACACTCTCCTCGCTTGATGGTATGCAATTTTGCTACAATAAATGAAACAATTAAACAGAATGAGAAAAGACAAAAAAATAAAAAAATTCAGTGAACGGCCCCAGACGTGGCCGTTTGGCTAGAGAGATGATCTGTCAGCAAAGACATAATTTCCCACTCACGGCCATCCATGGCCGTTACATTCATCCACTCATCGGCCATCCATGGCCGTTCCATTGTTCCACTGATCGGCCAACCATGACCGTCCAAAACTATACGATGCGCAACTAAAATTAAAATTATAAAATACAGAACATAAAAAAATTACAAACTTACGAGTTCTAACAGTTGATGTTGATGTTGGTATCGATATTCATGTTCTTCCACTTGATGTTCATGTTGGTATTCGTCCGCATTATCCATTGAATATGAAAAATGTGGAAAGGAGAAAACATAACCTGTGTGAGGAAGAAATAGGGTTCTAGGTTTTGGTTTGAAGGCGAAGAGAAAGAGAAAGAGAGAGAAGAAAATTATGTGCCTCAATCCTACTAAAATGTGCCCCAAACCTCCGTCTCCAATGTATTTGATTAAGTAGGAGTATGTGTGGCATTTTAGATAGAGTTTGTGTGCCCTAACATTTTTTGGGGTATATAACTGCGGCCTTGAACAATATATAGACAAAATAAAAACAACTTACTAGTTACTACCCACGAAAATAACTTAAATACCTTATAAAGGTTAATTAATATATAATTTAATAAAATCACTTGATTATTCTAACACATCAACTAGTAATTAAGACAATATTGTGCCCGAAGAAACTATTTGTGAGTAAAAGACAATAATAAAATGAGAATCAACTCCATACAAAAAATCATATTAGCCAATTAAGTACTCCCTCCGTACCATTAAAAGTGGCCCCTTTTGACTTTTGACACTGTTCATTATTTAATTTTGACTCAATTTATTGTATTGATACAAAAAGAGAAAAATAGTCAAGTATGGTCTTGTTAGAATCGTCTCATTGTATAGTTTTAAAATATACATTTTATACAGTTTTTACTTATACCGATTTTGAGATATAAAGCGTTTAACAATTGTATTGGATTTTGTGCAGAAGAAAAAGTGGCCACTTTTAATGGGACGGAGGGAGTACTTATTATATACTCCCTCCGTTTTTTTATTCTTGCTACGGACCCACCAGCACGCAGTCCAATGCACATTTTAAACTATTAATAACTCATATTTTGTACATGTAAAATTCTAAAAGTTCCACTTGACTATATTTTAATTACAAAACTACAAGACGGGACGAATTCAACAAGATTCCACTTGACTGTATTTTAACTTGTATAACTATGATAAAACTTTAAGTGAAAGTGTGGAGATGAATAAGTGTTAAAACTCCCAATGGTGCAACAAAAAATAAACAGAGGGAGTATATAATAATTAAAAATTATTACATGAGATATTTATACACACACCACTTTCAAAACAAATCCAAACCATTTACTACATAGACCTCAGGATAGCTATGAAATTCAGATCCTTTGTATAAAAATAAGCTGTCCACTTCTCATTTCTAGTGGATTCCAAGAAACATAATGGACGAAAATAACAAGAACCAAAAGCCAAAACAAGCACATGGAATTCAATCCCACTTGGGCCAGACATTAGTGACTACAAATATTATACTCCTATGATACATGCAAAAGATCTAACTTGATTTAATTTAAGCCAATTACTAACTGAAAATTTTGCAACCACATCATCCACAGCCAAGAATCATCCACAAGAATAGCAACTGAATTATAAAAACCCAAGCTTTTCATGGCTCAAACATACCTGGAAAGCCTTGGCTAAGAAATGGCAGGTGCAAGAGTGGTTTCAACTTTCATTATATTTAATCTTATCTTCTTCACTTGTGCTTCTTCCAGTTATGCCCCGTGCCCACCAACGAGCACTCCATCAGTCCCAAAGCCGTCCAGAACTCCTAAGAAAGCAGCCAACTGCCCCAGAGACACCCTCAAATTTGGTGTTTGTGGTGACTGGCTAGGATTGGTTCACGAGGTTATTGGGGTAGCACCAAGTGCTAAATGCTGCACGCTGGTGGCTGGTCTGGCTGATGTTGAAGCTGCATTGTGCCTGTGTACAGCAATTAAAGGTAATGTGCTTGGGGTAGTAACATATGACATACCTGTTGCTATAAGTTTGGTCCTCAACTCCTGTGGCAAGAAATCGCCGAAAGGCTTTGTTTGTTCTTAAGAAGTATATCCCCACCAAAGTGGGTGATGCGCTGATGCTACATCCTCTGGTTGAATTTAAATAAATTTGAAGTCTGTATTGTATGATTCAGGCCCAGTGAATATGTATGTCTCCCTTTCATTCATAAACCCCTAAAGAAATTACTTAAAAAGCAAGAAAAGCAAACCATCCATAATTTTTCATTGTTGTAACCACCATTAAAATCTCTGCTAATTCCGGCAAAAAATTTTGTAAGAACTACAGTTTGCACACCCAATACAAAATGAAGCAATACCAGTTCAGAATGTAGAACTGGTTTGGAATCAATCAATTAACTGAATGATACAATGCATCTTCCATCTGAAAAGTATCAAAAGAACAGCATTATAACTAAAAACATGGTTCTTGTAGAAATTCAGAGATGGGAGTCTCACATCTAAAACCAATTGGTGAGAGGTGGAGTTGCTCCCAACCATATAAGGTAGTAGGAGGACCACATTTTTAACCGATGTGAGATATCAACAGTTCTATAGTCTTTACTTGGTAAGAAAACGATAAACTACGAAATTTCTAACCTAAACCAACGGTTTTTCTCTCTCTATTGCTCCCCCTTCTTAGTCAGCAAATGAAGTTTGCATGTTGGCCATTCCATACATGATGATTTACAAACAATGCTTCTCAAACCGCCATACAGATCTCAAGCCAAAGCAAACAAAAGAGTCCACATTGTTCCTCCTTTCTCATACACTAAGAAATTTATACAGGCTACAATGATACATTGAACTCGAAGGCTGTATTCATGTATAGATGCTAGATTGCAATAGAGTGGTTGTAAAGCAAATGCAAATGACTGCGACGTTTGATTAGAGAGGCCACGGATGACTTACCTTTGAGGCACGCTCCTCTGTTCAAGCTCCGAAGACTCAAATCCTAAACCATGCTTGTCCTCCTCTCAGATCTGCACAAGGGCGCGCGGGGGTGAAACCAAAAAATTAGGTTTAAATCGATTGAAAACCGCACCACAAAAGTAACTTCGATTACAGAAATTAAAATCGAAGATGGGGAAAACCGTAAAACATCCGCCACTGTTACGAGCATTGAAAAATCATTAGTAGTAGATTCAGAGCAACAAGCGAGAATCCCGTTCGTTCGAAATCAATCGATCCGAATGACGACGGGAATTCCAATGACGAATAACCATATCGGAAAACACTCGTGTTTCTGATTGAATACCACTGTCGATCAACTCAATAGAAAATTTAAGAGTTTTTTTTTCTTTTTTTTTTCTTTTTTTTTTTTTTTCGCGGAGCCTAACAAGGCAGCGGAAACAGAGAAAATTTCAAGAGCTTTATACTCGCCCTACTAATAGATTGTGAGTTTGTGACTGAATTTTAGTGCGTGTATTCAACCAAGACTTTGTTGGAATTTTTTGGATTTCTAAAGTTGAGGTGTATTCAATTTAGATTGTAAAAAGTTTTTAAAAATTTTTAAGTATTCAATGTAGATTTTAAAAAGTCTTTAAAAATCTAGAGGTATTCAATACAGATTTTAAAAAGTCTTTAAAAATCTAGAGGTATTCAATACAGATTTTAAAAAGTCTTTAAAACTCTAGAGGTATTCATCAGTCCATGGATTTTAATTCTTTATAGATTTTCATGGATTCAATTAAAAAATATAACTAAACAAAATCTCTCTAAAATCAGCCAGACTCTTCATAGATTCTATGTAAATTAGTCAACTCTATGTGGAGTCTATAGACTTTTTAAATCCACCAAACTTTTAAAGTCCATAAAAATCTAATAAACTCTCCATCGAATACACCCCCTTAATACTCCATAATGTTGTAATGCATGCATGTGAGATACATGCACTAGTTTGATGTCTTAGCCATTAAGTCTCTACTATGAAGAGAAGCAAGAGAAGCAAAACTGGATTTGTTCTTCCTAAATTCTATCTAGTATATGGCGGCTATAGTGGTGTAATGTATGACTATAAATATAGGACATCCTACATATGAATACTTACTTGATCAGTTAGTGATTGCACAGATATTAAATCCCCTCTATTCTGCTTCACGTTCCACCATCATCCTATTTCCATTTATTTCATCACTCATATATATAAACCTATACTCAGCTATACCATATTCAATAGGCTAGAGTTATAAATTCTATAACATGGTATCAACACGACTGCTGTTGGATTTTGCTATTCCTACATAAGTTCTGCCCGAACGTTGTTGAATTTTGCAGAAATACCAAATTTCTACTGAGGTTCGGTTCGAGATTTGCTGAAATTTCAATTGATACCAGGGTTCTGTCGAAAATTTTCCAAATCCACAAAAAGGTAGTTAAAGGTAGTATATTACTCAAGGTTATCAAAATCTAGATCTTATGTAGGATCGTTTTTCCATTTGCAAGATCGGGATCGTAGGATCGTATTCAGATCCTAAGATCCTACGAAATTAGGACAAAAAAAATATTCATATTGCATATTAGCAAATTACAATAACCACTATCAATAAATAATAATTTGTCTAGCAAAAAAAGATAACAATTGAGCATTTAAGACATGATGCTTGCTAGGTTGGATTTGTCATTAGAATTTTTCCCATTTTCGTCACTCTCAACCACTGTCTCATTGGATTAATCATCATCCATCTGGGCTGGAATCCATCTGGGCTGGAGGTTTAGGACTAAGATCTCCATCAGCAGGGGTGCTGGAAGGGGATGCTACGACAAGGGCGGCGGTAGAAAGAGGGAGGGGCTGCGAGGACGACGATAGGAAGAGAAGGGGGATCGACGGTGACGTCAACAACAAGAAGATGAATTATAAGAGGAAGATGAAGGGGATGCGAGTAAGATGGAGATGCAAACAAAAATCCCTAGATCTGGATTTTGGAAAACAATGGATGACTGAAAAATGAAAAAATGAGATGAAAAATAAGAGAGAGTGGGATCGGATCGTTCAAAGATCTTAAGATCTTGTATAGATCCTATAGATCTTATTCAGATCCCACCCTAATTTAGATCTCATACAGATCTTGATTGTTTTGGCTTTGTGGGATCGTAGGATCCTAAGATCCTAAGATTTAAATCTAGATCTTAATAACCTTGATATTACTACTATTTCAATATAAATATGTCTAACCTTGCAAAGCAACTGTTTACGCCCCTTGAAATTTCCGGAAGAAACTATCAAATATGGGCTATAGATTTAAAGATGCATCTTGATTCAATGAATCTGGAAAGAGCTATTGTAAAGTGAAATGATATGGCTAATTCTGAAAAAGCCAAGACGATGATTTTCCTTCTTCATCACTTTGATTCAGGCCTAAAGTCTGAATATTTGACCCTCCCGGATCCTGCAGATCTTTGGGAGGATTTAAAAGAATGGTATGATCAACTGAAGATGGTCAACCTGCCAAAGGCAAGAAATGATTGGCTGACGTTGAGATTGCAGGATTTTAAAACGGTCAGTGAATATAACTCTATGATGTTTAGAATCACTTCATAGCTGAAATTGTGCGGTAAAAAAGTATCTGATGATGAGATGCTTGAAAAAACCTTTACAACATTCCATGCCTCGAATTTGCTCACGCAGTAGCAATATCGAGAAAGAAGGTTTACAAGATATTCTGAGCTCATTATTAGTTTATTGTTGGCTGAGCAAAACTGTGAATTATTATTGAAGAATCATGAGGCACGACCCACTGATGCTAGTCCATTCCCAGAAGCGCATGGGACTCAAATTTCTAAAAACCACCAAACTTGGGATAATACACGGGGTGGTCACCGCGGACGTGGTCGCGGTCGTGGTTATGGACGCGGTCATGGTTATGGTCGTGGTCGAGGTCGTGCACGTGGCCAAAATCAAAATCACAAATCCAGAAGATTTGAGCCGTACAATCAAGTGAATGAAAAATGGAAAGATGATAAAGACAAGTGCCGCACATGTGGAATGGAAGAACACTGGGCCCGGACTTGTCGAACCGCAGAACATCTTGTGAAACTGTACCAAAGTTCAGTAAAGGGAAAAGGCAAAATGGCAGAAACAAATCTGGTTACAAATGATGATATCTTTATGCCTATTATTCCAGCTCCTGAAGCAGCTGACCTTTCAAGATAGACGGTAAACCATTTTTCACGGCCAATTTTGATATAGATGATTTTATAGAAGATATAGACTAATGTAATATGTTTTCTTATGGTTTTTTCCTGTGTATCTTTTGTTATCAAATTTTGCTATGTATCCGTTGTACTCTTTTGGCATGGATATTAATATAGCACTTTTCTTCCAGAAGAAGAAATGAATGCAACTTATAATCAGACATGTGATAATGGCCAAAATTGACCATTATTTTCAATCTATTTCCGTGTCCAAACATGGACATTTGATCGCATTCCGGTCTTATTCAAATAAGAAAGCAGTTGAATTTGACAGATATATGCAAGTTTGTATAAATAATAAGCTGGTATTGAAAAACACAAAAATATTGTTATTTTATTAAATTTATGTTAAAAAATCCAAAAACATGATAAAAATATTAAAAATCCCACGTTTGATAATTATGGTTTGGTAGTATTTGTTCGGTGGAACACGGGTTCATTAAATGGAACACAAACCAAATAATCAAGTGGAATAAATTTACATATTTATATTACTTTATATTTTAATGTCTATATTTATTTTTCTATGTTTAGTTTTATTTCTATTTTCTGCTTTAATTAAAAATTAATTGGTCCACTAATCACTTTTAATTTCAATTAATGGCAGGTGATTTAATTTAATTTGGTCCAAAGAGTTATAGTCCAATCCAATTAAATTTGGCCCAGTTAAAATTCAGTCCAAAAGGCCCAATCTGGAAGCCCAAAATACTCTATTGGCCCAACACCACAAATCTCCACACAGGCCCAAACCACCCCAAGCCCAACCCTAATCCTAACCCTAACCCTGAACCCTACCATTTTCCGGCGCCGCCAACGCCGCCGGCCACCGCCTCCGGTCATCTTCTCCGGTCGGCGGCCCATTCCAGATCCGACACCCCACTGTCGCCTCAGCCGCCCCAACACCAATCTCCGGCGAAATCTCGACAGCTCCCTCCGGCCAACCACTTCCCCCGACAGATTCATCCTTTTTCCGGCCAAGCAACCGGCAGCCACCACAGCCTCCAGTTTCCAGACTCCGGCGAGCACCACCTCTCCACCTCTCCAATCGCCGGCCACCATCGCCTCTGTCCAATCTCAGCTCTCCCAGTCGCCGCCGCCTTCCGCCGACGCACATCTCCTCCTATTTCTCCGCCTCCAAACTTCCAACACCACCATCGTTGCCCATCTCTCTCTCCATCTGGCGAGCAGCTCTGGCCACCACTTCTACAACTCCGAACAGAAACCTCTGCCGGCAGCCACTGCCGCCTCTCACCTCCAAGCTCCCGCGAGCTCCGCTACCACCACCTCCGGTCTCCTTCTCCGGCGACCTCCGCCGCCCTTCACCCCCTGCCAACCAGCGTTCTCTCCCCGCCACCAGTGTCCTCCGCCACCACCAATTCCTGTCACGGCCCACCTCCCCAACTTCGCCGCTGCCATTGCCGACCGCTCGCCGCTCCGGCCAGAATTCAACACTGTCGGCCACCTCCACCACTGATTTTGGGCAAAAGAAGAAGAAGAAAGAAAACAGGAAGCAAGAAAATGGGAATGGAGAAGAAATGAAAGAATGAAGGAGGAAAGAGAAATGAGAAAAAGAGAAGGGAGAGGAAAGAGAAAAAGAAGCAGAATGGAAAAGAAAATAAGCTTCTACGACGCAGAAGAGGGGAAAGAAAAAGAGCTACGACTCTACACAAAAGAGCTACGATGCTACACAAGAGAGCTACGACGCTGAACAAGAGAGCTACGACGCTAAACAAAAGAGCTACGACGCTAGAGTAGCGTCGTAAAAAGACACTGCGTCGTAGTTCCAATTTGAATTCTCCCATGTGCAAAAATAGTTGGGAAGTCCCAGGACCTGAGGTCCCGTAGGAACAAACAAGTTTGGTTTCTTCTTCCTGGACTCCGGCTCCTGCCCTCTCCTACGCAGTTAATGGGCCTAATTGGGCCTAAGGTTTTCTCCTCCATCTATAAATAGTTGTTCTTAAATTCTTGAACAGTAGCTCCCATTTTTTAACAGTGCCCAGGTGCTGTTAATGGGAAGCTCATAAAAAATTGAAAAACATGCCTAAGTGCTGCTGGGTTTCTCCCAAAAATGAAGACAGTTAGTTTATTTTAATTTTTGCATTGTAATTTTATTTTTTTGTTGTAGATTGGTTAGTAAACTTCAGTTTGAACCAATTTAGAGTAGCAATTGTCATAGTTTATTGTTTTCTAGTGTAGACAAATTTTGAGAACACACAAATAATGAGTGTTCTTGAATTTTTATTGCTTTTTGTTGGTGATATACAAGAAAATGGTTTCAAAAAACCTGTTATGGATTTTAAATCCATGGTTACTTTACTGTTTTGGTTTTTATTTTGGGTCACTTGACCATTTTTTCATTTTTAGTGTTAGGTAGATTTTAATGCTTTCTTTTATTTAATAAATGCACAAATGCTAGATGTTCATCCCTTTAGATTTATTAGTGTAGTTTAGATTTTATTTTAGCTTAGTGGTGGTTTTTATTACTTTTTATTTTTATTTTATTTTATTTTATTTTATTTTTAGTTTAGTAAGATAGATCTAAAAAGTGGATGGTATTTTTGTGTTTGTGCATATTCAAAAACTTGAAAATAGGCTTTGCAATCGCATAGATTGCATTACCCGACCAACTATTTTAGGGTTTGCAATCGCATAGATTGCATTACCCAACCAACACTTATGTTTTGGGGTAGCTACGACGCTAACCGCCCTACGACGCTAACCTAGGTTAGCGACGTAGGGGAAGGTTTGACGTCGTAGTTGCTTCGGACTTAAGCAAAATTTGTCCTACGACGCTAAACCTACGATGCTATCCTAGGATAGTGTCGTAATTTTTGTCTAGAGTCGTAGGACACCAAAATACTTCCATTCTCACAAAAAACCCACATACGACGCTATACCCACGACGCTATCCTAGGATAGCGTCGTAATTTAGTATATAGCGTCGTAGCATCCCTACTTTTTCAAAAACCACCTTCTCGATACTACAACGCTGAACCCTACGACACTAACCTAGGTTAACGTAGTAGTGCTTGCTTAGTGTCGTAGTCCCTTAATTTCTAAACTTCCATGTACGACGTCAACACTACGACGTGAAACATTGTATAGCGACGTAATAGTGTGTAGCGTCGTACATACCCCTTTAAACTTCAAAATTTTCATCTCTTTTACCAATCCATGACGACGCTAACCTCACGACGCTATCGTCGTAAAATCCGCCTAGCGTCGTAATTGGCATTTTTGCCAAATTTTCCATTTCTCCATTTTTCTCACTTAATTAATTGAACCTTTATATTAATATTTTGAGGTTGAAATCCAATGATCTCAACCAATGATTAAATTGATGTAAAGAACTTTGTTCAATTCTATTAAAAGATTTTTCTACAAAAATTAAACTCTAATGATCTAAGTATATAATCCGGACTGTAATTAATTAATTAATTATGGAATGAGAGATTATTTAGACATAAAGAGTAATTATGGATCAATGTCCATGCCCTTGCATGAGAAACCAATGTCTCTCATACAAGATGACACAAAAATATTTTCTTACTTTATTTTTGATCTTTGTCCGTATTGTGTGAAATGAATAGTGAAAAATATCATAGAATAATGTTGGCGAACGGTCCCTTCACGGGGAAATGAAGTAGCCCGTAGTCTGTTTATTAATTACTATTTGTTATTTTGCATGGTTTGGATAGTGACTGACGAGGTCAGGCGAACGGTCCTCTCACCAGGAAATGAAGTAGCCACTCAGTCAGTATCTGTCCAAATACAGTTTTATTTTCTTATTTTATTTTCAAACCCAAATCTCAAGTTGTGCTAACGCTAGTTGACATAGGTCAATGTCGTCTGGTAATTAAGACAGTAAGAGAGCATGTAGGTTTTCATCCCAATTCACAGACAGTGAGTGGTCTGAATGACAGCGACCACTGTCATTTTGATCAGTTTACTGTCTAAAATCATTCCACCCAAATGAGAGGGAAATTGGACAGCAGATGTTTGCAGTCCACCCAATCATTTTGCCATCTTTTTAGCTAAAAATAAATTCTTCTTACCTCAGGCTATGTCATCTTTGTGTAACAACTTCTGTCTAAACTCGCCTTATATTTTGGGTTAATTTGATCTTACACTTCCTTATAAATTTATGCATGATAATATTATATAAATATTGTGGTCTAATTATTTTGGGATCCTTCCCTTGGACACAGAAGTCTTGATTTTTAATCAGATGTCTCATAATAAATTTCCAACAAAAACTCATTTATAAAATCCGGATCTAAGTAAGGGATAAATTCCACAGTTATTACTAACTCATATCCGATCGAGGGTTGATTTTGGGACATTAGAAGCAGAGTCAACGATTAGGTCTCCTTTAGACTGAAAGGGTCTGTGTTCTTATTGAGAGTCTAGTACCTGTTTAGGGAATGGTTTTCACATTTATTATTTTTCGAAATTGCTATGTGTTGGGAATTTAGTCTTAACTATCACACCGAGATGATTCAAATACAGTGTGATAGATAATACTAGAGGAACAATACATAGGCCTTGGTTATTTTCTACGATAGGGTTGAATTCCTTTCAACTGCTATCCTCTTCTGCCAAAGCCTACTTTTGAGTCCTGAGTGAGTGCATCCGGAACGAACTAATCTATTAGTTCGTTTCATTAGTTTGTATCTCATAATCACCCGGAAGGACGTGAACACTGCGAGCGGTTCACCGAGATCAGGGAATTCTTGATCCACGTCCGGTCATCCTGACTGGGGGCTTTCTTTTACTACCAGTACGAAGCTTTTGAAACTTCCGAGCGATAGGATTTTAAATGCTTTCTTTACTGCTTTCTTTTAAAACGCTTTTATAGAGGTCACTCGGATGCGTCGCTAGATCTTCTAACTGCTACTAGGACTGAGAGTTAAGGGATAGTTCAGGCTTATTTTTAGACTTTGGGTGTGACACGGGGGAATGATAGCGGTACTTGACACTTCAATAAATGATTTGTCAGGTGTTGCTTGTCCACCACAGATGAATAATATGCCTCAGCATGGCCATGTGAGGGCAATTGTGAGTCTGTGGTATTTTAGATTTTCTTGTCTTAAGAGCATGTAAACTCTTACTGTAAGTACCTGTCTGTTATAAGGGAACATGGTGTAGAGAGCATGAGAGCTAGTTAACTGATGGATTATCCCAAACAAAGATCTGTGTATTAAAAATGGAAGTTTAATTGTGTTTCATCTGAATCTTGTCCAATTTTATTCTTTTCTTCCTGTCCCTCCTGTCTCATTTTAGATCTGCTTTCTTAGAATAATTTTAATCACCTTCTTAGAATAATTTTATTGCTTTCTTAGATTAAATTTAATTCGCTTTCTAGAATAATTTTATCTGCTTTATTTTATTGCTTTCATAGTTTAGTTTAAATTATGTCAAATAGTTGATAATTAAAACACAAACTTGAATCGAGTAACCGAGTGGAAAATCTTATAAAACGACGTGGGCCCTACTTCCATCGCACATCCTCCAGTGAACGATTCGGTACTTACTATAAATACTGCAATTTTTGACTCCGTGCGCTTTCGGGGGCACAATTTCTTAACACGAGTAAATAAAAACGTGACAACCTATAAATATATCCCTAATCTCAACTCCATTTTCATAAATCGATTTTCATTAAATAAAATCAAAACCGGGATTATCTTATTATTTTCTTTTTAAGAAAAATACTCGTGTGGGAAATTGGTCAAAAGTTTAAACATGCCTAATTGATAGTGCCAGTACGCACACAATATTGAAAAATGAGAATTATTTTTCTTGTATTAAATTGGGAGATGCACCAATTAATACAATATGTGGAAGTGCAAATATGATTAAAGGCTCCCGAAGAGCTGTAGTGTTCCGTTTGAATGGAACAAAACTCATTATTGAAATTGCACTACTATCTCCCAAGTCCAGAAGAAACTTGTTGAGTTTTAAAGATGTTCGCAGAAATGGATATCATATTGAGACATTGACTGAAGGGACTGATGAATATTTATTGATCACAAATAAAGTTCTTGATAAGAAACATGTATTGGAAAAATTACCGTCCCTTTCATCTGGGCTATATTATACAAATATTTATGTCAGTGAAGCCCATAATTTAATAGACCAGAAGTCTATAATTGAGTTTATAATTTGGCATGATCGTTTTGGCCACCCTGGTTGTAAAATGATAAAGCGAATAATTGAAAATTCGCATGGCCATCCCTTGAAGGGAAAGAAATTTCCAAGTTCAAGTGAATTTACATGTGTTACGTGTTCAAAGGAAAAATTGATTATTAGACCATCAACAAGTAAAGTAGGAATTGAATCCCCTGTATTTCTTGAACGAATTCAGGGTGATTATGTGGGCCTGTAGATCCACCATGTGGACCATTTAAATATTTTATGGTGTTAATTGATGCATCAACAAGATGGTCTCACGTTTGTTTATTATCGACTCGCAACCAAGCGTTTGCAAAGTTACTTGCACAAATAATTAAATTGCGAGCACAATTCCCTGACTATCCAATTAAGAAAATAAGATTGGATAATGCTGCTGAGTTTTCATCATGTGCATTTGATAATTATTGCATGTCCATTGGAATAATTATTGAACATCCTGTAGCATATGTTCATACACAAAATGGCCTCGCAGAGTCATTTATAAAAAGATTGCAACATATTTAGTTTTCGGTCATGAGCCTAATGTTTCACATTTAAGAACTTTTGGGTGTGCAGTATATGTTCCTATTGCACCATCCCAACGTACAAAATGGATCCCCAAAGGAGATTAGGAATATATGTTGGATATGAATCACCATCTATTATTAAATACTTAGAACCGAAAACATGTGATTTGTTTACTGCAAGGTTTGCTGATTGTCATTTTGATGAATCAAATTTTCCGACGTTAGGGAAAGAGATTAATTGGAAAATGGCATTTGATTTCCTTGATCCTCGTATAAAGGATTGTGAACTTGAAATACGGAAAATTATTCATTTACAAGGAATTGCGAATCAATTGCCAGATGCATTGTGTGACTCCAGAAGAGTCACTAAATCACATATTCCAGCAGTGAATGTTCTAATTAAATTAAATGTCCCTGAAGGAAAAATAACAAGTGCTAATGAATCAAGTATACGCCTGAAGCGTGGTAGACCCATTGGATCTAAAGATAAGAATCCTCGAAAGAAGAGAGATCCAAATGATCAAAATGTACATTGTGACAAAACTCAAACTCCTGATGAGCAAACTCCTGAAGAGAAAGAAGTTATAGAAACTTCAATAAATTTTGTCACTAATGGAAAATACTGGAATAGGAAAGATACTGATATGAATGATGTATTTTCCTATAGTGTAGCACTTGAAATTATGGAAGAAGATAATGATCAAGAACCCAAATCGATTGAAGAATGTCGGCAAAAAATTGATTGGCCAAAATGGAAAGATGCAATCCAATCTGAATTGGATTCACTGGCAAAATGAGATGTTTTTGGACCAGTAGTCCACACACCTGAAGGTACAAAACCCGTAGGTTATAAATGGGTTTTTGTTAGAAAGAGAAATGAGCTGAATGAAATCATTCGATCGATATAAAGCAAGATTGATAGCTCAAGGGTTTTCCCAAAGACCGGGTTTAGACTATAATGAAACATATTCACCTGTGATGGATGGAATTACATTAAGATTTTTAATCTATTTGGCAGTACATCAAAGGCTTGAAATGCACCTTATGGATGTTGTTACTGCGTATCTATATGGGAAATTAGATACTGATAGTTATATGAAAGTGCCCGAAGCATTTAAAATGCTTGAAACATTTAAATCAAAGCCTAAGCAATTATATTCAGTGAAATTGCAAAAATTATTATATGGGCTCAAACAATCAGGGCGAATGTGGTATAACCGTCTTAGTGAATGTTTGATTAAAGAAGGTTATACAAATGATCCAGTCTGCCCATGTGTTTTTATAAAGAAAACTGGATCAAATTTTGTGATTATTGCAGTATATGTTGATGATATTAATCTAATCGGAACTCCTTGAGAGTTACAAACTGCAATCGAATATTTGAAAAAGGAATATGAAACCAAGGATTTTGGAAAGACAAGATTTTGCATTGGTTTACAAATCGAACATTTTGAGAATAGAATATTTATTCATCAAGCGAATTATACCCAGAATGTATTAAAACGATTTTATATGGATAAAACACATCCATTGAGCACCCCGATGGTGGTCAGATCGCTTGATCCCTTGAAAGATCCATTCAGGCCTAAAGAGGAAAATGAAGATATACTTGGTCCTGAAGTACCATATCTCAGTGCTATTGGAGCACTTATGTATCTTGCTAATTGTACAAGGCCTGATATAGCATTCTCAGTTAATTTATTGGCACGCTTTAGTGCTTGCCCCACAAAGTGACATTAGTAAGGTATTAAGTACATTTTTCGATACCTTCAAGGTACAAATTATCTTGGCTTGTTTTATTCAAATAAATGTGATAATGAATTGATTGGTTATACTGATGTTGGGTATTTGTTAGACCCGCACAAAGCCAAGTTCCAGACAGGCTATATATTTACTTGTGGCAGTACTGCAGTTTCCTGGAGATCTGCTAAACAAACAGTAACTGCTACATCTTCCAATCATGATGAAATACTGGCAATTCATGAAGCCAGTCGAGAATGTGTTTGGTTAAGATCAATGACTCATCATATCCTGAAGAATTGTGGGTTAATATCTGAGGAAAAACTTTCCCCAACATTATTGTATGAAGATAATACAACTTGTATAGCTCAACTGAAAGGAGGATATATCAAGGGATACAGAACAAAGCATATTTCACAAAAGTTCTTCTTCACTCATGATCTTCAAAATAATGGTGAAATTGAAGTGCAACAAATTCGATCAGATGATAATCTGGCGGATCTACTGAAGAAGGCAATGCCGACCGCAACATTTGAAAAACTTGTGAACAGAATTGGAATGCGGAGGTTAAAGAATCTTCAGTGACGCACAAAACAGGCGGAGCGGTGAATACAAGAATACTGTACTCTTTTTCCTTCACTAGGATTTTTTTCACACTAGGTTTTTTTCTAGAAGACATCAAGAGGGAGTGTTGTAATGCATGCATGTGTATTAAAGATACATGCACTAGTTTGATGTCTTAGCCATTAAGTCTCTACTATGAAGAGAAGCAAAAATGGATTTGTTCTTCCTAAATTCTATCTAGTATATGGCGGCTAGAGTGGTGTAATGTATGCCTATAAATATAGGACATCCTACATATGAATACTTACTTGATCAGTTAGTGATTGCACAGATATTAAATCCCCTCTATTTTGCTTCACGCTCCACCATCATCTTATTTCCATTTATTTTCATCACTCATATATATAAACATATACTCAGCTATACCATATTCAATAGGCTAGAGTTGTAAATTCTATAACAATAAATTAATAATTTAAACTATTTTTAATTTTTTAAGTTTTTTTTTTGTTTTTTTTTTTAAAAAAAAATTTGCCTGACAGCTGGATTGGGCAAAGCAAAGAAACATGAAAAAGAAAGAATAAAAAACAAAACAATAACCAAACTAGAATACTGGGGTGATAACGAGTCGAGTCGAGCTCGAGTACTGGGGTACTTGAGCTTGACTTGATGGCATTTTTGAGTTACTCGAGCTCGAGCTCGAGTCGAGTAGTTGAGCTCAAGCTCGAGCTCGAGTCGACTCGATTATTTTTTTAAAAATTTTTTTCCTTCTCGAGCTCGAGCTCGAGTCGAGTACTCGAGCTTATCGAGTATTTTTTAATTTTCATTTTTCTTTTGAAATTTAAAAAAAGAAAACGGGTCTAGTACTCGATACTCGATACTCGACTCGACTCGAGTTCGAGTATCATATACACGGACTCGAGCTCGAGCTCGATATTCGAGTGCCCTACTCGACTACTCGACTCGACTCGACTAGAATTTTTCGAGTACGAGTCGAGTTTTTTTCCAAGCCGAGTCCCGAGACGAGTTCGAGTAGCACTACTCGTTAATCACCTCTAGCACATGGCAAAGCAAACTATTGCCTAGGAAACCAAGTCCCAGCCATATCAAAAGCTAAAAGAGGTTTTATTTAATCCGGAGGGAAGGCCCATGTTGTGTAGAAGAGCTCACTATCTGCTTCGATCCTAGCGAGACCATCTACAACCGTATTCCCTTCCCTCAAAATATGTTCGAACCGGCATGTATGAAATGAATGCCGAACATAATGAATATGACATAGAATGGAGGTTAGCCAATGACTTGCATCAGGAGGAGAAGACAACAAACAGGGCATTAGTTGAGTCACGCTTGCATAAAACATCAAGAATTCCCTTATTCTGAAACAATAATAGACCCTCCAATAGACCCCTTAACTGAGCATGTAGTATCGAGACTTGGCCCAGATGACCAGAGACACCCTCAAGCCAGGTACCATCAACATCCCCGAAGCCAACCCGACCCCTACTTGCAATGAAGGATCCATTTGAATGGATAAAAACCCCCTGCCATCCACCCATATTCCATCGAACCAGCCGAGGATGAAGCTGGAGCTTGTGACAGCGAGCAGCAGGCAAACCAGAAATAATAGCATCTATGAGGTGAAGGGCACGGCGGCGGAGCAAGCTGAGGACTAGAAGATCTCCCTTAAAAAACTCTGAGATTTTTCTACAGCCACAGAACCCACAAAGCTGCAATAAAAAGCACACCAAAATACTGATACATGCCTCGAAGCCAAAAACGGATACCGCCCTTACTCAAAGTGTCTAAGTCCATCGGCAACTCCACTCCAAGCGTAGACCATGCAGTAGAAGCCCATGGACAGAGAAAAATGGCATGGCACCAGGTTTCCTCCGCCACCCCACAAATACTATAAAGAGGTGACGAAGCCAAATTCCTGCGGAAACAAAGCGAATTGCACGGCAAAACCATATAAGCAAGACACCAAAGCAAGAGACATACTTTCTCAGGGAAGGCGGAGGACCATAGGCAAGCCCACCCCTGCTCCCGACCCTCATCGCCTAAGAGGAATTTATAGCCAGACTTGGCTGTAAATTGGTCATCTTCAGATTGAATAAACCCATTGCCAACCATCCAAGCAGCTAGGGTGCAAATACGGTGGCGGTTGAATCCGGATACTATCAGAGAGATGATTAGGCAAAATAGTGTAAAGTTTGGAGAGATCCCAATGATGGCCATCAATGATGTCCGCAATGTGAAGGTCAAGATTCTGGATTGCAATAAAGGGTACTTGCCGCCCAAGTGAAGAGCCACAATGCCATGGAGTGAACCAAAGAAAACTCGAGCCATTACCAATACAGAACGAATATCCCCGCTTAAGCTTCAAAAACGCCTTACGGATACTCCTCCAAGTGAAAGAACCAGCCACAGGGAGAGTGTCCACCATCATTCCCTCCGGGCAATACCGAGACATGAATTCCTCTTGCCCAGCACTTATCCCGACCCCTAATTAAATCATCGGCCAGCTTCCCCAGTAAAGCAGCATTGATGAGGCGTGCTTTACGAAGGCCAAGGCCACCACAAACCTTTGGTTTCGCAGTGCAGTCCCATCAAACTAAATATATCCCCTTACCAGAGCGATCCTTCCACGCCAAAGAGTGTATACGCCGGTCAATCTGGTTACAAACAGCTTTAGGAAGCCAACCAATTTGCATGGCGTACGTCATAATAGAGGAGAGAACATGACGAGCCAAAGTAAGTCGTCCCGCCTTGTCAAGCAACTTCATAGCTCAACATGAGATGTGTTGATCCATCCTACCCAAAATAATTAATATTTAATTATTTTTTAAAATGGAAATGAAATAAAAATATTGGAACAAGAAAAAAAAAGTATGACATAAATAATAGTACGGAATGAGTATTATGTATTTTAATTACATAAAAATAAAAAATAATTGAAAAAACAAAAATTAGCCACTATGTATTTATTTTCACTTTTAAGCCATCGTGGCCCGAATTCTGGTCAAATTGTCTAAATTCGGACCCAAAATCCTTCTAATAATCAATTTTCCTAAATCAAAATACCGTAGCCCAAAATTAAAAAATCTTCTTCTCGTAGTCTATTTTATAGTTATTATCTCTACAAACAATGGCCAGGGATTTTTATGCAAATGGGGGGATTTAGTTAAAAGGTTGAGGCGTGGCAATCCCTCAATATAATACTATCTAGCTAGCTAGGGTTGAGACTTCAGATTAATTAATTTATTGAATCTATATTTGAGTTCTTTGTACTTAGTGGAGTACTGGTTACTATCGTTTATATACATTAAATGCTAGTATAAGGTGTTTAGTAACTTCCCAATTTTAGTATAGAGAGTTAGAAATAAATTTAAGCGCACAATATCCTAGAGACTTGTTGGCACTTGGAACCATTTATTTTTATATTAATATTATAAAATACTACCTATAATTCTTCATTCTGGGGATCTAAAAGTAGGGTCATGTTTTAAATTGAATAAAATTAATACCAGTACATTGATTTACATCAAAAGGGCTGCTTAATGTGTGCAAGATCTCACATACTATATATATTTAAAAATGGAAAGTGGAGACAACATTGAATTGCTGCACCTTGTGTCTTGTTTCTTTTGTTAGATCTCATCCATGTAAGAATATTGCATGATCTCTCTTGAATCTTTACAATCCATGTCTTCACACACACACAAACACATGTACGTATAAAATAGAAAGAAAGGCAGTTAGTCAAAACATTACTTAAGACAGGAAATGATCATTCTTTCCATTGAGACAAGCAGAAATCCAAGAATTTCATGAGAGTCATCTATATACTTCATCCGTTTATTTTTAGTTGTCTTTTCAGACATTAAAAATTATTACATAATAGTTGTCATTTTTAGGTAATTATAAGTAGTTATGCAATGTATACACTATATTGGCCTCCACTTCACATAAACGTTATTTCTTGACATCTATTAAGAAATAGTTTAGGTGAAGGGTAACAATGAAAATTTATAAGTTAATTAATGCAAACATTGATTATTGAAAATTGAGATGAAAGAGACAATTATTTAAGAACGAGAGTACATTCCTTCATTTAATTAAATGTGGGCAAATTAACCTAAAAGATGGAAGTGGAATTAATGTAGAACAAGAGAAATAAATACTAGGAAAGCAACACACAGCAATACACCATGTGACAGTTGTTATCAACCACCAAACTCTTAACTTCCATCAACGGTTTCTCTTTGTCTATAGGCAATCCGGTTACTTTGCAGCCTTGAAGAGTCTGCACGTGCAAACATCACATAGAACTTCTATCCTATCACACATAACATTTATCCGCCTATCACATATTCTTCAATCGCATATAACATCTTTCCTATGACATATGTATAGGACATTCTTTCATCACACGGAACATATATTTCATCAGACATATGCGGTCTACATATACAGGTGCCTGCACTCAATCCTCACCCGTCTATAGCTAGCTAGACGCTAGTAGCTGCCAAAAATATATCTTCACATGCACATTTAATCTTGATTCATTTAATATACTTTCATTTGAAATTTATTCAAAAATGTTATGAGGGAAGATGAATAGGACCATTTTCAAGAACCAAATGTGCTGCTTAATTCTCTGTATGTGTTAATTTGTCAATATGCTCATCAAATCTCTGCAAAATCTCATCATATACACACATACATATGTGAAATATAGATATACTCCAATATACATTAATACAGCGTGATAGAGAGTTTCATACATCTTTAGAAGCTCATAGACTGATAATTCTAGAAGCACAAAACTTAGTCATTTCAGGGCATGCTAAACTTACATATGACATGATCCAGTGATCAGCATCGCATATATATGTATGTATATATGTAATATATATTGCTAGGGTTTATGCCATGACCATTTATCATCAACAGAAAATGATCAGATGGATCGGAAACCCTAATTATGGCTCGGAGGATGCGTTTTTGGTGGCAAGTAGTCCAAATTAAATCCTGGTTCTTGTTCATTTCGCTTCCTGTCATGTGGAACCTTCCACGATACAGACGAAGCTACAGCCTCCTCAGCAACATCGTCCGCCCCTTTCGACTCAATTTGCTTTTTGGGATCGATGATTTCACTATCGACATTATTATGACCATTTGGATTTGTTAAGGATTTTGTAGTGTCAGGCCATGTGGATACCCTAGCTGAGCTCAAGGCTTCGCTTTTCTGCATACAAAACCCTAAATCAGTACCTAATTTCCCAATTCACAAAGTGAACAAAGAAACTAAAAACCATCTCGAAATTAAACCTAATGGAATCTTTCAACTTTTTGTTGCACACAAAACAAACTCAAACTCGACCAAAATTCATATCTAACAACACTAACATTTAAGAATGTACAGAAAAGTTTTCACCATATTTAAAAGGTGAAAATTTTCCATCAAATGTAAAAACAAAAACACAAGAAATGAACACACAAATACCTTAGTAATAGAGGGGTGAAATTCTCCGGCCACCTCCTTTCCACCAACTTTGCCAAAACTTCGAGCATTAGAAGCACGGTAAGAAAAGCACAAAACAACAAATGCAAGGGAGACAACAACTGACATTTGAAGCAATAAACCTCAACACAAGCTAATAATCAAAATTAAAAGCAGAAACAGGTAAAGTCAGGATACATATATATATGCATTTATTGCAGAGATTTAGGAGGAATTAATTTCTCAATATAATGTGGATGAGAACATGGAGGTGTATGGGTTGAGAGAGAATTGAAGCACAGCAAATACAGATATGAATGGTGTCCTTGTGTGTGTCTCTTTCAAACCCTCACCCCACAACACCATTTAACAGATCTACCAACTTATATCATAGATTTTTCAACCCTTTTTAGTTCTTGTGATTAGTTATGGAAGGAAACAATAAAGCAAGAGCCAGTGTCTAGATTTATGGGATCGAGGATTATTAATTAATTAAACCCTAATTCCCAATTTGTCGTGGTGTGTGAAGTTACCTTGTTCAATGGCATGGGGTTCCTGTTGGAGATTATTATTATTATTATTATTTTTCTAAATTTAGTTTCACCTATTATTTGTACAACTATAGTAGGGACAAAAAGTGGAGGTGCTTTATTTTTTGTGCCTTTTTGTTTTAATGTTAATTTTCGATTAATTGGAAGTAATCTTGCAAACCCTATTTTTGCTGCTGAAAATCTGTGTGGGTTTATAAACAGCTCAAAGTTGTTTAATTGGGTTTCGTTTTCTTCCGATGATTGGATTTTCGGCCAGATATGATTGTTGAATTATTGAATTTGAGATGTAGTTAAGCGTGTTTGTAATAACTCTATGGCCTTACTAAAAAAAAAAACAAGTGTAATTGAAATTAAATTTATACTCCTACCTTCCCCCATTAATTTATTTTCACTTATTTAACAATTAATATATTAAAATAATTATAAATAAAAATTATAAAAAATTATAGAGTTAATAGTCAATTTAGGCCTTAACAAGTACTCACTTCCACATTTGAGCCACAACAAGTTTGAGTTATGATTTTAGGTCATAACAAACTACTTTTGTTCACTTTTTGGCCATACAGACTTTTGAAAATAATAGTTGACCCCACCTACTTTTCTTTATTATATTTTGACCCCATCAGTTGACTTACCAACTTTTGCCCTTTTACACTTTGACACCAAACTTTAGATTTTTCATTAACTTTAATCCAATGCCCCCCCCATCATGCTTCCGATAATTAAATTAAGCACTAAATTTCATACATTGGCTTTGACCGCCTTGCTGCCGGGTTTCCTAAGCTCCGGGATTTTACGGACTTCCTCCAACCACGCAGCCGCGACCGATGGTTCACCGATTCTTGGCTCCTTCAGCAACAAACAGCACAGTCCTATTTCGTTTCCTACCTTAGGACGTATCAAGATATGAATAAAGGGTTTTAACTATATTATCAGGATATTTGGGATATTTGGAAGCCTGGATTTTACTGAAGAAATATTAAAAATATTATTCAAACATAATTTCCCCTAATGGAGAAGACAGACACTTAGTTCCTCATGGAGGATACAAGACTCTTGGGGAAATACCCCATACTTTTACAGACTCGAAAGGAAATATGCAGAAAGAGAAATATTACAAATATTTTGAAGAGTTTGGAGGATTTTCGATGCCTTCCATCTGCGTCAAATATCTCTATTTATAGGCGCCCGCGGACTTCAATTTGCGGACTCCAAATTTTCTCTAATGCATTGTGACGTCACTGCGTTCGTCACACGCTTTGGATTCCGGCTGGTTACATTATTGCTGAATTATTAATCTTGGGTGGCATCTTTTGTCAACTTTCCACCTTTCTTTGTCGGCCACTAACTGTCAACTACTCCAGACTTGCTTTGTCAGCCTTTAATTATTGTGTATTGCCGACGCCCCTTTTTCTCTTACATTTAGATGTTCTTACTTTGGTTTGTGAAAGTTTTTTGGACGTTTCTTCCCCTTTTCTTGTTCGGATCCGAATTGCTTCTGAGTTACCCGAATCTTTGTGCCAAATATGGGTTTTTCCTGGTCTGCGCAATATGGGCATATACGGTTCTCCCATTGGCCAACATGCATCATATTGCATGCCTTTCTTCTGGTTGACTCTGTTGCTGGCAACTTATTTTTCCAGATGAGTAGCCTCTTCTTTTCGAAAGAGGTTTCCGCAAACTCCGTACTTTTCCCTGTTAAAGAATTAACCAGGAACGATCCATTTAAATTATTGGAAAAGATTTTAAATGGATATTTTACCTTTTCCATCTTTGTGAGACAGACCCAAATTCCCCATGCTCGTCTGGTGGAGATCTCATCTTCACTAATGGAAGATACCAATGGTGCCTTGTCATCAATGGACTTGACTCTGTTGAACCCTATCATATCAGGCCTTTGTAATTTAATAAAATGAAAGACCGGATATGAACCTTTTCCAAGGATTTCTGGTGCTGCTGAGATAAATTTAAGTTCCAGAATATCTCCTCTTTGGAGGTGCGGGTTGTTCTGCCATGATTCATGCACCGCACTACTTATCCATTAAGAAATAAAATATTATAAATAATATAATTAATATGTTCTTCAGTAAAACTTAGCTCTGATACCAATTTTCAAGCGCATTAGGTGTCAGTTATATAATGAAAAATTAAGTATATTGAGAAATGACTTAAGTAAATAAAGTCAAACTTTCTTGGGGTTTAGATGAAAGAAAGGAAAAGTTGTTGAGGTCCTTTATTAATTTCAAATAGGTCCTATGGCCTAAATTTTACAAAACTGTGTTTGTTATGGCCTGTTTTCATAATTGCACATTGTTATGACCTAAAAGCGGAATAGCCTCCTTGTTATGGCCCTTTTTAACATTTAACCCAAAATTATATTTATGAATTCTTATATCTTGTGGTCCTGCATTGCAGTGCAGAACTTACCCAATAGTCGAGTTAGGTCTTTTTAAAATCTTATAATCATATAATTTTAAAATATATAAAATTATATTTTACATAAATTATGGTACATATTTTGAGATATTAACGATTAAAAAAGTACATTGAATTGTGAGGAGAAATCAAACAATACAAATTAAATGGAATAAAACTAGTATAAACTAATAGGAGATACAATATTGAGATTTAATTTTTACAAAAAATACTAAAACACACACATGTATATTATATATAGGGGTCTCATGCATGAGGAAATCGTTTGGGTGCTGGCGGCCTGTAGGTGCTGGCACATTCAAAAGTGATGGGTATGTGTATATGAAATGATGTGTGAGTATAAAAAAGTGATGGATGTAGGTTATGAACAAAAAAACTAATAAAAAAATAAACTACCGTCTATACATCACTCGATAAGGCTTATGCATCACTTTACAAATGGCTACACATTATTTTTAGCGCTGCCTGCACCTGCTGGCAATTGTTATGCCATTACAGAAACCGAATTGCATGCATGGATGAATAGATGAATTAATTACTCCTACTTGTTAAAAATGAAGAGGGACCAAATAGAAACGACATATAAAAAAAATAATTAATTTTTTTTTTTTTAAAAAAAAAAAAAGTTTGGAAGTGCGAGTAATGAAGATAGACAGACAGGGGAAGCGTGGGTTGACCTAGTGTGTAGGATCGACGAGGGACAACACCAAGTGCTCTAACCGCCGATAACGGAAAACGTGGCACTACCCCCATGCATGTGACTCACCCCTCACACGTGTCACTAACCCCCCACCTCATCATCAATTGAGGTGATCTATCTGTTGTAGTTCAAGACAACTAGGACTCCACTCCACCTTAATGCTGGCTGGCTCTCGATTATTCAAAGATCCGGCCGGCCGACCGCCGCTGCTCATGTCGGAGGCGGCGGTGGGATTTGCAAGAGTAGCCAATAGTATACTGGGGGGTAATTTCAATTAGGAAATTAGAATGAAAGTGTGTTGAGTGTGTGTGTCTGAATACTACTCCTATACAGTACTCTCTCATTCCTAATTGAATTGTTCCGTTTGACTTTTTGATAATGTTCATTGTTCAACTTTAACTCAATATTATTGTAATTATATATTTAAAAAAAATTCGAGGTTGGTCTTGTTAAATTCGTCTAATCGTATAGTTTTAGAATAGGAAAAAATGATTATTTAGTCCTTTTTTCTTTCCAAAATATCCAAATCGGTCCGTTAGTAATTTTTAACCCCCATATAGTCCACTACATTTGCTAATTTTTCCAATTTGGTCCTAATTACGTAATTAGACTAAAGTCGCTGACGTGGCGAACTAAATCCTATTTTACATCCCCGGTGGCCAATCTGGAGTCTCCACACATAACATACCAAATTAATAAATGTTTGAAATAAATATTTGAAGCAGCCATAACATATCACTACTCTAATAAATACATCTAGGCTCTAGTGGGTCAATTGAACACTTCTTTACTGGGATGATGGACATAGTTTCTATATGATTCGCATTGAGCCCTCATTGGGGTTACCCAATCATAAAGAAACAACAACCATTCACAACAATAACATAGGAGTTTTGGTCAACAGCTACCGCAGTGCATTTTCTTTTCGGTCTAGGTGGTTTTTTGTGTTTCTCAAGAAAATGAAGATCAATTGTGATATATAATGCGTGCAAATGAATTGATGGTGTTTTTTTATGGGTTGGGTAACCTCAATAAGGAATGGTTCAATTTACCCGCTAGAGTCATTTTTTAGAGTAGTGATGTGTTATGACAGCTTTCAAACATTTATTAAAATAGTGTGTTATGTGTGGGGACTCCAAATTTGCAACGGTATATGTAAAATATGATATACTTCGGCCATATCAGCAACCTCATGCTAATTACATAATTATGATCAAATTGGAAAAAATTAGCAAACATAGGGGACTGTATGGGGCTAAAAAATTACTAACGGGCCGATTTGGATATTTTGGAAAGAAAAAGGACTAAAAAATCATTTTTTTTCCTTTTAGAATATATATTTTATATATTTTTTAGTTTTATATATTTTAAAATATTAAAAAAAGTATATTGAATTATGTGAAAAAAAATGAAATGAGATATTTCAAGTGATACAGAGTAATTCTCATGCATGTCTTGTTAAAGACCAGCATTGTTGGTACGGTACCACCACCCTTTAGTTCCCTTGTCCCCACGACGACACTGGAGTCTGGAGGTTACTCCTCTTCGGACCTCTGCCTGATCCATGGACTTCAGCTCCAGATGGTTCAGTGAGACTTCTGGTAACGAGGACCTAGAATCGCATGAGTAAATACAGCGGCGGACAGAATAAATTTGTCATTAATTTTTTATATAGCTATGTGTATTTTAACTATGGTATAAACTATTTATTCTTTTTTTAATTTTGCCTGGAACTGAAACTTTGTCATGAATTTTTATATAGTTGTATGATTTTTTTGCTATAAAATTTATTTTTCTGTAATTTACGCGATAGGGATGGTGAAGGGGAAAGACCGAAAGAGAACATCTCATATTTTGTTGTTAGATTTTTTTTAATGTAGACTCATTTGGTCTTTAATCTTAATAAATAAAATACTCCTTCCGTCTCATTTAACTTGTCTTGTTTCATTTCTGCACATAATTCAATGCACTTTTTTAATCGTTAATATCTCAAAATATATATAATGAAAAATTATGTAAATATATATATATATATTCTAAAACTATATGATCATACGATTCTAACAAGACCCAACTCGACTGTTTTTTTCCAAATATATACTTGCAAAAAAATTGAGTCAAAGTTGAACAATGAACAGTGTCAAAAAGTCAAACAAGACACAATAACTGGGATGGAGTGAGTAATAAATTTGACTCACTATCTAAAGTTGTAACTAAACTAGAAGGAGCTTATTTTTTACTCGAGCGGAAGCGGCTTTCTATTCGGTATATCGGTTCATGGTATTAGTATTGGTCCTAATATCACAACTGCTACTGCTGAAAGAACTTTTTTCCATTAAATTTTGTGGCTTAATGTTTTGTAGCATTGATCCTACATGTTTATTAGACTGCTATGGTTGAAAAATTGTTGAAAAAACATTTTCTATATTAGAGTTTATTAAGAGGACTAGCGTCATACAATAGGAGATGATTTTCTTAGTGACTTCATAATATGTTACATTAGAAAAAATAATAGTTTTGTAAAATTTAAAAATGAAAAGGTTTTACAATGCTTTTAAAATATGGTGACTCTTAGATTATAAGTCGCACCTAATGTAAAATAAAATATTTATAATTAATTTTCTATATACTCCCTTTGTTTACTTGAAGTATCTCATTTCATTTCTGCACACAATTCAATACATTTTTTTAATCATTAATATCTCAAAATATATACAATTAAAAATTATATAAAATATATATATTCTAAAACTATACGATTAGACTCTAACAAGACCAAACTCGACTAGTTTTTTTAAATATATAATTACAAAAATATTGAGTCAAAGTTGAACAATGAACAATGTCGAAAAGTCAAACGAGACAATTCAATTGGGACGGAGGGAGTAATATACTTCCTCCATATCACAATGTTTATTACACATCCACTTTTCACGCAGTGCAATGCATATTTTAAATCATTGATAACTCAAATTCGGTACAAGTAGAAATTCTAAAAGTTCGATATTAAAACTACACGACGAGACGAATCTAACAAGATCTCACTTGGCTATATTTTTCCTTGTATAATTATGATAAAACTTTAAGTAAAAATCTGTATATAAATAATAGAACATTAACAAATACAAAAAAGATAATTCGAGACGGAGTGTATTATTTTATATATTGTGAAAAAAAAAATTCATATTAGAGCTCGCCGGGCCTAAGACTCGATCCTGATTGTAAATGTGTGTCTGCTTGATGAACTTTCATAGGGTTGATTACAATTTACAAGTCCAAAACTATTACGCTTGTTAGGCCAGCAAATTCTACACCATAATGGGCTTATGGACCCATTACTTATTGGGCTTTGTAATAAAATAAGGCCCGAATATATACATTTCCGTAAAATAAACTAATCTCACGCCCCTTCAAAGAAGTCAATTCTATTAGGCAACACAACAGGCAGACATTTGATCCCACAATAAATAAACAAACACGCAAACATAGACAACACAACATTAAAAAATTAATGTAGGGTTAAGAAACATACCTCAATCATGAACGATAATTAATTAATGCATTTGAAAAATAAAATTACTTAAATGGAGACCGCCCATAGATTCCCTAATGATACATTGCATGGGAAAAAAAATGTCAACCCTATCTTCATGATTAGTAGTATTACCATTATTGAAATTTTCTTTTTAATACTAGTAATCAAAGTTTTGGTGGGATCATATATCATATTATGTGTAGATACTATATACAATTAAAATTAATTTACTATACACGTAATGTAGTAATATATGAAGATTATTATGCTGTTATTAATTAACTATTAAAAATGTGTCTGTTTCTTCCAAGAATTAAGAAATAAAATAAGAGTAGTAGTGTCTGAATTCCATGAATTAATTGTTCCCGTGATCTTTTGATAGATGCGGCGGTCATTCAATTTGCAGGATTTAGTTTTGATTTTGTCTGCTCTTTTTTACAACCTAATCCCTACTATTTGTATTGTCCCCTTTACTTAATTCACGATCAATTATTCACCTATTATAGGAGCATTTATCATATTATATACAACTACCTCTGTTTCCTTGAAAGTGCAACATTCATCCATTGCACACAGTTAAATGATTAATAACTCAAATTGTGTATAAGTAAAAATTATAAAAATTTGATATTATAAAACTACAACGAATCCAACAAGATCTCACATTACTATGTTTTTCCTTATATAACTATGATAAAAATTTAAATCAAAGTTAAACAATAAATAGTTACATAAAGTGCAACGTTGCACTATCACGAGAACAGAGGAACTATTATGTTATCTTGATCTAATCTTGGCCAAATGATCAAATCTCATATCTTTCAATCTTAAAATTGGGGTTCGATTCTTTATCCGACACCTATTCTTCCTCTTTGTCCACTCATAATTTGTGTGTCATGAATTCTTACCATCACTTTCTTAGACAAAAAAAGGAAAAAACAAAAAAAAAAACTTATCTAAAAAACACACAGTATTACAATAATCACCAAAAAACATTTTTAGAAAAAATGGATTTAAGTCTTGACTTAGGCCCCGTTCTCGATGACTTATTTTCAGGACTTGTTACTTATTTTTATTAAAATCAGATCAGACCATATCAGATAAGAAAAATTAAGATCGGGTCAAAGTAAATAAGATCAAATCAGATCAGATCAGATTAAATCATTACAATAATATAACTAAGATAAGATCAGATCAAACCAGATCTTATAAAATTTAGATAATGACAATTTATTTAAGGCCTAGAGAACAGGGCCTTAGGGTCTGTTCTGCACACAGAGCTGACGCTGTAAGCTGTAGCTGCAAGCTGAAGCTGTAAGGAGCTGTGGGAGCTGCAGCTGTCAGTTCTATTGAGGTGTTTTGTACAACTAGCTGTAGCTGTGAAAAAATGTATGAAATGACATAAAATGACAAATATTTATGTAGACTATTGGGTAGTGGGTTGGTTATTGGGTTAAAATTGTGATTGCTCAAAAATAAGCTAGGAGCTTAGCTTATTTTTTAACGCTACTGTAGGTAGCTTCTAAAAAGAAGCTTCTAAAAGCTTCCAAAAGCTAGTGTGCAGAACGGGACTTTTGTTTTGAAATTAAAGCTAAAGCTACCAAAAGCTCCCAAAAGCTGCGTGCAGAACAGACCCTTAGTGGTCAAGTTTTAATTTCTAATATTAAACTTCTACACAAACTATTATTCTTTATTTTTCTTTGTAATTTGTATAATATGTGCATTCATTTTCTTATTAAGCAAAAAGTTCTAGTTAATTCCTCATGGCGTAAAATTGTGATTGTAATGTGTATATGTATGTGTTATATATAGATCGTATCCACATTTTGTTTTTAATTGATAGTAATAAATTTGATTTCATGAGGCTTTTCTTTATTTCATGAGTATTACATGTTTGTCCTAAACCCTTACATTGAGTGTCATCAAAGAAGCCATCATTGAGTTCAGGACAAGAAGACTTCGTGGATGCATAAAAGTGTTTTTGGAGAGTCCTATTCATGCAGATGAAAACTACTAATAAATCAATATAAACAAATTAAACGAGTGATTGATCATCATGTTAGGACAGGGCCAGTTCATGTTTGCTTATTTAGTATAGTACATGTAGTATGTATATAGAAACGACATAGGTATAGAAAATGTAGCTTTTTGGGGTGTATGTTACGTTGGAATAAATGTATAATGGTGATTGCTTGAGCAGTGAGCAGTATAGGAGTATGTTCCTTGAGAATAGAGTAAAGAACATGCATGCAATCATCTTCCTCTCTTTCTTTCTTTTTTATAATAATAATAATATTATTATTACAATTAGCTACTTAGTGAAGGAAAAAAAAAAGACAAAAGAGGGATTGTGAGGGGACAAAAAAAAGGGGAATTGAGTTGGGAGACACTTAATCACATGGGAACAAGTTAACAAACAAATTAAATATTACTAGTAATTACTTAGCTACTGATGATATGCTTCCTGTTTATTATTTAAATAATACTACAAGTAATTGATTGAAGTGAAATCCAAATAATGGGTGTCCTTAAAACTGGAGTTTTTTTTTTTTTGAAACCTAAGCATGTCCTCAATTTTCAAACCCTATTAGTATACTATGTCTTTTGGACAAATCCCCCCTTGTGTAATTAATTAATTAAGACTGCCCTAATGATACTTCCTCCGTTTTTATTAGTTGTAATATTTGCAAATTTGGTAATATTCACATATAATTTGACTTAAAGATTTATCATAGTTATACAAGTTAAAATATAGCCAATTGGGATCTTGTTAGATTTGTCTCATCGAGTAGTTTTTAAATATTGAACTTTTAGAATTTTTACTTATACCGAATTTGAGTTATTAATAATTTAAAATGTGTATTTGGACGGCGTGCACAGTGGGTCCGTTACAATTTTTGAAAAATGGAGGGAGTATTATTTTTTTTTCCCTAGTATATTTACTATATTTATTTATTTATTTGTCTGATTAATTAAGTAGAGCCTTTTCCAGGCTTCGGCTCTTGCAAAAAAAAAAAAAATTAAGTAGAGCCGACTTGTGAGGTGTTGAAAACAGTCCATCAAGTGAAAGAAATTGCAACGATATTTAAAAAAAATGATCAAATCAGAAAAGACAGCCTTTTTTTGTATCAACATTCAGATTTCAGACAAGCTGAATTTACAAGATTTTTGTTTGGCTTTTCGACAGGCTTTTTACCATATATTATTTCCAGTTTCCAACTTTTGACACAAATTACCACTTCTTCATTGCATTGGGCCTTTCAATTTAGGAGCATGTATGTCTTTTTTAGTCTTCTTAAATTAAATTTGTAAATTAATACAACTACTAGCATACTACTGCACCTTCACAATAATTTAATTACTAATACTCCAATTGAACCAATAATCAGTTGAATTAATTAGTTGGTCATATACTCATGCCTCTCATTGTCTCATTGACAATGGCAAATCAATGCCTAATGCCACTAAACAATTTGTAATTTAGTACCCCAACTACTATTTATTTACACCCCACCCCCCAAAAAAAACACACACACACACGTAGATTTGGACTCATTACCTGTCTTTCAACTAATGTGTTTAAGTTTGGGACAATTTATTATATACTTACTATATATATATATATATATATTTCTTGCTTTCTAATATCATGAATAATTTTTTTGGCATAACATATCATGAATAATTGATCATAGGGATTAAAATTATTTTATTAAAATATTAGGTAAATGATAAAGAGGTAATTTTTTATTGGGTGAATCAAATATTTTTTTTAGATTTTTTTGAAGTTTAAGAGTAATAACTCTGACATCTTCGAAATCAGTTTTCCACATTTACAAGACCCAAATTTGAAATATTTCTTAATTAACTAGAACCATATTACTACTTAAACTAATTATTGTTGGTATTTTTTTTTTGGTGAAATTATTGTTGGTATTTTAAAAGTACTCTGTAATTAAGCCATACTATTTTATTTGAAGAAATAAATTATTTATATATTTTGACAAGTAATGAAGTTTGATTTATAAACTATTTTATCGTGAAGTAATTAATTTACTCTAGCAATTTAAATAAAATTTCAAATCTAAACCATTAAAACTATAGAGGTTTGTACCCAAAAAATTGTAGAGGTAAAAAATATTTGAGTATTTATAAAGTTTTAGTAAGAGTTACATTTGACATAGTTGGGATGATGACTTAACTTAGTTGTAAAACTTTCAATTTTATAATTGATGGTTCCATTTTTCTACCAATCCATGTTCTCCCTTTTATTTCTTTGAAATTTTTGGCTTCAACTCTTACACTCATTTAAGGACACTTGAAAAAAAAAAAAAAAAAAAAAAAAACAAAAAAAGAGAGAGAGAGAGAGAGAGAGAGAGTACATTTTCCATAGTTAGATTATGGGCTTGTTTGGAAGCCGGCTTATTAAGAAGCATATAGCAGATTCAATCAGCATATTCTCTCACAATTCTCTCTCCGAATCTACTATCTGCTAGCAGATCTGCTGACTCCCAAACATCATCTATGAAGTTAAAGTCATAAGTCTCTTGACCAAAAGTATCTTCGATTTTTGTCCTCGCTCCTTAACCCTTTGTTACTCTTGCAATTTACAGTAAGTATTTACTCCCTCCGTCCCATATTTATCTTCTTCGATACTGTAGATACGGAGTTTAAGAAAGTTGTATTTTATTATTTTCATGTGTACTTTTTGAGGGGTAAATTTGTCTCTTTTTGTCTTGTAGTGCAATTGTTAGTAAAATTAAGGATTGATTTTTTTGTAAATATATGGACATGTAGGGATATTTTAGTAAAAAAATTCCCTTTTTGGGATATGAAGATAAATGTGGGACGTCCAAAAACGAAAAGTAAGAAGATAAATATGGGACGGAGGGAGTAGTTACAACAGAAATTCATCTGTTTGATGAAAAGGCGAAAAGAGCAAGGTAGAAGATAAGTAAAAGTTACCGTGGGCGCGCAGGAGGCACACGCGCCGGTGCAGGCACGTGAGACGTGAAGAAGGACAGAATACCCTAGCAAGAAAGATAACCAGACAAGCCACATAAATTTACTGAAGAGAGTTAAAATAGTAAATAAGTATTCATAAATAAGAAAATAATTTAAAAGAAAATAGTGTGTGTGAGAGAGAGAGAGAGAGAGAGAGAGAGAGGAAGGCACTTTATTACTAGTAGTATTTGTATTTCCCTTCTATATTTATATTTACTTTTATTTTTATTTTTATGTTGCACGCATCCATGGCAGAAAACAGAACTTACAGAAGCCAGACACAGTACTCCTCCTACTGCTTCATGGACGACTAGAGAAGAGACCACAACAGATACAAATACAAATCTCAGAGAGCGAGAGGGAGAGAGAGAGAGATATAAATATACACAGAGAGAGATAGAGAGGCAGGGAGAGAGATTACTTGAAACCCACCATTTTCGTTCTCTGGTTGAATTCGAACCAATTACTTGTGAGCCCCCCCAAATTATCTTGACGAATTTCTGAAAAAATTGATTTCAGAGATCGCTGGAGGGGTTTTGAATTAGAAATGAAACTAGGGTTGGTTCTTCGGAGAGTATAGATACAGACGTGCATGTATATATAGCTGTGCATTTGGGTTTTGATTAAATTAGGGGCGGAGGAGAAATTGGCGGATATTTGTTTGGATTTGGGGATTGTAGATGAAGGGGATGCCCTTGCCCTTTGATTTTCACGGGAAGGGGGTTTTCGATTTCGATTTTGAGCTGATTCTCGACAACACTGCCGCCGCTGTTTCCTCTGCTTTCTTGGATAAAAATTGTTTCTTTTCTGAGCCTACATCTGTCCTGGATTCGGCAAAAATTTCCTCCTCAACGCTGTCTTCATCTCTCGGCGTCGGCGGCGGCGGAGGTTCTACTGATTCGGCCGGCGTGGCGGCGGTTTCCGACACTAATCCCTCGCCAGGATGGCAGCAGGAGTCCGCGACCGCTACAAGCTCCAATGCCGGAGGCGCTGATTCCGAGCTCCTCCCCGTTCCTCCGTCTCTCGAGATCGGAAGCACCGGCGCCGGCGCGGCGGAGAAATTCACCATGGAGGATTGGGAGAGCGTGTTGTCGGAGTCGCTGGCGGTGTCCCCGACGCAAGAGCAGTCGATTCTCCGGTGGATCATGGGCGATGTGGAAGACCCCTCCATGGGGAATCTGAATAAGGCCCTCCAGATTGGGGCCGCCTCCGGCGGCACACCCGTCTCGGAGTTCGATTTCGGCGCCGGATTCGGCGCCGTCGATCAATTAGGGTTTGGCGGAGACCAATTTGGGGCGTCCGCAAATCCAATCTTCCCCAATTGCAACAGATCCAGCGCCGAAAAAACTGGTATGCTTTCCAATCCTTCATTTTTACTATTAAATATGAACCCTAATTTCAAATCCCTTTCCAACAATTTGGGCACAATTTCTTCTTCCGCAGAAACAAAGCCTCCCATCTTCAATACACAGGCGATGATGAACCCGCACCACACTCCTCCATTGTTCTTCCCCATGTCATTTTCCCAGCATCAAGACCAGAATCTCCTCTCCATGCCTCCGGCAAAGCGGCACAACCCAGGCAGCGGCGGCGGCAGCGAAATCTCCGGCCACCAGGAATTCCTAATTGGAAGACAGCAATTGCATCCCCAGCAGCAACCACTCTCCCATTACCTCCAGCAGACGCCACCAAAAATCGGTCTTGGGGACGAATTACGACACGGCCATCAACTGCAGCAGCAACATCAGGCCATCGTCGACCAGCTATACAAGGCCGCAGAGTTGGTCCAGACGGGTAATCCAGTCATCGCGCAAGGGATATTGGCGCGGCTCAATCACCAGCTCTCTCCCATTGGGAAGCCTTTCAATAGGGCTGCTTTTTATTGCAAGGAGGCATTGGAATTGCTCCTTCACCCCAACAACACCATGAACCCCTCTGCGGCAAGTTTGTCCCCGATTAGCCTCATTTTCAAGATCGGCGCCTACAAGTCATTCTCAGAGATATCCCCCCTCATTCACTTCTCCAATTTTACCTGCAATCAGGCCCTCCTCGAAGTCTTGGAAGGATTTGATAGGGTTCATATAGTGGATTTCGACATTGGGTACGGCGGGCAATGGGCTTCTCTAATGCAGGAGCTTGCAATGAGGAGCGGCGGCACGCCTGCCCTGAAAATCACCGTCCTCGCCGCCCCCTCGACTCACGATCAGCTCGAACTCAGTCTTGCACGCGAAAACCTAATTCAATTCGCCAGTGAAATGAATGTTCCGTTTCAGTTTGAGGTGATGAGTGTTGATATGCTGAGTTCAGGATCATGGTCTCTGCCTTTTCATTCGTCGGAGGGCGAAGCTATTGCGGTTAACCTCCCAATCGGTTGTCTTGCCAATTACCAATTGTCGTTGCCTTTGGTTCTTAGCTTCGTCAAGCAGTTGTCGCCGAGAATTGTTGTTTCTGTGGATGGGGGATGCGACAGGACCGACCTTCCATTCGCCAACCATATTATTCATACATTACAATCGTACACGAACTTGCTCGAGTCGCTTGATGCTGGAAATGTGAATACAGATGCTATGCAAAAGATTGAGAGGTTATTGCTCCAACCGGGGATTGAGAAGATCGTGATTGGTCGTTTCCGGTCTCCTGAAAAGACACAGCCTTGGAGGGCTATGTTTCTGTCGTCGGGATTCTCCCCATTGACATTTAGTAATTTCTCAGAATCGCAAGCTGAATGCGTGGTTAAGAGGACTCCAATCCGGGGATTCCAGGTGGAGAAACGACAGTCGTCTCTTGTTCTTTGCTGGCAACGGAAGGAGCTGATCTCTGCCTCGGCTTGGAGATGCTAAAGTCGATAAAATACACACCATCTGACCAAGGTGCCTCCCTCCCGTGTTAAGATTTACCGTGTTAATTAATTCCTTAAAAGTGAATGAATTTTCGTACCTGAGTTTATTCGTTGGCTAATTTGCTCTCTGGCTCAGGTGAATATTGTTTCCAAAGTGTCAAAACCAGGCACATTTTTAGCGGCATATGATCTATTGTTATGATGTTCTAGTATAGCACGTCCTATTCGGTCGGGTGGCTGTCTTAATGTTGATGGATAATTAGCCTACTTTCGATGATGGATGCACTTGAATGGCGTCCATGAATTCCTAATTGTGTTTGTAAGTTGTAACCATTAACTGGAAGAGTATTATTTTCCGATACACCAGGAATGGGGGAAACCCAAAAGAATTTTAACCCTTTATTAACTGTTGTTGATCGAAACCAAACCGTATTCTTCTTCACTTTTGGGCTTATTGACGCCCCTTTTTTGCCTTGTTTAATCTTGCATTGCATCGTTGGCTGGTTTATCAATGCTTGTCGTGGAATATAGAAGCGCATCTGGGAATTATTCGACATTGGATTAGGTATGTTATGTCTGTATTCATTCTCCTGTATCTGATGCTTTCTTGGATGATCCCTGAATCGAGTCCATACCCGGTGCGTTTTTTGTTCTTAAATTACCTCGAATGAAACTGAGCTTTTTGATGAATCCAGATCTTGGCATTCCTGGTTTGATTCCATTACATTGAAAGTAGATTCTTGTACTGGTACATGGATGGTTCTATGTTGGTTCTGAGTTCTTATCATTGTAGTATATGGTTAGAGCCTTGAGAAGATATACTCATCATGATATGCTAGGTAGAGATCTATTCCAATTTCATCGAAGTTAATTGACAAATATTGGGGTCTACATTTAAAAATTTTAGAAGTTGGCACCAAAACCCGGGGATTTGGGAGTTTTGTAGGATGTTTATTGATTGCTGCAAGAAATTCCATTCGGTACAAATGCATACTGCTCACTCCCTTTTTATTTTATTTTATTTTAGGAGTCGAAGTAGAGAAAGGGGGGTGGGGTGGTAATTCATTTCACATAAATTACAAAATAATAAAGAGGGAATAGGGGGTTAGGTGAGGAATCAAACCTCCAATCCTAGGCATGAATTTTGCTGTTTGAGCAAAGTTTTCATCCCCTACTGGCCACTTTTTAAGAAGCCGCTTTATGTTTTTTTACGTAATTTAAAATATATTTTTATTTTATCAATAATTTAAATCGTATAGAAATAAAAATTATAGAAATTTAATATTTTAAAACTATTTACTATACACGAATTCATTATTAATTAAATTATTCAATCAAAACTGAGAAATGGAACACCTATTAAAAAAGGGGAGGAAGTATGTAAGAATAGGACATGGCTGTCTCCTTCAATGGCTTGGTTTCTTGGCTTATATACAAATAATCTCACTGAATTATGCTAAATATTTTAATGGTGTATTTGAGTGTATATATAGTTTTCTGTTTTTAATATAGTGATTTGTTGTGTACTACTACTTCTATTTTTTTAATAACTGCTCAATTTCTAAATTTCACGCAATCCAATACACGTATTTAAATTATAATAACTTAAATTTTATCCAAATAAAATTTTAAAAATTTGATATTCTAAAACTACGTTCTTAGACGAATCCAACTAGATTTTACTTGATTATGTTTTATCTTGTATAACTATATCAAAAATATTAATTAAAGTTACTCAATGAATAATAAATACTACGTACTATAGTGCAATTATATCAAAATGGAGGAAGTACGTCTTATTTCCTTGGGGCTGTCATGTTACTTTGAATTTGAACACTTTAATTGTTTATTTTTTAATAAATTAAAAAAAGTACGTAAAATACATAGAGGGGGTGTAGAGTGTAGAATGGAGTATTTTAATGAGGGGTGTCTTAATCAAGTCACATGGGATGGGAGGTGTACTAACAACCTATTTGGACCCTCACATGATTATTTATTTATTTTTGCTTAGACATGATTATTTATTTTACTACTACTAAAATTTATAAAAGAAAATCACGATTTTAAATGGATTAATTACTAAAGGCACCATATGGCATACGCGCTTTCAATCATCATTAGTAAAAAAATACTTGTAGGAGTATATATTTATGGTCACATTCTCATCAATGCTTTTATTATTTCACAAATATAACGTTTTATAATAAAATTACAATTAAAAATTTGATCTTCTTTTTTGCAAAATTGTGTTGAGTTTATCATTAATAATAATTAAAAAAGGTAATGTTTACTAAATAAATCAATGAAATAACCTATATTGAAGTTTGGTGGTTGGTACTTTTATTAGAGTTGTAGATGGAAACCTTAAAAAGCTAAAAGTTTATGGTTCCAAATTTTAGTTTCAAGTGGTCACCCAAAAAAAAAAAAAAAAAAAGAACTTTTAATAGTTTCAAGTATTAGAATTAACATTTTTTATTTTAATATAAAAACAAATATTTAACATTCCTATTTTTTTCCCAAAGTTTTAGTAATATTCAAAAATTAAATCTAAAAATTTTTAAATGGCTAAACTAGAAACGTTAATGTTCCGGGGACTAGGCTAAATCATTTAGTCTAGTAGTTATGTCCCCTGATTTCTAACCTTGAGTTTGTGGGTTCGATTCTCACCTGACTTCCTTTAAATCCATTTGTAATTTATGTAGCTTGGACTGCACATTTGCCGATACATGAGTGTTTTGTTTTTTTTTTTTTAAAAAAAAGAATATTAATGTTCCTTACAAGTGTTAGTACTTAGTAGACTGACATGGTGTTAGTTTTAATGTAACAATGTTTTGCTCACAAATAGAACCAAGAACTTAGCTCAAGTGGTTAAGTCCTAGGCTTCCAACGGAAGGTTGAAGGTTCGATCACCCCCTATCCCTCTCTTTTATTCCCCTTTGTAATTTGTGTGACATGGGCTCCCACCACCCCTTTCCAGCCTTCAATGGCTCCTAAAAAAAAAATAGAACCAAGAACAGTTTAACCACACGACATATTCTTTTAAAAATAAAATCTCATAAACCCAACTAATATGAAGACTAAAATGACTCACAAATATCAATCAAAATAACACAATAATAATACCCAGCATAGCAACAAGCAACATTTTGATTTTCTTCTCCAATTAGCTCAATGAATCTTCGTCTCCCTAAAAAACTTTTTTACTCAATGAATATTCTGCTCTCACTCCCAATAATGGTCTTCATCAAGATAGGGATGGATAAATCTAAAACGAAACCCCAAAAGATTTGTCAATAATTCCCATTTTTGAAAAAAAAGAAAAAAACAAAAAACAAAAAACTATTGTTACAAACAACATTAACTGTCACTTTTGTCCTTTTGCACCAAACAACTCGCAATGTGTCTGTATAATTGTGACAATTCTAGCACAAGGTTGATCATCTACCCAACACATCTTTTTGCCCCAACATTGTGAATTTATATATATGTGAGAATATTATACTCCATTATATATAGGGTGGAAATAGGTCATGCTATCCGACAGGGGCATGTGGTATCGCCTACCGAAGGCCAGGCTTTTTTTATAAATAGAATAAGCTTAGGTCGTTTTTAGAGCCTATTTATAAATAGTATGTTGGGCATTTATTTTTTTTCGGTGAACAGGATGCCGGAGCGTCAGCAAACAAGATGAAAAAACTACAGCAAGGGGGTACAGAAGTGAAAAGAAAGCGAAACAAAAAAGAAGAAAAAACAGTCTAGAATCGAGGGAACCACGTCCCTGCCATGTCGACATTGATCAGGGCCCGAACCTCGTCTGGAGGGAATGCCCATGTCGTGAAGAAGTCCACCGATCTAGATCCACGCTTGGCCAGTGCATCGGCCACAGCGTTGCCTTCCCGTAGGATGTGGTGCCAGACGTACCCCGGATGATCCCTCAGAATGTCCCGAATATTTTCTACCACAGGAAAATATCGACTTCCCACCTCGACACCCTCTCTAATAATGCAAATGGCTTCAGCAGAGTCCGAGTAGCAACATACGAATTGAACCCCCATCTGCTGAAGTCGACCAAGACCATTCAAAATAGCATGAAGCTCAGCTTCCAGGTTGGGTGAAGTACCAATAGAACCAGAGAAGCCCTCCAACCAACGGCCATCCCTATCACGAATTAAGGTTCTGGACCTTAAATGAAATAATTTAAAAGGTTGGATGCCAATTAATATAAAAATGACTGATTTGAGTAGATGACTAAAGGGAACAAAACAAAAGTTTAGGACTAAATTGGCAAAATATAAAAGAAAAATGACTAATATTATACCCACGTGTTAGGTTTAAATTTAAACCCTTGCCACATCAGCAATTCGGCCATAATTAGTGAAAAATGGACTGATTTGGACATAATTAACATTTGTAGCGGACTATTTTGGTAATAAAATAGAAAATGGACTGATTTGGATTTTTGAGAAAGAAAAGGGACGTATTAAACCTTTTTTCCCTAGTTTTTACTACAAGCCAAAAAGACAATAATTACATCAAAGTTTTCAAAATTGAATTATTGTACTTAAGTGGATTTTCTTATCAAGTAGTAGTATGTTATTTTTTTGATGTTTGGATACATCCCATCATTTATTTATGGTACTCCTATGATCCCCGTCATTAATCCTAAAAATAGACTCTAGCCCAATTTATTTATTTATTTTAAGAAATCATTTTAGGCCTTTCAAAAAAATGTTTTCAAATTCGCGATTGCTAGTGGCTTTTTGGTCCTACATTAATATTATTGGCCAAAGTAAAACTAAAAACAAGGAAAGCTAATTTCATTTGAAAAGTGTATATACATCAATGAAATACTCTCTTCGTCCCACCCCATTTCTTCCATTTCTTTTAGGTATAGTACAATATTTTAAATAGAATTGGTCAAAATAAAAGAGGGGTATATTATTATTTTAAATAAAAGTAAATTAAAAAATAATTATTAATATAATGTGAAGATTGTGAGGTTAAATATTGATAACATATTTTAAAATCGTAATTTATATATTTATTGAATTGATGTAATGGGAGTAAAGTTAAGAATTAAATTGGAAATGTGATATTTGGAGTGAGACACCTCAAAATGAAAATGAAAGTGAGACATTTGAAGTAATTGACACCGGAGTATCGATAAATAGGTATGAGAGCCCAAGTTACATAAATTACTTCCTCCGTGAGACATTTTTGACAGGCTCACTTTTCACGCAGTTCAATAAATATTTTAAACCAGTAATAACTCAATTCAGTGTAACTAAAAATTCTAAAAGTTCGATATTTAAAAACTACACGACGAGACGAATCTAACAAGATCTCACTTGGCTATATTTTAATTTGTATAACTATGATAAAACTTAAAGTGAAAGTCTGTGTGTGAATAGTACTACTTTATCAAATGTAAAGATCATTGTGAGACGAAGGAAGTATAAATAATAAAAGTGAGAGATAGATGACCGGATAGAAAATCGAACTCTCAACCAGAAGTTAGTTGATATAAATCACTATGCTAATTCTCGTTCCAATTAATAATCAAACAACACATATTCAGCGAACTAACAAATTAATTAGATCCTCTAATAATAATGACCAAAATACTCCCTCCGTTCTTTAATATCTGCTCCATTTGAATAGTGATTACTATTCATTAAATAACTTTAATCAAAACTTTTAATATAGTTACATATGAAAAACATAGTCAAGCGAGTCGACGTTGTTAGATTCATCTAATCACGTATTTTTTAATATTAAATTTTTATAATTTTTATTTATATAAAATTTAAATTATTAATGATTTAAAATATATATTGAATTACGTAAAATGCAGAAATAGTGTAGATATTAAAAACGGAGGAAGTAGTTTATATCATCAGTGGGTTATTGGGGGTTTGTATAGTCATAAATCATAGTAATAAATAATGATGGAATGATTTGAATAGAACAATTTGAGCATATCACATTTCGAACAGTGAGATGGTTAAAAAGACTGACAATTGCAACCTTAAAAATCACATTCATGAGTACCATAGAATGAATGTTATAAAAACCAAAATTTTTCATCATTAATCATTATTCATCTACATCAAGATGGATGTGACGCACATAAATAGTATTCTGATTGAAATAAAAACTACAAATAAAAAATACACGTATACGCATGTCATTTTTGTTTATCGACATTTATTTTCGTTTTGGCGACATTGTTACAAATAATGGTGGTGATATAGGAGTATTTTAGTATTATTGCATCCAACAACCTTTCATTACTTTAATTCCTCTCTAATTGGAGTAATGAAATATGCAATTTTAATTTGCATTGATAGCATGCTAATCTCAATTTTTATTTAATCCAAATTAGGAGGTCAAATTTATTGAATTAAATATATATATTTATCACAAAAAATCTATTTATTAAATACCAACAGTAGTTGACTTGAGTGGATTAGGGCTCGCTTAAACAAGATCTCGAATTCAAATCTTATATATGTAAAAAAACTGTTTTGAGAGATGCGACCTTCATTGCCCGTGCAAAAACCCAACCTAAGAACAATAATATTAGGGGAGTAATTGGTTCACTTGCTTGGTTGTCAATTTACATTATTTATAATAAAGCACAGCCATACACGAATATATTTATCTATAACAAAATTAATTAAATATTGAAACTCTATTGCTGGGTAACTAAACACACATGTAGCCCTGTACTACCTACTACATAATTCTATCATTTTTTTATTACTATTTTTGTTAATACACTAGTACAAATAATGATCACCAAATACTTCATCGGTTCTTTTATAAGTGACATAGAAGGGGTTTTGTTACTGTTCATTGAGTAACTTTAACTTGAGGTTTTAATACAATTATATAAGATAAAATATAGTCAAGTGAGATCTTGTTGGATTCGTCTAATCGCATACATTTAAAATATCGTTTTTTTCATAATTTTTATTTTTATGCAATTCGAATTATTGAATATTAAAAACGTGTATCGAATTACATAAAATGAGAGTCCGTGGCACTTAAAAAAGAAGAATGGTAAGTAGTAAATAAGCATTCTAAGTCCATGCATGCTGGCTAACATTATTATGATATTGATGAAAGGACAAATGATAATAATCATGTGGTGGGCATTTTAATGTAATGCTATTTTTTTTTTTTTTAAGTGCTAATGTGATGCTATTGTTGATGTTGAAAACCATAAAGGTCAGGTCAACTCGTACTCAATAATTGCCAATTAGTGGATGGTCCCTAACAATATTAGTGACATTCAAAACTATACATCATTTTGGACATGTTTCCTCCCTACCCAGATGTAAAATTCAAATCATTGTTTTATTATGTATGATATGCTAGTCAAAAGGGGAAGCAAATAATGCTAACTACTGATCTAAAGCTGAAAAAATAAATGGAATTTCCAAGAAACCATTTGCCTTCTAATTGACATATTGTAAAAGACAAAACTATGTTCCATTAGAAAAAAACCTAATGGTCCCATAATTGTGTTTGTTTTCCCAAATCATCCCATAAAAAATAATTTAATCTAATCCATCCGATAACTATGCTAATTTCGCCCAAACCATCACACCCACCCATAATGACAATTAGTGCTGACGTGTCGGCAGATTATTGCACCAAATAACAATTAATGATGATATGACAACATATTAGTGCGTCAAATGTGGTTGACATGGCAGCACCATCTGCTGCCACGTCAGTATTAATCGTTGTTAGGGTGGTTGGGATGGATTGGGCAAAAATTAGTATAATTACTGGATGGATTGGGTTAATTCATTTTTTATGGAATGGTTCGGGAAAACGAATAAAATTATGGGACTGTTCGGTTTTTTTTTCCATGTTCCATTCATCCACGAATAATGAATGTTACACAATCCCAGTTGTTGAATACTCGGCTTTAAAATAAAAAAATTAAATTTAAAAAAAAATACAAAAAGCATATAAGATCGTATTTTTTTGGATGAGACATTAAAGGTCTGAAAAAGAGGTAGTGTAAGCCCATGATATAAGGTCGTATTTGAATTGGTAGATTTGAGAGGTAATTTGGGGAATAAATTTCAAATTTCTTATATTATGAGAAGTTTAAAATACACTCAATTAGATTAAAATTAGGAGATGAATGTAAAATCCATCTCTAAGTCCAACACATTTGTTCATTTGCCCCATAATTGTTCTAATTATCAAATTTTGATAATAATTACTAAATCCGCACATCACCTAATTAGAATAATTAAGGGGTAATTAAGAGGCCAAAGGACATATGGGTTGAACTAAATTATTGATTAGTACCGATACATGGGTCAAGTTAGGGTATTACCAACTATTTGGTAGTACATCATGACAATCAATCTTGACCATTAAAAATAATTCAATGGTTATAATTTAAAAAGGACATATTTGTCAAAATAAAAGGATGATTAATTATCAATTCTTAAAATTTCAAAGATTTGTATCCTTAAATAGATATTAAAAATCTATAACATACGCATGTCTATTTACAGGGAAAATACATTTGATGAATAGATAATTTCAATATGTTATATGAAACATATATAATAATAACATAACCAGATAATCGCTGAAAACACACATTATCAAGTCGTTGAAATTACACACAAAGCATTCCTGAAAAGTTCTACTGCATGTCGCTGAAATACACACAGGTTTGTCGTAGAAATATGTTAGACCAAAGAATTAGGGTCTCAACTTTTTCAAGAATCCATTCTTGTACGCATACATCAACCACATACTTAGTTCGCTAAAATCAACATTATGAAGTCGCGGAAAATACTATTACATGTCGCCACTGAAATATACTATGCTCGTCGCTGAAATATATTATAGTATGTCACTGGTTAATCAGCAAGTCGCTGAAATGTACACAAGATATTGCTGAAATGTACTAAGTAAGTCGCTAAAATATACTATAATGTTTCGCTGAAATACATACAGGTCGTCGCTGAAATGAACACTCTCTTAAGTCGATGAAATGTGTGTGCATGTTAAAATGCAAGTAATGAAATTGACTATTTTACCCTTTCAGTTAATCCGGACCATTGAAATTCACAACTCCTCAGCGGCTTGAATGCGCCTACATACATCAAGAGAGAATGGCTCTCCGCACCCCCAACAAAAGCGACCGATACATACCCGACGTTTTGGGTTGTTCCGAAATAAATAACTCTTAAGGAAGGTAGAAATTCATGTTGCATGCTCAAAAAATGCATATATCATAATAACAACAAAAAATTTTCTATTGCCGATGCCTCAAAAAGCATCGCTAAAACCGTCATTAACCACGAATTTGGGTGTCGCTAACATTTTCTTGTGAGAAGAAACTTATACACTTCACCACCACCAAATACACTGCCAAATTATCTCTAATTAGAACACAGACTACCACAATGATCACATTCCACACACATCTAAACTGAAATCAACCAATGTAGAGAGGAACCAATTAATTAATTGTCACAATCTTATGGAGGGAAGACAATTGGCTCAAATGGAGAAAAAGAGAAGAGCCATGAATGGATGGATGAAAAGGAAAGTGATAAAAAGGGAGGCATGCAAGCCCTCCCCGAAAACCCTAAATGAGACCAAACAACACCTCCCAATGTTGATTGATACCATTGGTCACGCTACAAAAAATAATAATAATGAATGGATGAAAGCAGATTCTAAAGAAAGAAAGAAAGGGCACCAAATGAGAGATATATAGAAGCCACTGAAAAGCAGCAGCACATACACACATATACACTCCCACCTTTTTTTGGGTTTTTTGGACTTCTTTTTTTATTGCAAAAGATAGCAGCCTTCCATGGAAAGTATAATGATATGTAACTTTTTGTTGAGGAAATTGAAAGTGGAACACTTTTGTCATTGACAAGCTTCTTCAAATCTCTCCTAAGAGTGAGGGATTGATTGAGGCTACTTTAATTTCACACAAAACACCTTTCCTATTAATTATATCTTCACATAATCTCTCACTGCAACTCCATGCATTTTTTTTAAAAAAACAAATAAGAAAACTCCTATTCAACACTAGAATAATTAATCAAACAAAAAGTACACAGGAAACACCTCAAGAAGCTACATCCTACATGTACAAGATCCTTGTATCCAATGGGGGTCTTTGGATCAAAATTCAAAGCCTCAGAAGAGATCCTTTTATATATATATATATATATATATATATATATATGATTTAAGTGCAAAAGGGCAAAAAAAATAGCTCAACTCTAGACCTCAAATATATGCAAGATTCTACAGATTTGTAACAGTGATGATAATTTCCTACATCCAATAGCTATTGCAATTCTATTACAACAAAACTAATGTTCCAGTTTGGAGACTCAAACATAAGAGCAAAGTAAAGGAGCACAGATATTGCATTTACGTTTAAAAGCAAACTTTCATAAACACCAACAATCTCAAAGAATTAAAGGAAAAAGAACAAAGGGGAAAAAACATATAGGAGTATCCAAGGCAAAAGGAGCAAAGAAAAGATAGAAAAGTACCAAAAAGGTAAAGTGGGGAAAAAAAAAAGAGTGGGGTTATGTGTGTGTGTGTGTGTATGTGTGTGAGGTGTTCTATGACAGTTACATATATGTTTGTGTCAAAAACAAAAGTAAGAGGTGTTCAAGCAAAGCCCTCTATCAAATCTTAAAGGCATTTTATTTTTTCTTTGGAGGGGTTTCATTTCAACCCATAATAGTATATTTTCCCCAATGTCTGCTTTAGAACGACGCATTCTTTCCTTCCCACACATATATGCCAAAACACAAAAGCAAGCACTCATGTTTGTCCAAAAGCCAATTATGGTAGGGCCCTTAATAGCTACACAACTATGGTCCTTTTAGAACTTCTATACATATCTCAAAGGTTCGAAACCCTCTTTTTAATTTTTCTAGACTCCTTTTGCATGGTTATGTGATGGGGTTGGGTTGGCCCTCCATTTGCATGGTGGCTCTCTACTTCCCTTTTCTATCTCCAACAACATTCTTCCATTACATCTTTTATACACATATACAAATACTGCACATATGTTAGTAATGTCTTGATGCATCTTATCAAGGTCAAACTTAGCTCAACTAGATAGGCAATTTGTGACAACCCATTTATGGGGTTCTTAGATTCAACTTCTCAATAGGATATAAAGTTGAAAAACATTCATCATATGACCTCAACTAGTGGTCTTGGTTCCCCTTGTTGAACTAGATATTTTTCTTCTTGAAGTGGGTTCTCCACTGAGTTTGTTTGTATGTTTAACTCAGAAGTCAAATTTGCCTACTTATTGGAATTTTAAGTTGTACTATTAATGTGTTTACTTTGACAATCTAACATGTACCTCGTTAGATAATAATAGAGAATGGGCCATAATGTTCAATTGCCGCTAGACACTCACTCCCCTACTCAACTTGTCAACAAAACTCTCTTCCTAGCTATGTGAAATGAATAATGACAGTAATTCATTATGTTATAGGTTTTCCTTGTTAATGTCTTTTTACTAGCTACAATATGTACCTCTGTGGTCATCTGACTATATATCTCATAAAAATTATTAGTAAGTTTTGTATCGCATTGTAGTGTGGGATTGAAATAAAAGTGCGTATTCAAAGATGGGATTAACAAAATACTCAGGAAAGAAGGGGAAAAAAAGTCTAAACTTCTTTCTATAACCAGAAAATAACTCATTCAAAAACCTGCAAATTCATCTAACCATATCCTCATTTCCATTTACCTCTCTCATCTTTCTTAACCTCTAGAATTTGGTTCGGTATTGTATGGTTGTAAGCATGGTTCAACTAACCTAACCATGACCCTTTTTGCAAACTGAACCCCAACACTACAAGAAAAATACTGATTTTGCGGGACCATTTCCGAGGACAGATCCTCCCTTTCCCCGGCTACGGGCCGGAGTCCCTTGCAGAAATATCTCCGAGGACAACACCGAGGACAATTTTTCCTATGGCATTTCTGAGTACTAGTCCTTGGATAATGTCCGATGCGGAGCCGGTTCTCACAATGCCAAATTCCGAGTATTAGTCCAAGCATCTCACATCCGGTTCTAATTCCGTTATTTTTAAAAAAAAACTATAAAGTGCGAGAAACAAAATATGTAAATGTCCTAGCATCTCACAGACAACAGTATCATTTAAACAAAATTCTCAAAATAACCACAATAAAATTTACGTTCAGTAAACCCCATTTTCGGAACAGTTAAGTCTTCCCCTAAATATATTGTTCCAACATGATAAGAATTAGAGAAACTATATTCTATCATTAGTACTGTTGTATACTCGTATTCTAATGATTCTAAATTTTTTATACTTAACAGAGACTACCTCCATTTTTTTTATTGCTACATTGTAAATACTGTTTTCAAATAGTTGATTTTAGATGGTTTTATGACTTTGTAATGTAGCAATTTAAAAAATGGAGGAAGTATAATATGTTCACCAAATTTGGCAAAACTACCACACCAACAAAGTTACAAAGCCCATAAAACTCTAACAATAACAGATTTGTGTTATTTTTGTGATTTTTTTAGTCCTTAAATCTACTTCCCCCATCATACTAAAAACCCATCATAGTTTTTCCTCCCATGAAAAATTTTTTAGCCGACACCAAGGCTACTACATTTTTCTCATAGCCAAACTGCCACACCATAAAATATGTTCTGTTCAATAATAAATTTGTTTAATTCATAAAATTTATATCAATATATACTATTAGATTAGATCATCGTGAATTAATAGATTCACATATAAAACAAATCAAAAAATCACCTTTGTTCTTTCCCCTTTCTGAAGTTATTCATTGGAAGAACCGTATATGAACATGTTAAGAACACACAATCCAACCGAAATACATTCCAAACTTAATTGTTCCTAATTATAAGTGTAAAAAAGCTCAACCAGAGACAAAATAAGTGTGCAAATGCATAGTATAGTAGAGATGTGCAAATGTCTCATGCATTTGTGGGCATAGGATGAAGAGACTGAGAGACAGACAATTCCATGTGAAAGAAGTACAAACCATTGATTAATTTGAGAACTAATGAGGGGTTTAAATTTTTCTATCTTAAGGTCATTTCACTGTGGGTTTCTAATTATAGGTTTTTACAATAATAGACATTTGTCTTGTCTGTCATGCAGGACAACATGGCTCTAGGCCGACGTGGGGGCAGAGAACCAACCATAAGTGGTTGTTCTGACAAAGGGCTGAGTCAACATTTTGGCCTGATGGGGCAACCCTTTTCTCCTAAGGGTAGACTTGTTTGGCTTAGTTTCGGCAATGCATCACTATCCAAGTGCCAACTACAGCAGTTATTACAAGTCAACAACTCATCAAGATTTCTAATCAACAGTGCTTTTTGTCTAATTATGCAGATTCAATAGCTAAACATAGTTGCTAAGATTGGACCTTAGATATCCAAGACCAAAATTTGAACCCTCTATTTTATTGATCAATTATTATGCTCAATAAAGGAAGATACAAATTCAGCTATTGTGAGTTGTGACACACAACCTAATTCCTATAGGCACTATGACTGAGAAAAGTCATCCAATCGATCCTCCTGTGACAAAATCAGATGAAAAAAGAAAAATGAAAAAGCAAGATCCTATCAGAATTAAAATGAATTCTCAGCTTCCTACTCTGCTTCTCAAAATTTACTGATTCCGCAATCCTGATCAGGAATTTTGTGTGAAGTTTCCACCAGGGCTTAAAAGGCAAAGAATGTAGTTTAACTTACAATCCATGCTTTATCAAACTCCATATAGAGGCAGAAATGCTTTCACAAAAGAGTAAGCCAACGCTCCTGTGAAAACGTAGCTGTCAACCCGATCCAGTAAGCCACCTGCTTAGAGAGAATTTCAGTAAATACCATGCCTGGATAAAGAGGAAATTCGAACGGGGAAAATAAAGAAATATCTTTATTACCCAATGAGAAATTATTCAAGGATTAAGATGGTGTGGGGGAAAATATACATCATAAACAAGCACGGTAATGTCGAAGATTCACATGATGGAAGAGCCTCTTTCTTAAACTTGAATTGTATGCAATCCAAATTCCAAAACGAATTCTAAACTTCAAAAGTCGGGTCACTTTTTAAAGTGAATTATAAAGATATAAAATAGGAGAAAGAGCAAGTTCAGGGTGTGGTGTTGATGCAATTAGACTCGTGAGCTTGCAAGTAAATTCATCATAACCATCAGTGAGTTTGCTTGCCACCTTAGTTAGGGTAGAAGATAACGGTAACTATATAGAGAACTGTTGCAATGCAGCCAGTATCAACTTTATGAAAGAAGAAAATTTTCCTAATTATGAGTTGAGACAGAGACATTTCACCACTTGACATATGAATGAAACCCCAAGTCATTTACCATGTCCAGGTATCAGCGACCCTGAATCCTTGACACCAGCATCACGCTTCATCAGGGACTCCGTGAGGTCACCAAAAATAGACCCGATGAAAATCAAAAACCCAAAAGCTACAGAACTGAAAAATGTTCAAAACAAAACGATTAAGAATACAAGCTTCCAGTAATGATTCTCAGATTTTTAGCAGCATGAAATCTACTAAAGCAGACACATAACAGAATAAATTGAAACCAAGATGGCAATGGAAAGTTATAGTATTGAGATTAAGCCATGCACCTGGAGACAGAAGAAGGCCAGCTCAAGATCTTGGCCAATAAGACAGAAGTTGCTATACAACCACATAACCCAGCCAGAGTTCCCTCCCACGTTTTTTTTGGACTTATTGCAGTTAGTGGTGTCTGACCAAAAACCTGCACAAAACTCTATTAAAACCGTGCATCTGCATCATAGACATCCATATTGGTATGAGCAATGTAATAAGTAAATAAAACTGTAAAACTATTCAGTTCCGTTCGGATTTGAACAACAACAAAGTAAATTCATCACTCCCTGAATGAATAGAATATCAAATACATATTAAAGTCAGAGCTATATCATGAAATCTACTTAAATATAAAAAATAAAAAATAAATAAATAAATAAATAAATAAATAAAGATAAACAGTCTCATTGGTCTGTTTGTGTACAACAGAAGGAAACTGCATGAACACAACGTTCAAATTAGTATACCTTTCCAACAAAAAAAGCAAGCGTATCAGCTGCAATAATACAGCTGATGGACATCAAGGTGGCTACAAGGCCTACAGTCCACATAGTTTGTCCACCAAGAAACATCGGCCAAGATGGTACAAATCCTGCCAAACAGGGAAATATATCACACAGTTAATGTTGTGGCATCATGCACCATCATAATCTTGAAAGCTTTCAAAGACACGGTTAACTACTATAGTTTATGAAATCTAAAGTGATAATAATATAACAGATCTAGTGAAAGGATAAATAGTTTTAATGTCATAGCCTAAGAATCAAGTTTTCCGGAAAGCTCCAAAGAACTTTATGTAACAGATTTCATAAGCAGTTTTTAAGATATGGCATGGATTTGATAGCTTCAAGTGCCATACAGAAAGACATCAGTACAACATAAGTAACATCCAAGCATTTTGAACTTGTGGATTTCTAGCATGTTAATACATCCAGTGCGCTGCATAGTCAGTCAAACAGCGTGGATTACCAGCAAACAATCAGAAACTGCTCTCAACAGCCAGAGAGTGGTTTATGCCACAATAATATGCAGAGGGGTACTGGAGTAGTCAAATTTGGTGTTTCAAAATGAGCTCTTTCATTTCTATCTACATTTTAAAGTTGATTCCCATCTTTCCACCCATTATGAAATATAAAATATTGAATTTGTAAATCAGGCAATTAGGATTATCTGCCTTCATATCAAAGCATAATTGGATAAGATAATAATACCAACCCAGATGACATTTCAATAATCTTGTATTCTACATTCAGCTACAGAAGATATTTCAATGAACTTTTACTTGTTCTATAGGAGTATTTCCTCCAAAAGAAATCGATCAAAGTTAACACTGGTTAAATTTTAGTTTCATTCACTAATTACTCCATTTTCAACTAAATTCCAAAACTTTAAAGTTCAACCTCATCCTCACAATGTCAGGCAGTGTAAACGATCACAGCAAATAACCATACACATTTATGGGAAAAAATTCCCCAACACAAGCCAATTAGATTAAACAGACAAACATTATAGATAACCAAGATAGTATTCCAAGCTAGGGCTGCAAAAATGAAGCCAGAAAATGTATTTTGTAACTTTTACACAGCATGTTAGATTACCAATCAAAAATGAAAGGAGGGAGCTGTGTTACTTGTATTTACTGATGGAGCTGCTAAGCATCGTAGCTTGACCCAGAAACTAGGAAGGTACCCACAGTAAAGGAGCCCAAACATGGTACTACTAAGTTGAGTGAAACGAGGATTCCCTCTCTGAAGAAGGAGGGCTACAGTGAGAAAAAAGGCGGCAAATGTCACAGATACATCAATATTCCCCAAGTACCTAACACAAAAATGAAGATGGTCATAAACAATACAAGTCCATCAATAAGCATGTACTTCCTCCGTATTGATATGTTTTTTACGGGCCCACTTTTCATGCAGTTCAATGTACGTTTTAAATCATTTATAACTCAAGTTCGGTACAGATAAAAATTTCAAAAGTTCGATATTTAAAAATTACACGACGAGATGAATCTAATAAGATCCCACTTGGATATATTTTAACTTGTATAACTATTATAAAACTTTAAGTGAAAGTCTGAGTGTGAATAGTAGCACATTACCAAACGTAAACAACATAACAAGACACGGGTAGTATAAGATTAAGAGAATCATCAGCAATAGAAACTTATCAAATGATAAGCATGTTAGAAAAAAGAAAAATAGACATAAAGGAGCATTGTTAGCATGTCCCTATGATATGCAAAGTTCAATTTTCCATATTTAACAAGCTAAAAGCAAACTTCTCACAAAAGGAGGTACCAAAAGGAAAAATGGCACAAGCACGATAAACAAATAAGATAAAACTAACAAAAAACTACTCAAAAACAATTTACTTTGCTCATGGAAATCGGAGGTGACCGGATGTAGCGACTTTTTATTTTTCTAGACCTCACAATAAGGCATGCACTGGCACAAAAGTTGGATTTTCCCAGCATAACTAGATATATTCAAGCAATGAAAATTTCCACCAAGGATATAATCATTAGGTGACTTACAAACTGAGGAAACCTTGTCCCCCACTTTATGCCCTATTTGACAGAGAGCAAAAGAAATCAAGCAACAAGTCAACTAGGTATTAATACAGAAGATGCTGTATTGCAAACATAAAAATAAAAAAATACAGAAGATGCTATAACCAAACACTATTAACAGGATCCTGTCACTTCTAGTATAGAAATTACTATTCAAGGGCAATGAACAAACTCCTTATTAAGTGTCTAAGACTAGGAAAGATGCTAAATTTAAAATAAAACAGCGAAATGAACATAAGCACACCACACAGTAATCACAAAGTACCACTACTACTAGGCAATTCTTGAAAAGGAAAAGAACATTCATCTAGTTTTATTGATTCAAATTCTTAACAGTAGAAAAGAGAAATCAGATAGTATTTTATTAATTCATGGGTAGTTTAATTGGCTATTTATTAGTGGATGGAGAGAGAATTCCGGTAATAAAGTTGCTATATATATTTGACAACTATTTCAAAATGGAGGAAGTATTCAGTAGATATTTACCTCTGGTTGGTAACGGGATTCAACATTTAAACTTAATAGCTTTAAGATTTTAATGTTAGGACCATCTGACAATAAAATCTATATCATCTTGTTGAGACTTTTATCTTATGCATTTTTTGTAATGACTTAATGAATTCAGAATAAAATAAAGAGATGAGATCTCATATAGAAACACAAGCAAACAAAATTATACACCTCATTCTTTTTGTCTTAAGGCTACACCACGAAGTTGGGAATAAGAAAATGATAATCTATATATGGAAGTAGACTTTTGGGTGTATTAAACCAAGGTGAATTTTTTTTTAAAAAAATGTGCAGTCCTTTGATGACACAACAAATGCGCAACTGGTCAATTACGAAGCAACTAGCCATGTTGAAAAGCAAAAATGTTCGTAGACATTTCTAAACATAATGTTAAGGGCAAAAGGCTGGATAATCCTCCAAAATTTATTCCAGGTAACTTTTGTTCCCTCAATTGAGATAAATATATTTAGCTCCACAATTAGTTAAACAATCTAACTATGACCAGGTTTTGCAACCAGAAGAAGGCAGGGGTTTTGTTTGTTTTAGGGTTTATCTCTATGGACAAAAAATAATTTTGCATATGATTCTCACGACCACCCCTTCTAATTGAAACCAACTATAAGAGATTAAGAGCAAGTGTAAAATTACTCAAGTTGAGGGATAAAATTACCATTCAATGGTGTAAAATTACTCAATTTGAAAATGGGCATCCACATGTTCTGTGCTTATATTATATTGGATGAAACATGAAAATTATATCAACCTTGCCACTGTTCCAAGTCTAATGAATTCATGTTCCTCATTCAAGTGATTGTCCTCCTAAACCAAACCTTAGTCATTAAATTCAATTCAATGTCAAACATCCTTTTCCTCCACCAAGTTGCATGCTGTGCACCACCCAAATAAATATGTAAAAAAATTGGCTTCCAACCAAATATAGAAGTGTCAAGGGAAAAGCCATATACTACGGAATACAATCTTTTTAATATTAGCTATTATTAATAATGGAAAGGTTGCATTCTTAAACTTATAAGCCGAATGCAATTTCATTACACTTACACGAATTTTGAAAGGAAACAGTACAATTATGTAAATATTCAAGAATAGGTTTCATGGGCAAAAGTTAGGCAAGACTCTTACAGTGTGAGTATAGGCATTAAAGAATAGATAATAGAACAAGCTCGTGACACATATTGAGGAGGAGAGGCCACTCCAGAAGCTATTCCATGACTTCTTACCAGCTCAAAATACTCCTTAGAACCAACAAATATTGTTGCAGCAAGCGCCACGGTAAAAACCCATCTCCCAGCAAATACCATTCCTCCAGCAGCGATTCCGATTCCCACTCCAAAAGCAATCCTTTTCCTCAACTGACTTACCTTTTTATGCTTGTCAGCATCTAAACTGGCCTTCACATATAATGGAGTACCTCTTTTACCTTCCTACAGCACATCCATGTCAAAGATCAAATTGATATCCTCCACGATTTCATAAAAAATAAAAATAAAAATAATTAGTTTTTCTATGTGTTATCAAGCTCAGCCCATTACCAGACCAAGCAATGCAAAGCAAGAAAATATGTATTTATTACACGCCGGATTCAAATGTGACAACCGAATCATTAGCAGGATTCAGTTTCTGGATTTTCATTCCATGAATCTGTTAATTATTTAATACGTATTTATCACTCGCCAGATTCACATATGACAACCAAATCATTAGCAGGATTCAGTTTCTGGATTGTCATTCCATGAATCTGTTAATTATTTCCTCATCAACTCAATTGCATTTAACCTTATCAGGGGGTTATAGGTCAGATTTGAAGAAGTGTCCGAATTTATGCATGATTACACGACATATTGTTATTTTTCTATCAGTTAATTTCTATTCAACTAAAAAATCTTCTGCTTAACTACGAGAAGAGGAACTTTACGATATACGCATATTCACACATGTTTGCAGTGATTAGAAAAGATTTAAATACTAGTATAATCAAAGCATTCATCCTATAGTTTTCCATTTCACAGTTGCCCAAACTAGGTGCACGTATTTACCCTTTTCAACACCTCAGTTTAACTGGAAAGCAGCAAAATAAGGATCAGCAAAATGCTTTCAAACAAAAAGGATTCACAAAATGAAAAACTTCCCGAAGATACGATTGAAACACACTTTCAGCAAGAGCGACAAATAAAGCTTGTAACAGATAACCTCATTAATTAACGTTCGCTTCGAGTGGTCGGCCCTCGGCACAGCCAAAACCAGCCGCTGGAAGTGCCTCGCCAAACCACCAGTGGGAACACCAGAACACCCCCGTGTCCCAATAGCGTGGATTTGTGATTTAAACCTAATATTGCGAAAATCCAGTCGACTGGTGAATATCGGAGACTCCGGACGCCGCTGAAAGTCGGAGGGAGAACGGCAGGAGCATACGTGAGGGTTGAAAGACATTTTGTCGAATTCGGCAACTTGCGGAGCCATTGAGAAGCGAAAACGGTTTTGGGAAAAGCCGTTACGTGGTGGAAATCGCGCGCACAACAGTATGTGGCGGAGTATGAGAATATAAACGTTGGCGCCAGCCTGGTGAGAGCAAGAACGGCGGCGCGTGATAGAAAAAACACTTTCCCGAAGGCTCACTGGAAGAAATCAAGAGATAATAGAAAATTCCCACAAATTAAAAGCCCGGGCTTGCCTGAAAACTGAGCTACCAAAAAAAAAAACAAATGCTTAGCTACAAAAAAGCCCGTGAGCTTACGAGCTTATAAGCTGCTTAAGCAAACCAAAAAAAAAATATTTTATGTTAATTGTCAAAGTTAAATAATTTAATTTTAACATATTAAATTAATTTAATCATGTCCTTACCCTTGAGGCGAATCCTCCAGTTTGGATGTTCAATTCCTAAATATAGTTTAGTACTAAACGAGCTCATAACAAAAATCAAACAACACTACATTCAAAATTTTCAAACCCAAGCTCTTCAACTTTACTTCCCAATTAGACAATCCAATCCAACTTCTCAACAATCTTTTTTGTAAAATTACAGCATGGTAACCTTAAAAAGTCTAAATCATAAATCAACTATGCAACTTCCTGAATAGTTCTCGTGCCTCCAATTCCCCTTGGCTCATTCTCTTAAGAATTGCGACCCAAGATAAACAATTAATCATAAGGAAAATGTAGCAAAGGGAAAACTAATGTGTCTCCATACATAATACACATAATAATTCATGATGAAAGGATGAACAACTAGTCACACAAATGAATGCAATTTTTCTTAAGTTAAAGAGAAAAAGCCCACAAGCCCCAAACCCCATTTTGGCATGGTGATTTTTCTACACTCAAAACAAACATAGCTAAAGATCCCTGTATCAGTGGCTGACGCGATTTTCTGTTTTTTTGACATCTAACCAAGGCTGCTTCTTTGTTTCATCTCTTCAAGAGATAGCCCAGGAAGATGCCTATCAAGCCAACAATGACAACATACATGTATGGTATACCACCCCTGCTTTTGTTGCCTTGACGTGTCAACATATCCTGCACAACAGAATCAATGGTGAATCATTTGTTGTACGTAAAGCTGCGGTGAGTGCATGAGGAGATGACGCTAACGATTTTTCTCAAACAAATTAAGGAAACCATAGGCATTTCAAATCTATGCAATTTGCAGAAACAACAAATCCGGATATTAAATGTGTTTATCAATTTCACAGCTTAATTTAACTAGATTTTGAGTAGAGAACAATAATTTGCCCATGAACCAGAAATCTCATGCTCCTGTTAGTTTTATAGCCATTCACGGGATGAAGTTTGTTTTCTGAAGGTAAACTGGATGCAGTACTTATGCGCCCATTAACTGAAAACATGTAACAGTAAAAACAAATAATAACAAACACAATAGAAGGGAGACTTGGAACCTAAATAGCACAGCAATAGATCCCTATGCTACAAAACAAAAGTATAATGGACAGGGATTGGGATATCCACCTTTTTCCAAACAATATATTGTAAGATTGATTTAGTGTATTTCTGTGCAATGTGATGAAGAGGCAAATTTTATCTCAACAGTGTGGGTGATGCGCAACTATGTGGATAAGATCCGAATGAAGATTATATTGCAGCATTTAATAACACTATTGGCCAATCAATATTCAATTTGTGGCAGAAGGTGCTCAATCAATTATCAAGGAGTTGTGGAACTTCCACTGCATTGATTGCGAATCTGGTCATTTTGCTTTATAGAAAGACCTAAAATTCATCAGTTAGTAACTAAATTTTTTTTAAAAATCACAAAAACGTCAGATGATTTCAACTCTCTACACGTCTTTAGTTTGAATATGCTCAAAGATGAAAGGAACATAATGAAAACCAGTTTCATTTTCTTATCCCTCTTGTGAGGGTTGTTGAGACTTGAGAGTGGTTTGGAGGTGGTTTCTAATTAGTGGTCCACAAAACAAACAATTAAAACAAAAATCAGAAAGAATGAGTACCACTTCTTGCCGAAGCTTGTCATTTTGCTGAATAATTAAACGCTTCTCCTCGGTCAGCCTAGAAATCAAGGCCTTGGCCTACAATTGAAACAAAAATATTATAGGCAGCAAGCGACAATAAACGATTACCTTACATCCAGAATAATCTAGTCAGAAAATATTTCTAAAATCCCACAAAAATTTCAACCCATACTTAAAGAGGGCTGCCCCTAGAATCAAAAAACATCCTATCTTCCACTCAAAGAATTTGAAATCAACAAAAGAAAAATGTAAGTGGACCTGACCCATTTAATTCGGACTATATCCACTACTCTGATATTCAAAGTCGATAGAGATGAAACTTGAATTAGAATACCGCTTCTTTTTTAATTCATGGATAAAAATCTTTCTTTCAAAAACACCAACCAACACCAAAACATGCCAGAAGAGGGGAGGGGATCAATTTGACAGACTCCCATTTTCCATGCTTAGATAGATTTCTAATCAAGCTGAAAAGAAAACAAGAAGCTAACCCATTGTGTTACTAGCCTTCTTCAAATCTTAATCTTAAACTTTAATCTCCAATAAGAAGTCTTACTTATGATGCAAGTATTCGAGTGCTAATATCCCATCACTAACATATATTCTAACAGTCCTGTGATATGTTGATACATGGTTTTCCCTTGTCATTTAACAACAAAAAACGAATTTTCATAGCCTACAACAACCATTGTGGTAAAACATTGGAACACCTTCTACACCTAAGAGTTTTCAAGGGGTGGACAATGTCATTTCTGAGTTCTTACCATTTTACGAAAGGAATAACCAAAGACTCACCCATTTCTTTCTGCCCCTATACAACCTTCAATGCACCTTTAAGTTTATTATTGCTTTTTTTTCAAATCCGCCATTTTCCAAAAGTCACCAGCTACCTTATACGAGATAATTTTACCTCTCTTTACAAGCCACTTTCCTCAGAAACAATAGAACCTCCTGGCAAGATTAAACCACCTTCTAAACAAATAGAAAGACACATGACATTTTGAACCACACGGGTAATAGGGTATGCAGCCCACACACTACCAACAGCTTCATAGTAATCATTAATTATCAACTGAATCTTCCGTACCCATCAAATACATGTAGTAACAGGATAAGATACATTTCATAATCATTAATTATCAACTGGATCTTCTGTACCCATCAAATACATGTAGTAACAGAATAAGATACATTTCACTTAGGTTTTAATTAAGATTTTAGGAATGTTGGGTGGAAACTAATCAATCACCTCCTCCAAAACTAGAACCAACTCCAGCCGCAAATAAACTTAAAGTCATAAGCTTTCCTAATGTGGAACTTCCAAAATTAGAGAACCAACTCCAGTGGAAGGTTTAAAATCAAATACATGCAGTAACAGAATAAGATACATTTAACTTAGGTTTTAATTAAGATTTCAGGAAAGTTGGGTGGAAACTAATCAATCGCCTCATCCAAAACTAGAACCACTCCAGCTGCAAATAAACTAAAACTCATAGGCTTTCCTAATGTGGAAGGTTAAATATCACCTGAATAAATTTTCGAATAATGTCTAAATAAAATTTTTAAAGGTGGCCAGTGCCTAAGAAGTAAGAACCATGACTCAAGATATAGGCACTAGGAGCAATATTACTAATATACTACAAAAATAGTGATTAAACAAGTTATGCATTAAAATATAACCTCTCCCGCGTCCTGTTGCTCTGAAAAGCCTTTTGACATCTGCATTCATGAAAGGAAGGGGGAATGTCATTAACATCCTAATCAATATTGTTAATAGATAAGTACATTCTCTCAGACTCAATTACCACAACTTCCAAATACTTACAATGTTGAAATCAGAAGTATGATTCACATTTCCATTATCGGAGACAGAGGCCCTTGGTGACGAACCTTCCTCTGACCCCTCTCTTACTGGTGAAGTTCGTTGCAGGGGAGGAACATATACAACTCTCAACTTGCATTCATCAACCTGATTCCCAGACTCTTTGTTGAACTATAAAAGAAAGATTGTGTCACACAACGTACCACTTTTGAACAAGAATACAACCTCAAATTACTTTGTAGAGTAAATAATGTAAAGAGAAATCACACACCATTTCAGCGGTAATATCTTTTACATCATATCCAGGATTCACAACTACACTCTGGAGAAGAAACTTGTCCCTGCACTGCATGTCTGGCGGGGCTTCTTTTTGAGCTTGCATGGTAACTGCATGACCAATTTGTGGGTTCAATAGTCCATATGAAAACATTTACATAATAAAGTCATTAGAATTAACAGCAAGTAGCCAAAAATCATTGCTTTATAACCATGTTGTCCCTGTAAGGAAAGAATTCAAATCAAATATAGGTTTAAGACAGACCTACAACCTCACAAGCCGAGTGAGGAGCTACAATTCCAGTGTTTGGCCTCACACAATATTTCTTTGGGTTTGTAGTTTTCACCTGAATATTAGAATAAACAAAATTCATAATTCATAATATTCTAATTTGTCTCTTTCATCAACATTGCAAAAATAAAAAATACAAAATAAAAAAATCAACATAGCCAAAAAAAAAAATTAAAAAAATTAAAAAGTATACCTTGAATGCTACATGATTCTCGGTCTTGTTGGTCAATCTCATCGAACATTGGATCTGCTTCTTCAATTCGACTTTATAGAAACAATAAACATCGAATTAGGAAGGAAAATAAATACATCGCCAGATCTAAAGGCGCACAATCTAACAATAACCTCCCGCAATTTCCCCCAACACCAACCTTCCACAATTGACCATAGAACGGATAACACAAACCAATAATCCCAACAAGTAAACAAACACATAGGAAAAACGTGTAATTACTGTAGATTACATGGGAATTGAAGCTCGATCGGTTCGATTTGGAGGAGCTCGCCGTTACTCATCTCGGAATTCACGATCTGGAAGTTCCCGGCTGTGCAAGTGCGCCTTCCCCGGCGGCAGTGAGAAGTGATCTACTTGAAGCACAATTTCAGAGACGATTAAGAGAAAACGAAAGATCTGGAATTTCGAAATATTTATTACTCCCTCCGTCCCATTTAATGTCTTGTTTCACTTTTGCACACAAATCCAATGCCACTTTTTCAATTGTTAATATCTCAAAATATGTACAATGAAAAATTTTGCAAAATATATATTATAAAACTACATGATCATACGATTCTAACAAGACCCAACTCGACTATTTTTCTCTAAATATATACTTGTGATAAAGTTGAGTCAAAACTGAACAATGAACAATGTAAAAAAGTCAAACAGAACAAGTGTGGTGGGACGGAGGGAGTATTATTATTTTTTTTTAATGCATTTTCACATTTTGCACTTCCAATAGAGAATAAAAATATAAATATAAATAAACAAAACAAGGTATTGAGGAACGTGGAAAAATTGGTTATTTGCTTTCTAGAAACCTGCCATATGTCGCATCGTGAAAGTCGCATTAGTCGTTATACCAGTGTCGTTTGTTTACTCTTTAGTTTTCTCTCGTTCACTTTTTTTTTTTTGAAACCGGATATCTCCAGATAACATTGGACTCAATACTAATTTCTAGAAGATCTGAAAATTAAGGGATCTTCGAATTAAGAGTGTCTCTCCCAAAGTAGTTTTTTGCATACACAATGCTCAAACCCGATACTTTGCTTAAGCGACTAAAGTCCTCATCCACTCAAGTCAACTGCTGTTGATTTTCCCTCGTTCACTTTAGTGGGCATTTTTATTTATTTATTTATTTATTTATTTATTTTTGCTTTGGAGTGTAAATTGCATTCTATAACTTTTAAGCTCTATCTCCAATCAGAAACTTTATTTATCATGTTTATCGATTTATTTTGCTTTATTTTTCAATCAAATTTGTATTTTTTTTCACTATCTCCGACTATTCTAGTTGAAAATGTTTCCTTTTGGTTCATTTTATTATTTATTTTAAAAATAAATTATTTAAATAATAGTTTTAAATGAAAAATAATTCATAAATAAAAAATAATTTAATTATATTTGTAGTATCAAGAAATTTGTTCATTTTTTAAGAAAAAAAAATGTGCTTACGCTTTTAGAGTCTCATACCAATTGCGTTTGAGGTTATATCCTATGGTTTAATGGATGTCACTACAAGAAAATTTGGGTATAGCGACCGCGTCCAGCGACCTCTACAATGTGGTCGAAGGCTGCAACCTCTCCAGCGACCTCACCTGCGGTCGCTGAATCAGTCCAAGCGTTCTACTGTATCGCGACCTCAGTGAGCGACCTCATTAATGAGGTTGCAATTCGGCGACCGCGTCCGCGACCTATATATGCGTCGCAGATCTAGGGTTATTTGTCTTCCCCTTCCCCACTGTGAACTCCATTCACAGACGCAGCAAATTCCAATTACTCCCCTTCCACCATCGCAATCGGGAGCCCCACCCACGAGCCAACCCCGCGAGCCCATCCCACGAGCCACCCCGCGAGACCAGCCCCAATCGTCTTCTCCACTGCACCCATTTTCACGCATATGTCCGCGGTCGAAGCACCCACCACCGGAAGGCGTCCCTTTCACGGCTCCGGGAGGCGTCGAGCCCATTGGACAGTGCGCACGGGCCACCCACAGAGTAAGGAGAACTACGGATTTGGGAACAGTGAACGTCTCTGGCAGCGTTGCCGTCGTGCACACACGGCATTCATCCCACACCATTTTTTGGAGCCCAGGGCCTGCGATAGAGGTAATTACAATGGCTTCCCCTCTCTCATAATTTTTGAAGTTTCTAATTGATGTTTAGCGCACTGTGAAATTGGAGGCGTATTGGATGGGATTTTGGAAACCTTTTCGCATGACAATGCGATTACTTTTGCATAGGTTATTTTGGAAAATTGTTAATGGAATTCTTAATTAGGGTAAGAACTTGGGAGATTGTGTTCTTGATGAATCTTGTAAGAGGAGAGTATGTGAGTTGATACAATTTCTAATTGATGAAGCATGATGACACTGTATGGTGATTTCTATGGCTCTGTTGTATCGATAAATTTGTGTTTGGTGTCGTAATGAAAAGTTTAAAGCATGGATTTAAATTCACAAGTGTATTGATATTGATTATGAGTTTTGAATCTTGGAAAGTAGGCTTCTGTGTGAAATCTCCTATTCATGTGACCGTAACTAAATTTTGGGACTGTCAATTTCAAATGTCAGGGACTGTTGTGATTGTTTACTTGTTAGTAAGCTCCAATGGCTTGAGTGCGTCCCGTCAAGGATTGAGCCACCGTCAAGGATTGAGCGTTTCATCCCCGACACCATGGCTTGAGTGCGTCCCGTCAAGGATTGAGCGTTTCATCCCCGACACCATGGCTTGAGTTTTGAATCTTGGAAAGTATGCTTCTTCTTCTTCTTCTTGTGTTAGCAAAGATAATATATTTGTTTTGCAATTTGGATTCGATCATAACATTTTTTTGGCATTGGAGAAACCTATTACAGTGCTTCTGGAAGACAAGACCAAAAAATTGATTCCTCGGACCATCAATTAGCATTGGAGTTGGACAATGAAGGTATATTTATCTTATGTAAAATCAACAGTTTGAATTTTCCAACGAGAAAATTTGGTTTGGTTAGCAGTAATGGTTAAAGAAATTGGTTTGAATACTTGGTGTGTATAGCACTTATGATCAAAATGCATGGTTTGAACACTTGGCTTGAATTCCCTGTTTATTGAACTTACCTACAAGATGGATTTAAACTTCAGATTTCACATATTTGTTTATTGAATGAAAAACAGTGCTTTATTACTATATTATTTATTGTATTGTCTAAAGTTAAACATGGAATGCATAATTTTCCTTTCACTTTCATGCTTGATAGCTTCCTGAAATGTAGCGTTTTTAGATCTTCTAAAAATCAAAATTTGCATCATAACTGTTGCTTTTTTATGAAGCTGGGATATTTTATTTGGAATGGCTTGTTATATTGGTGATGCTCTATTGATATTTGCAGTGGCGTAAATAAAAATTTCACTTTCACTTTCACTAGTTCTGTTGTTGTTGTTGGTGAGTTTCCACAAGTATGCTTATATATTGGTGATGCTCTGTTGAATCGTACTTATGTGGATGTTATTTTTTTTCATAGCTAGCTTTTCCAGTATGTGAATTTCATTGAAGGACAAGAGTTTTTCTTGCCTGCTTACCTGCCCATTGTTGGTGCCGCATCACCCCTATTCTTCTAAGGTAAATAAAAATAGCTATTTATTTATGGATTTATTGATCTGAACTCATATTGTTGTTGTCAATAGAAATAATAAAGAAAGATTGCTTCTCAGTTCAACTGTAGGAACAATTTGATGCAATCATTGAGGACAACTCAAGATGTGGGTGAGGGTGCCTTTGATCTGGACAAATGCTTTATATGTTGTATCCCTTAGGTATTCTTCCCACACATCTCCTTCAATCCAACAGGCAATGCTTTATATTTTGTAGTGTAACAGTAGTGTGAATGTTAGATGATGAGGATATTTATCATGTATTTTGAGGATGGTATGGTTTCTTTTAATTAAATATTGGGAAGGTTCCAAATAGTGTAATCAGTAATGACTATTTGGTGATTTGTATATATTAAATTAAATGGCTTTAGTATTTTGTCCATATTGGTGGAATTTTATTGGTGGATTTATGTCAATGCATGCAGACCACTGAAAACATGAAGAAATGGCCACTGGAAAAATGCAGAAATGTAATTGCCTGCTGCATTGACCTAGCGACCGCATTGTAGGTCGCTGCAGGAGTCGCCGGAAAATGTTAACTCTGGTTAACGGAGGGGGCCTGCGACCGCATCTCCGGTCGCTAGGGAGGTCGTTAGGGGCTGCGACACCAAGTCCTGCAGTCGCTGTTAGAATACCAACCAGGCTTATAGCTACCTCAGTCCCTGCGGTCGCAATGGGAGTCGCAAGATGCTTTTCCAACCTATTTCAGCCCCTTAGCGACCTCAAATGGTGGTTGCTATACATGATTATTCTTGTAGTGTGTGATTGATTAATCACAAAAATAATGATGAATTAAGTTTACTTATTTAGATGTGATTATTTATTCAATATTTTAGCATAATTACTAAGGACTTGATTATTTGTTACCCAAAAAAAAGGTCTTGATTATTTAAATTTAAAATATATATAAATTAATACTAATAATTTATAGTGAACAAGGTCTTAGGTGATTAAAAATTCAAAGTAAGTCCATAACATCTCATAGAAGTTGTTATTACTTACATTTTATGAAAGTTTAACCATGAGAATACTACAAATCAATACATATTTTTAAAAATAATATTAAAAAATTATAAAAGTGTTATAAAAGTTTAACCATGAGAATACTACAAATCAATACAAATCAATACTACAAACTGAAAGTTTTATAAAAGTGTTATAAACTCACTTTTTACGTTATCAATACATATTTTTAAAAATAATATTAAAAAATTATGTAAATAGATGATTCTGATAATATCTGCTTTATTATATTTTTTCATATATAACTGTTAAAAAAATTATATGAAAATTTAACCATGAGAATACTACAAATCAAAATTTGATACTTTCAAAATAATAGAGTAAGAATTGGTTATTCAGAACTCAGAATTAATGTCTTTCAGACCGCTAAAGCGTTGTATGATATCATACCATAATAACCTCCGGCAAATGACAAGAAGTTTCACTTATGGTGTAATGAATTGCATCATTGAATCATTTATTTAAAAAAAATGAAAAATAATAAATCTTCAAAAATAATTAAAAATAAATAAATAAAAATTGTTTGGGCCTCTTGAAAGCCTACGTAACAGTCTAACAGATAAAGGAGTTCGGCGGTCCTGGGCCATCCTACAGGTCCTGGTCCTTAACTGCATGAATGGTTATTTATTTTTATTTTTTTGAAGGAAAAAAAAATAGTTCGAAATTAATTAATATTATGGACCTGTTTGGGAATTAACTGTTAGCTGTTAACTGATCATGTGAGTAATAAATTAGTCAAAATTAGTTGCTTGGTAATTTTAAGGCCAACTTTTTGTCTACAATAAGTTGAAATCCAAAATGTTGTTATTTGCAGGGGTTTCAAAAACATATAATTGAACACTATTTTAAGTAATTTTGTAAATTTTAAAAAATTTATCTCGCACATTAGCCGATTCGATTTAATTATTTTGCCAAACAGGTATATTTTATATAATTTAACTATTCTTATTTTAATTACATTTTTTAGTGGACAAAATTATATTTTTAGCCTATTTTAGGCCCTGGGGTAACCTCGTGGTCTGGGTAATGGTAGGTTTGTAAATACATCTCTCAAAATAATTCTCCAAATTCATAAGAATTTGAATCCTAGGTTTAAACCATTGGAGCCTCATAACCACTCAGCCAACTGTTTTGGTAATTATATTTGACATATTTTAAATATTATATTTATATTTTCAATAAAAAATTAAATTATATTGTTACTTATAAACATAATTAATCCTTGTATATGTTTTTCATTTTGAATTCATTCTGATAACAAAAAAATAAATATAAAAAATATCGCATGGGCAATGAATGGATACAGCAAAGTGCTTTGGTTTAAATGTTGATGGTAGTATTTCGCTAGGCGATATCATATCAGAATACCATCAAGCTCGGGTACTCATCGATGATTCTTAAATTTAAATTTAAGATCTCGGGTGGAAATGGAATCAAGAATAATAATCAAATAATTTATTTCTAAATACATATGCAATCGAACAATGAACGTTGTAATAAGAACCGTCCACCATATAAAAATGAGTTTATAAAATTCTTTTGCAGACACTCTAGCTTCACTTATTATAAAAAAAAAAAATGATCACATAACATAACATGTACTATATGTTGGGACCACAAGAAGTAGTGGGCCGCGAAAAGATAATTGGGCTATACAATATAAGCCGAAGAAGAATTTCTAAGAAGAGTTGGGCTTGAAATCGATTGGGCCGAGAAATTAAAAAAGAACGATCCAAAACAGATGAAGAAGCCCGAAGGGAGGAAGACTTCAGAGGGAAGAGATTTCGGCCGAAATAAAGCTGAATCAGCCGATAGGAAGGAGATGAAAATCGGCTCAAGGGAACCGGCCGGAGGAGCGGTTACTAAGCTCCGGCTATAAATAGGGGATGCCATGCACAGAATCCAAGAGATCAATCCAACCCCCAAATTCCTTTATCAAATTTAATTCTTTGTATCTTTACTGCTTTCTTTACAGTTTTCTTTTACAGTTTTTCCTAGACTCTAGCTTAGCTTGTAGCGGTTACTTTCCAAGTCCACCGTTGTTTCTCAACAACTGGTAGTTTGGTTCCTTTTTCCGGTGAATTCGCCGTTGTTTCTCAACAACTGGTAGATTCTCCATTGTATCCAGTTTGCCATTATAAATTCAGAAAATATTCAGTCAAGTTTGGGCATTATTAGTCAAGTTTGGGCGCATTATTGTTAATCCGGACCCGTAATCGTTTGATCCTTTTTCGATAGTCTCCCTTGAAGAGAAAAAGGTCCTTGGCTCATCACCAGCCAAACAGTGGCACGCCTAGTGGGACGAGAAATGGCATTCAAACAGACAACTCCAGCGGTTAACACGGCGGCAAGGACCGATTTGCCGCCGATCCAGGAAGAACGCACAGCAGAACCAGGTGAATTCCCCCAGGGTTCCCTGGACCATCAAACTTCCACAATCAGGAGTTTTCACACGACGATCTAACCCCGCGGTTCCGTGATCATGTCCAATTTATGGTGGAAGCGGCGGTTACTAATTCGGTTCGCCAGATACAAGGCAATATCCTGGCAGCAATGCCAGCTATGTTCAAAGCCGAATTAGCGAGGAACATGTATCCGATGGGAACGCAGAATGCACAGATGGCGCAAAATCCACCACCTGCGATGCAAAATCCTCACAACTTTCAACAGCAGGCCTATCGGCCACTAGGAGGGCAAGGACCACGGCCTTTCGTCCCTCCGCAACAAAGGCACGATCAGCAGCAGAATCAACCACCTCAACCAGTAGTACTGGTTCAACAACAATACTTACCACAGCAGCCGAATCCACCACAACTGGTTGACAGGGAGCTAATTGCTGAGATAATTCGTACTCAATTCGGAAATCTCATCGGCCAGGAGAACAGGCAGATGTACAGGAAGCCTTACCCCGAGTATATCGAAAAGCAGTATCCACTGCCTACAGGAGTGAAGGTTCCAGATTTTAATACTTTCTCTGGAGAGGTCGGCCAATCTACGATAGAACACATTGGCCGATTTACAGCTCAATGCACCAGAATTGCGCAAAATGATTTTCATAAGTTGATATTGTTCAGCTTATCGCTCACTGGTCTAGCATTTGAGTGGTACATTAATTTACCAGCAGGATCGGTTAACACCTGGGCCGAAATGGAGCGGTTATTCCATGACCGATTCTATAACACCAGTCCTGAGGTATCAGTGGTTGATTTAAGATCAACTAAACAGAAAGCGGCGGAGTCAGTTACTGAATTCATTGAGAGATTCTATGCCGTTAAAGCTCAAATGAAGACAATGCTGCCGGAGCATGAATATATTCAAATCCTGAAGCAGAATTTGAAGTTCGCCATCAAGGACAGATTGATGGTCACAAGACCAAGGACTGTGGCCGAATTAACGGCCGAGGCTATAAGAATAGAGACTTATTTAGCGGAGCAAGCGGCTTTCAAATCGAGCCGAAGTCAAAGTGGCAGATCACAGTCTATCCAGTCAGCCACATCGTTTGCAGAATCTTTGGATAGATGTGAAATCGAGGAAGAGTATAATACAGATGATATTCCTGCTTTAGCCGAAGTAGCAAGGGCCGAACTGGTAATAAAGAAGCCCATGACATGTCCTTCTCTTCGGCCAGTCAGAGGCAAGGAGAAAGAGGGAGAAGTCAGAGACGAATCTCAGAGGTTTTATTCTTTCGATCTATCTCAGATGGATGAAATATTTGATTATTGCCAGAAGAACGGATTATTGGAATTCAAAGGAAATCACCCACAGCCAACCAAAGAGCAACTGGAAGCCAGGTGGTGTAGATTTCACGGATCGGCTACTCATTCTACAGCAGTTTGTGGACATTTCAGAAAGCTGATCCAGAAGCATGTGGACGATGGGAAATTAAAATTCCCAGAAAGACTCATGGAAATTGATAAGAATCCGTTTCCTGTCGCTAACATGGTAATGGTGCACCCCGATCAAAACAAGTCTGTACACGATCGTTTGGGCGACCAACCATCGACTAGTAAAAGCTCTGTGCATGATCGGCTAGGAAATCAGCCATCGGCTCAGAAGAAGGCAGGAGTGTGGAGACGGTTAGGATCTCCGAAGGGGAAAGAGAAGATTTCGGATGTTTTTGACCGATTGGGGAATTATGAAGTAAAGGAATGGATCAAGCAATCGGACAAACATCAGAAGGTCGAATTCAGAGATGAGAATCAGAAACCAATGTTGAAAATCATAACCAATGGTTGGGATTCAGAGATGAAGTTGACAGCCGATAAACAGAACGGAAAGACTGTGATTCAGATCATAGTTCCCGAAGATGTTGTCTCTCTGGAAATGAAGAAACTTAGAAGGCCACCAGCAAATACTCAGGTAGGCCGATGGGTTCAGAATTCCCCAGAGAAAAGGCATTTCGGCCAATGCCTGGAGGGCAGGGGAGGAAAAGACTCCGAAAGGAAAGGGATCGTATCGTACTTTCAAGCGAAGAATGCAGCGGCTTAAAGCAGCCGGTGCATTTGAACAATAGGAGTACGAAATGATGCATATGGAAAAGGATTTCCCAGAAGATTGCTCTCCATCTGAAGGAAGGATCCTCAATAAAGTATTTTCGGCTCGATTGAAATCAGTCGAAGGGAAGGAGGAAATAAAGCCGAAAGAAGGGCATGATCGGTTGAAAAACAAAACTGAATTTCGGCAAAAAATATTGCAGCCGAAAGCCGATAACGAACAGCCGAAAGTAAGAGGAGTGGAAGCCTAGACCAGTCCGAACTAGGGAATGGAAGCCGAAAACAACTATTGTCCCGAATAGTGAGATACTCTCAATTGGGCAGTTCAAGTTTGACTTCGGGTCTAGTGCAAACATGATAGGGATGACCACAACAACCAAGGAAGATTATTGGTCCGATTCGAAACCAGCAGTGGTTTTCTGTCAGAAAGAAGGAGAATATTTCGGCGATGAAGAACCCATTGTGGACTTCTGTTTCGCCAAACTAGAAGCACTACGGCCTGAGGCCGAAGCAGAGAAAGTTGTGGAAGAAGGTTATGAAGCGTTCATCCCCGAAGCTCAACCAAGCACGATTTTACCTCCAACTGCAAAGATGTCTCAGCATGTGAGGCCTTTGTATGTCAAGGGCTGGGTTAACGGGAGACCTCTCAGGAGAATGTTTATTGACGGAGGAACAACCGTCAATATTATGCCATTATCCACACTGACGAAGATAGGCCGCTCGAGGGATGATTTATTGCCCACAAGGATGAAGTGTTAAGTTTCGTGGTAGCTCAAAACGGCGGCCGAAGGATGTATTTTAGTGGACGTAACGGTCGGAACAATCTCGATTCCGACCATGTTCTTTGTAGTGGACGCAGAGGTCCCGTATGCGGCCTTATTAGGCCGATGCTGGATCTATACGGCTAGATGTTTGCCATCAACACTTCACCAGAAGATATGGTTCTGGAAGAAGGATGGCACAGTCGAAGAAGTGGATGGTGATCAGCCTCCGTTTCCAGTCAGCACAGCCGGCCGAATTGATGCGGTGTTGTACGAAGAGCCCATACAACCATTCCTAGCAGTGGTAGGGGAACGACATCCGCAGGTCGTCGAATGTGATTGGACAGATTTTGGGTTCGAGGTCAGATATCAGGCCGATGTACGACCGAACGATGAAGAAAGTAAATGATGAACGAAGAAGCTAAAGGAAAGGTTGAGTTCGAATCAGCCGAACACGGATCGGCTGGAGAGAAAGCGAATTGGAGTGAACTCATGGATGCTATTCCAAAACGAACACCAGATTTCAAAGCCCAAGATCCCTTGAAAATGGTCAATGTTGGTACAGATGAGCACCCAAGGGAGATCCCATTGAGTGCGAATTTAGATCAGCAGACGACGAGCCGATTTAAGGAGATGTTAGTAGAGTTCAAAGATTGTTTCGCATGGGATTACACAGAGATGCCAGGATTGGAAAGATCAATTGTAGAACATAGATTGCCAATCAAATAGGGGTTCAGGCCGCATAAACAGCCGGCCAGGAGGGCAGCGCCCGAAATTGTTCCGAAAATAAAAGAAGAAAAAGAAAAGTTGTTAGCGGCCGGATTTGTTAGGCAAGCTAAGTATGTAGAGTGGTTGTCAAATATTGTTCCTGTTATAAAGAAAAATGGGAAATTGAGAGTTTGTATTGATTTTAGAAATCTTAATATAGCCACTCCCGAAGATGAATACATGATGCCTATCGTTGATTTGTTAATTGATTCGGCCGCAAAACAGGGGATGTTATCCTTCATGGATGGATATTCAGGATACAACCAAATCTTTATGGCCGAAGAAGATGTGCATAAAACAACATTCAGATGCCCTGGAGCTATTGGGATCTATGAATGGGTAGTGATGCCATTCGGGTTGAAGAATGCAGGAGCTACATATCAGAGGGCCATGAATTATGTTTTTCATGACCTAATAGGAGACCGCGTAGAGGTCTATATCGACGATGTCATGGTCCGATCCAGAGATGTGGAAAGCCATTTGGATGATCTACGAAGAGTATTTGCGAGAATGAGGTTACACAGAGTTAAAATGAATCCAACCAAGTGCGCTTTTGGAGTGCAAGCAGGGAGTTTTCTTGGGTTCTTGGTACATAACAAAGGCATTGAAGTTGATGCAAATAAAACCAAGGCCATCCAGGAAGCTAGGCCTCCACACGATAAGAAAAGTTTGCAAAAATTCCTTGGACAGATCGGTTTCTTGAGACGATTCTTGGCAAATGCGGCCGGGAAGTCGAAACAATTGACCGATTTACTAAGGTTAAAGAAAGAAGAGGAGTTCAAATGGGGAGTCGACCAACAGGAAGCCTTCGAGCAATTAAAACAAGCTTTGATAAATCCACCAGTATTGGTCCCCCCGATTTTGGGCCGACCATTGAAGTTATATATAGCAGCGACCGAAGAGTCTATTGGAGCACTACTGGCACAAGAATACGATGAAGGAAGAGATCGGGCGATTTATTATCTAAGCCGTATCCTTAGGTATGCAATGCTAAGGTACTCGCCGATACATAAACTATGTTTGAGCCTTTATCATGCATGCCAGAAGCTAGAATATTATATTCAACCAAGGCAAGTGATAGTGGTGGCTTCGGTTGATATAGTCAAAATTTTGATGAATGATCCGATTAGTAGCCGAAGAATGGCTAAATGGGTCATGAGGTTAAATGCATATGATTTGAAATATCAACCACTTAAGGCTATGAAAGGACAAATTGTAGCCGATTTTCTGGCCGATCACGCAATACCTCCGATATCAGACGATATCGAAGAACATGTTCGGCCGAAAGTGATAGATGATGCACCATGTGAAACCACATTTAAATAAGCTTAAATTATGTTAAAATGAACCTAATCTGCATGCATGAGACTCTATTTTATTGCTTTTTAATGTATATTTCATGTGATGTGTAAATATTAATAAGACCGGTTAAATTGAGCTTATCCGAGCTCAATTTACCTTGTTTTATGCTTTTTAATAAGACTTTGGCAATTCTAATACATTGCAATGATGTTTCATGCATTAAAATGAAGAAAGAAGATGTTCGGAGGTCAAAGGATGCAAAATTCGGAATTTTCAACATTGGAAAAGCTCCAGAATGCGCCACATAGGCATGGCGGCGCCTAAAATCATGCTCAGGCGCCACCTCGACACTTAGGAAAATTTCGGATGGAAAAAAGCTTCAGGATGCGCCACAATAGCTTGGTGGCGCCGAAAAGTACTCCGGAGCGCCACAAAATGCGCCACAGGGTAAAATTTAGGAAATTGTCAGAATGCACCGCACCTTCTTGGCGGCGCATAAAAGTGCCTTTCAGCGCCACAAAATGCGCCACACTCGAAAATTCGGGAAATCTTCGTATGCGCCGCACCTCCTTAGTGGCGCCGAAAACCTCTTCCGAGCGCCACTTTTTGCGCCACAGTCGCGGTTGAGCAGTTTTCTAACCTCCCGAACACGGTTTTAAGGCCCGTTTCTCTTCATTCTTCACAAGCCAGACGCACATATTCGACAAAAACTCTCTGGAAAACATCTGCAAATGGGAGAAGAAGGCTGGAAACACAAATCCATGCCGGAGGAATGCATCAAGAACGCTGTTCTGGGCGTGTTCTTCCTATTCTAGGTGTTGCCTTTCTTTTTCTTGCTTTGTAATGAATTGAAATTGCCTCTAAATGTAATCTGCTATCATGTTTTTAATTTGTAGACGGATTTCTATATTGTTCATGTTAGAAGTGATATAGAACGGGAGTTCAGAATCACTTTGAAGTATGAATTTACCTTTTTATGAAAGCAATATAATATGTCGATGTTTAATTCTGTAATCTGGATTAATTTGTGTGAACGGTTAGAATATGAATTTGGATTATGTATTGTCTGCCTGCATTTGATCGATAATTAGAATTTAGCAGAAATCTGGAATCTGTCATTTTAATTTATCTAATCTGATACAATCGATCAATCTGCTTTGATGTGCTTTAATTAATCTGCTGCAATATTAATCTATTCATATACTAAATTTAGGATTATATGTTAGATGTTATTGAATTGATCGATATTTGGTGTTTTGTCAAATCTGCTATTCAAATCACTAATCTGTTAAAGCCCTAAATTAATCGATCAATCTGTATTCACTATTTTTAGTAATCTGGCATTAATTCTAATATATCTGCATTTAATATTATTAATTAAATCCAGTTTACCATGTTTTGTTATTATTTTACCATAATTGTTAAATTATTTACACTATTCTGCATAATTAAATGTTAGAATCCAATTCTGTGACTTCTGCTTTGCTAAATCGGGAGATAATAAGTAGAATTAATATTTTAGTACCGGAATTGGGAATAAATTACATTATAAATGGACTCTGGCATGTGCACAATGATTTGGGAAATGAAAAGTGCCTTTTAATTGCTATAGGAAAATTTGTATGCTTGGGAAATACTCAAATTTAAGCCTAGAATAATGATTGCAGAATGTTAGATAATTTAATCAGCTTCCATGAAATCCGTTTAAGCATAATTTGATTATTAGTAGATTATAATATTTTTAATCTTTATAAAATAATTAATTTTACGAAATTGATCTTTTTTTTTTTGGAGGAGCCATTGAAGGCCTGGAAATGGGTGGTGGGAGCCCATGCCACACAATTACAAATGGGAAATAAAGGGAGGGATAGGGGGCCGGTGGGAATCGAACTTCCAACCTTCCGTTGGAAGTCAAGGGACTTAACCGCTTGGGCTATGTCCTCATCCCGAAATTGATCTTTTTAGACATTGGAAAATGCTAAACCAATATGCAATTTCTATTTTATATAAAGATGGCAATATTCAAAATATTATAAGCATCTCCCATTTATATCTTTATTAAATATAATTTTAATTTGCTTTATTTTAAATTTAATGTCACTATTTTTAATTTAATCACCATTAGAATTAATCAAAATCCTTTTTAAAATATAATATATATAATTAATGAACTTAAGAACAATTAAAATTTCTCCGGAATGAAATAATATTCTGAAATTCCCTGTGGTTCGACCCGGTATTCACCGGTTTTTATTACTTGATGACAACCATCCGCTTGTGGTAAAATATGAGTAGTGAAAATCACCCATCAAGTTTTTGGCGCCGTTGCCGGGGAATTTGTTGTGAACTTTTAATTGTTTCTAGTTTATTAATTTAAATTTATTAAGTTAAATATTAATTTGACTGTTACTTATTTTATTTTATTTTTATTTAATATTTGCAATGCGAAGCAAACAAGCAGAAATAGCTTATGATCCTGAAATTGAGCGTACTCTTAGAGCTATTAGATTAGGGAAACGTAGGAGACCAGCTCAGTTGGAAATTTTAATTAATTCATCTTCTGATGAAGAAGACTATTCTCCAACGACTGGAGTTTCAACAATTCAAACTAATCAATTAGTTGCTCAGTTCAATAGGTTAAACATGGCAGCGAACAACAATGATAATCAGGGTAATAATGGAGGTAACGGTGGTGATTTGGAGCACGATGATCAAGCTGAAATGACCATTGAAGAACACTTACAAGGAACTAGTGGAAATCTGCTTAATAGAACTCCAAGGCCAGATGTAGATGCTTTAAGCTTTACCCTTCAGCCTGCACTAATCACAATGATTCAAGCTAATCAATATAATGGAGCACCTACTAATGATGTTGTAGAACACATAAGAAACTTTCTGGATTATTGTGACACAGTGAAAATAAATGGTGTTACCAGTGATGAAATTAAATTGAGATTGTTCTCGTTTTCACTCAGAGATAAAGCTAAAACTTGGTACAACTCACTTCAATTAAGGGATGTTACTACTTGGGATAAAATGTTAGAAGCTTTCTTAGAACAATTCTTCCCACCATCCAAGGTTATTGAATTACAAGAGAAAATCAAAGAATTCGTGCAAGATGAGGGAGAAACTTTACTTGAAGCATGGGATAGATACAACACCTTATTGGCGAGATGCCCGAATCACGGCTTTGAAGATTGGCAGCAGATGCACTTCTTTTACAATGGGTTGATTGATCATTGGAGGAACTTGTTGGATGCAGCAGCTGGAGATTCTTTTCTGTCTATAGGACCCTCTAGAGCTAAATAAATCATAGAGAAAAAGATTTCTAACATGAAAAAATTTCCTGGTAAGAAAAATGCTAGAAATAAAACAAAAGGAGGAATTTATGAGGTAGAAAAGGCAGTTGCTATAGATTCAAAGTTAGACGCTTTGATGAGGGAGGTTTCTACGCTTAAGAAAGGTCAAGCTAAAGTTGTGAGATGCGGTATTTGTCATGGACCTCACGAGTCATCAGCCTGTCACTTGCTTGATCAAGGGCTTCAAGAGACTATGCAATGTGAGGGGACTGAAGAGCAAGTGGAAGATATGAACTACATGGGAAATAGGCAGCAAAACTACAATCAAACCCGTCCTCAAAATCAAAACTTCTATCCAAATCAGAATTCTCAATTTCAACAAAACACTTATCCACAAAACAACCGTCAATCTTATCCACAAAACCAAAATCAAAATTACCCAAATCAAAATCCAAATCAAAACCAGAATTTTCAAAACCAAAATCAGAACCAAAACTATAATCAGAATAGAAATCAGAATCAACCTTTTTACCCTAACCAACAGCCTAGGAACTTTCAACCTCAACAGCAGCTGCAACAAAACTAAGGAAGTGATGAGGTCAATTTAAAAGAGTTAATGAGCACAATCGTGTCTCAACAACAAACAATTCAGCAAATGCAAGCCTCAATGAGAAATTTAGTAGTACAAGTTGGTCAAATTGCTAGGGACACTTCAAATAGACAGCAAGGAACACTACCAAGCATGCCTGATCCTAATCCAAAAGAGCAGTGTAAAGCAATCACCTTAAGGAATAAAAAGGAATTACCTAATCCTTACCCTACCTTATATGATCCAGAGGTTTTAGCTGAAACTGTAGATGATCAAAGTGAGGATACAGAGAAAGAAAGTCAGCATAAAAACACTGATGAGCCTAAGGAGAGTGAGAAACTTAGAGTTGAACAGGATAAGGGTAAAGGAAAGTCTGCTGTCCCGGTCAAGCCATATCAGCCACCTATTCCATATCCACAGCGTCTTAAAAAGGCTAAGGAAGATAAAGATTATGCTAAATTCTTAGAAGTCTTTAAGAATTTAAGAATTGATATCCCTTTTTCTGATGCCATTGCACAGATGCCTGTGTATGCTAAGTTCTTAAAAGAAATTCTATCAAAAAAGAGGAGTGTCGATGATGAAGAGAAAGGGACACTGACAGGGGAATGCAGTGCAATCTTACAAAGAAGGCAACCTATTAAACAAAAAGATCCTGGGAGTTATACTATTCCGTGCATTATTGGCACTAAAGAATTCAACAAAGCTCTGTGTGATCTCGGGTCTAGTATTAATCTGATGCCTTTACATGTCTTTAGAGAACTAGGAGTAGGAGTTGTAAAGCCTACTAGGATGCAGCTACAACTTGCTGATAGATCTATTAGGACTTCTTTAGGCATTGTAGAAGATGTTCCTGTTCAAGTGGAGAGCTTCATCTTCCCTGTCGACTTTGTTGTTCTTGATATGGAAAAAGACATTGATATTCCTCTGATTTTAGGTAGACCATTTCTGCAAACTGGTAGGGCTATGGTTGATATGGATGATGGTAAAATTACACTTAAAGTAGGTAATGAACAAGTGTCGTTTGACATTTCTAAGACAACTAAAACACAACACGCTAGTTCTGACACCTACCCGTGTAATAGAGTTACAGCTATCTATCAGGAGGATGAGGTGATTGAGAGAGAGTTCTTTGCTAGACATGATCCCTATAGGAAATTTGAGCAGTTAGTGGAGAATTGTGAGGACTTAGCTGAAAGTAAGTGTGAGGGAGGATTACCTGTGCAAGTAACATGTGCGATAGAAGAATCCAAATTAGTCTCGTCTGTTGAAAAGCCACCTACATTGACATTAAAAGAGCTGCCATCACATTTGAGGTATGTTTTTTCTTGGTGAGAATGATACTTTACCTGTTATTGCAAGTAATAAATTAAATGATGATCAATTAAATGCATTAACCCAAGTGTTGAGTAAGCATGTTAGAGCAATAGGTTGGACGATAGCTGACATCAAGGGACTGAGTCCAGCATTGTGTACACACCGGATTTATATGGAGGAGGAGGACAAGCCAGTGAGACAGTCCCAAAGGAGACTGAATCCACATCTACAAGAAGCTGTAAGATCAGAGGTTATTAAACTACTCGATGCAGTTATTATCTATCCTATCTCTGATAGTCAGTGGGTGAGTCCAGTTCAAGTAGTGCCTAAAAAGGGAGGTATGACTGTGATTTGAAATGAAAATGGTGAATTAGTACCTACTAGACCTACTACTGGATGGCGAGTATGCATTGATTATAGGAGATTGAATGATAAGACTAGGAAAGATCATTTTCCATTGCCTTTTATTGATCAAATGCTAGAGCGTTTAGCTGGTCATGAGTTTTATTGCTTTTTAGATGGCTATTCTGGTTATAATCAAGTTCCAATTGCACCTGATGATCAAGATAAAACTACATTTACATGTCCTTACGGTACATTTGCATATAGGAGAATGCCATTTGGTTTGTGTAATGCTCCAGCTACATTTCAGAGATGCATGATGTCTATATTTTCTGTTTTAATTGAGACATGCATTGAGGTATTTATGGATGATTTTTCTGTATTCGGGTCTGATTTTGAGAAGTGCTTAATTAACTTGGAAAAAGTTCTGATTAGATGTGAAGAGTCAAATTTAGTTCTTAATTGGGAAAAATGTCATTTTATGGTTAATGAAGGTATTGTCTTAGGACATAGGATTTCTAAAAATGGCATTGAAGTTGATAGGGCTAAAGTAGAAGTGATTGCAAAAATTCCACCTCCTAATAATTTAAAAACTTTAAGAAGTTTTCTGGGACATGCTGGATTTTATCGAAGGTTTATAAAAGATTTTTCAAAAATTGCATTACCTCTGTTTAAGCTGCTATGTAAGGATGTCGAGTTTGACTTTACTGACGAGTGTATTGAGGCGTTTAATAGGATCAAGGAAGCATTGGTAACAGCACCAATTATTCAGCCACCTGACTGGAGTTTGCCATTTGAGATCATGAGTGATGCTAGTGACTTTGCTGTTGGAGCAGTACTGGGGCAACGAAAGGATAAGAAACTTCATGTTATTTATTATGCTAGTCAGGCTTTAAATACTGTACAGAGAAATTATGCCACCACTGAAAAAGAACTTTTATCTGTTGTTTATGCATGTGAAAAGTTTAGACCATATCTGATAGGCTCTAAGACTGTAGTTTACACTGATCATGCTGCTATTAAATATCTATTTGCAAAGAAAGATGCTAAACCACGGTTAATTAGATGTGTATTATTGTTACAGGAATTTGATTTAGAAATTAAACATAGAAAAGGAGATGAAAATCCTGTAGCTGATCATCTATCTAGACTAGAGCATGAAAAAGGGGAAGAAAGATTAATTAATGATGCATTTCCTGATGAAAATTTGTATTTAATAAATAACACTTCCTTTGATCCCTGGTTTGCTGATTTTGTGAATTATTTAGCATGTGGTGTAATTCCTGATCATTTAAAATGGCATAGCCAAAAACAAAAATTTAAAACTGATGCTAAATATTTTATTTGGGATGAACCTTATTTGTTTAGACTCTGTTCAGATCAAATCATAAGGAGATGCATCCCTGATGAGGATTTTAAAAAAGTGTTAAAGGCTTGCCACGAAGGACTTGGAGGAGGACATGTTGGACCGAATAGGACAGCTCATAAGGTACTTGAAGGTGGTTTATATTGGCCTAATATTTATCGTGATGCTAGATCATTTGTGCAAAAATGTGATGTATGTCAAAGGGCTGGTAATATCACTAAAAGAGATGAAATGCCACTAAAAGGAATTATGCCTGTTGAGTTGTTTGATTTGTGGGGAATTGATTTTATGGGTCCATTTCCACCATCTAATGGGAAATTGTATATTCTTGTGGCTGTAGAGTATGTATCAAAATGGGTAGAAGCTGAATCATGTGCTTTAAATGATGCTAAAAAAGTGATTAAATTTCTGAAAAAGCAAATCTTTACTCGTTTTGGTGTGCCTAAAGCAATCATTAGTGATGGTGGATCTCATTTTGTCAATAGGGCTGTTAATCAATTGTTATCTAGATTTCATGTTCATCATAGGATAACAACACCCTATCATCCTCAAGCCAATGGTCAGGTAGAAGTCACTAATCGTGAGATTAAAAAGATTTTGGAAGCCACTGTAGGAAAATCTAGAAAAGATTGGGCTTTTAAGTTAGATGAAGCATTGTGGGCTTATAGGACAGCTTTTAAAACGCCTATAGGTATGACTCCTTTTAAATTAGTTTATGGTAAAGCTTGTCACTTACCTTTTGAACTTGAGTTTAAATCACTTTGTGCTATGAAGAAATTGAATTTTGAATTTAAAGAGGCTCAAGAAAAAAGGAAAATAGATCTTACTGAATTAGAAGAAATTAGACGTCAAGTGTATGATAATGCTCTAATTTATAAGGAGAGAACAAAGCTTTATCATGATAAGATGCTTAGGCCTAAGGTGTTTGAAGCTGGACAATTAGTGCTTTTATATAATTCTAGATTTAAACTGTTTCCTGGTAAATTGAAGACAAAATGGTCAGGATCTTTTAGGATTGTTAAAGTGTTGGATAATGGTGCAGTAGTTTTAAAAGCTGAAGATGAAAGGGAATTCACTGTAAATGGTCAAAGACTTAAACATTATTTTGGAGATGAAGTTAAATTCATCGAACAAAATAATGTTAAGCCTTTGGTTATTTAAATCTGCTTATTGAAGTAATTGCATTGCATTTCAATTATGTTGAGTTTTTATTTATTAAACTTATAAAAACCAATAAAAAAATTATAAAATGATAGAAAAAGGCAAAAATATTTTGCATTTTATTGTTTAGGTGCTTTTATTTGCTTTATTGCTTTTGTTAATTTAAGTTAGATGTGTTTTTAGTTTAATTATGTTGTTTAAATTTTACGCTATGTTGATTGCATGTGTTCAATAAATTGAGTAGGACATTGCCTATGAATTGGAATAAGTAGCAAAATGTGAGAAATGATGGATTTGTGTGTGCTTGGAGAATTGATCTTGACATGTGTATTTTGACTCGGTGATGAATTAAGGAGGAAGATCTATATGGACGAGTTGGTTTAATTGAGGAGAATTATGACCCGGGAGGATTTGATGAGTCTATATATGCTAAATCTGACTTGCTAACCTTAGGGATTGAATAAACTATCATTTTGGTTGAGTTTGAGGTGAAATTCGAGTGTCACAGACTCAGTTTAGGCGCCACACCTTCTTGGTGGCGCCTAAAACCAAGCTCATGTGCCACATTATGCGCCATTTTTAATCCTGGGAAAATTTGAAGTCAGGTAATGCGCCACACCTTCATGGTGGCGCATAAAATCACTCCGGAGCGCCACATTGGGCGCCACTCCCAGACTTAGGAAATTTTTTGAACAAGCCAGGCGCCGTACCACAGTCGCACCAACTGTGGTGCGGCGCCGAAATGATGGCTTGAGCGCCACTTTGGCGCCTTGACCCGGCGGGTCAGGCGCCAGACCCGGTTCTGATCGGGTTTTAAAACCCAAAATTCTTCCTTTCTTCCTCATTCTTTCGGCAGTCTTCCTCTTTTTCTCTCAAGACCGAGCGCCAATTCTTCCTCCAAGCGACACAATCCGCGCCACTCCGGTAAAAATTCTTCCAATTCTTGTTTCCTTCTATCAATTCTCATCTACATTGTCAATTCTCACTCCAAAAACCCAATTTTCGCTTGTTTACTCAAATTAGGGCTCAAGAACCCTAGTTTTCCAATTTTGGGGATTCCTCTTCAAAGTGTTCCAATCCTTCAATCTAGGTAAAAATGGCTATCCTAATTCCATTATTATCATATTCTAGTGCTTTGGAATACATTAATTTTGGTATTGGTGTTGTTACTTGAATTTTGGATTTTTGTAGAATGTGGGATAAAATTTGTTTTTGATTGTCTAAATCTTAGCATGAACATGAACAAGTGTTGTAGAACATTGATTAAATGCATAATGTGAAAATTTTTGGATTAACATTAAAATTTGGGATTTTTGAGAATTTTAAATCTGAAAATTATTTTGAATTAACTAAAATGGCATTTTTGATTAATTGAATGGATGAAACATCACTAGAACATGTCATTTTAGTTATATTAAAAATATAAAGTTGTTCTCATGTCAAAAATTCCATGTTTTTCATAATGTGAGTTAATTGAACCATGTTTTGATAAAAACTCTTTTATTTGTAATTTAGTTAGTTAAAATAGGTTAATTCATCATATGAATAAATTGGAATGGATTTAAATATTAATTTAAACCATTTGTAATGCACTAGTTTAATAATTTAGGTTGTTTTAGTTTATTAAATCTGAAAATTTAATATAATAAGGAGTTTTTATTAAAAAAGACATGTTAAACATGAATTTTAAACTTTAGAATGGAATGGATGATATTTTTTTTCAACAAAGTATAGGATTCACAATTTTTAAAATACAACATTTTGGTCATTGAGTTATTTAAATCCCACATTCTAAGTTGATGTATATGTTTGCTTTATACTTAACACTTAAGTTAAACCTTTGGTTTAAACTTAAGTGTGAGGATGGGAGGCAATGCATATATATGATACTAACCCAGAGTTTTTGTACAACCAGGTACTGAACTAATGTATAATCCTCCAAACCTCCCTAAGAAATCGGGTTATAGGTATATACCCATGCCCGAGGGGAGAATGGGGATTTATGATCCACAGTCACCGGATAGCGTTCCTACTCCTATTCCTGATGAGCATATTTTTGAACATCGCAGACTCCGCACGAAAAATTTGATACAGATGGATCACCCACAGGGATCAGGAGGTGCTTCCAAGTCCAAGGGACTTCTCTCCTATTTTAGGAAGAGCAAGTCCAAGAGTGGTGCATCTTCTAGACATACTACCGTGCCGGCTGATGATCATCAGGAGGTCAATCAGCCTGACCAGCCCGATCAGCCTGATCAGACCATTCAGCCTGAGACATCCGATCATTCGCAGGCCCTCTCTAGAGCCTCTTGGGGGAAGGCACCTGTCACGAGTTCCACCTCCTCTAGACCGAGAGAGGGAGATCTGCTGCACTAGTCATACAGGAGCCTGTCCCTGAGGCTGTAGGAGGAGAGGAAGATGAGGAGGAGGTTGATCAGGAGGAGCAGCAGGCTAGGGGAGGACCGAAAAGGCAAGATCCTAGAGCTTATGTCCCTGAGTTGTTTTATGTCAGGCCGGGCATATTTGATGCCACTGTATTTAGGAGTGCCAGAGCCTACGAGCTGTACCAGAGGTTTCACAAGAAGAGAATTATCGCTGATAGAGGATTTTCAGATAGAGATCTACAACACCCTCTACTCCGAGATGCTATTAGATCCAGAGGTTGGGAGAGATTCGTGAGACACCCAGTCGGATCATATTCGTGGGAGTTGACTAGGCTGTTTCTAGCCAACGCTGAGGAGGAGGATTCTTGGATTTTCGGGGTTTGAGTACCCATCACTCCTCAGCACATTAACCAATTTTTTGGAGTAGTGGATGTGCCCTACGGCAGAGATTTCTGGGAGCCGGTGATGAGAGCCGATGATAGGGAGGATTTCAAGAAGCTTGTACTGATGTCTATGTTTGAGGGTCAGGAGGATGTCCTCACATATGATGATGATGACATGAGTAGGCTACATTGGCCTGATATGGATGCACCCATGTACCAGCTTCTCATGTTCTACAGATCTAGATTGAGTCCTTCGACTCACACCTCTGGACCTACTGCCCTGGATATGTATGTCCCATACTGCATCAAGGTGGGGAGCCCGGTTAACATCGGAGAGCTTATATCACTTGAGTTGAGACAGACACCGGGGGTGTCTAAGAGGTCAGCTCTGATGTTCCCCAGCTTGATATGGCAGCTTTGTGCACAGGCAGGAGTGGATATGGGGCAGTTTGATAGAGATTGGAGGATGAGGCCCCCTATTCCATTTGGGAAGAAGAACTTCAAGCTGCCAAGCATAAGATGCAAGCCTATGATACTTCCTAGGGAGTTGCCCAGGCAGTCACCACCACCTGCACCTTCACAGGCTAGCCAGGAGCATTCTGAGGCTCCTTCGCAGTCCACCCGGGGTACACGAGGTGGTAGAGGCAGAGGTAGAGGACGTGGCAGAGCTCAGCCACAGCAGTCACAGCAGTCACATCAGCAGTATCAGGGAGAGCCTGATTGGGCTAGGGCATTGCGGATTGACCAGCAGACAATGATGACCAACCAGCAAAATTAGATGAATACCATGGATGAGCGGATGAGGTTGGTAGCTCAGAGGCAACACTTTTTGAGCGATCAGATTGCAAGGAATGCTCGAGCCCAGGCTTACCATGCAGCCCGACTGGAGTATTTTATGTCCCAGAGCCTAGGACAGAGATATGTCGCTCCTCAGACACCTTCTGAGGACGATGATGATGAGGACTATGTAGGCTCTGGAAATGGTAGCGATGAGGGAGATGATGATGCTGAGGATGCTGATGCTGGGGATGGATCTGAAGAAGTGGGAGACAATGATGATGATGATTCTGAGGACTCTGACTGAGCGAGAGAGATGAGCGATAGATAGGCTTGTGATCGCTATAGATGACATGTGTTGATAGGCCTATGTATTTGACTCTATTGTTATTCTGCTACATTTTAGTTATTTTCATTTAGGGTTGTATTGTCCTAACTCTACTTTTTATTATTTTTGCTATCTTAGATATACTGTTTCTGTTATTCATGTTCTTTTGATTTTATGAAGTATTAGATAGTGTTTATTTAGCTTATGAGGTTTTTAGTTGCTTTTAAAATTCAATAAAGTAGCTCTTACCAATAGCGTGCTAAATTGAGTTGTTTTGAACTGTTAAAAAGATCAATGAAGTTTATTTGGACTAGATTGAGGTGTGGATAAAGTGAAATTGGTATTGTTGAGTGATTTGGCGATTTTGGACATCATGGGGAAGAACTTAGGAAAAACACATTCTGCCCGAATTGGCACAGAATGCGCCACATAGGCATTGTGGCGCCTAAAAATGCTCTCCAGCGCCACTTTATGCGCCAGAAAACTTAGAAATTTTTTTAAGTTTTTCCAAAATGCGCCACATATGCTTGGTGGCGCCTAAATCTGCCTTGAAGCGCCACTTTTGGCGCCGCAAAATTAGAATTTTTTCAAGTTTGCTTCAGGATGCGCCACATCTTCTTTGTGGCGCATAAAAGTACCCTTCAGCGCCACTTTTTGCGCCGCGTATTATTTTTAAATTTTATTTTATTTTAAAATGCGCCACACTCACTGTGTGACGCCTAAATTGGCCTCGGAGCGCCACTTTTTGCGCCACCGACGCGAATTTTTGAAAAATTCGCGAATCCAAAAGATTCAAATCATATCCAATCGATTTTTGGGATCCTAAACAGCATTATACTAACTCCAAATCATATGTTTAGTGTATATTTGGAGCTAGATTAAATCAATCCCACTATATCTGAACAAAATCAAGATTTCACCATCTTTAAAAGAGAGATCACCGATCGGTCATCACTCTCATTACCAAATCTGTCAATTTTCTCTTCTTCCAGTTTAATTAGCTTTCAAATCTCAATCCTTTCTTCCTAAATTCTGCCACCATGAGAACAAAGAGAAAGAATAACCCAAGAAACAATGGTGGAAAGAAATTGAAAGCCACAGAGCCTGCCCCATCACAGACACCAGATATTAGAGAACCCGTTCCGGAGCCGGCTGCTGTGGGTGCTGAAGATATGTTTGTGAATAATCTGGTGGCTCCCGATCCATATAATGGTTACGATACTTCTTTCAATTCTGCTCAACCGACGGAGGATGATCCACAGCAAGAAGAAGATGTCGCTGAATCCCCGGAGGAAATTTCACCGGAAGTCCCACGTGATTCTAAAACCAAGAGAAAGTGTCACAATAGAAAGAATGATACCCCTCCTCTGGAGGAATTAACATGGGACACGTTCAATCCGGCTATTTTCATCAGTCAAACGGCATATTCTTATTATCAGAAGATGGTGGAAAGATGGATTATCCAGGACAAAGGATTCACTGAAGCTGACATGGAGCGATTTTCGGTTCATGATGCTCTCATGAGTCGAGGATGGATGAAATTTGCTGCGCATCCAGAAGGAATTTACTCTTGGGAGCTTACTAGACAATTCCTATGTAATGCTCGGTATGATCACTATACTTCATGGATTAGGGGAGTGCCTGTGCCATATGGTCCCGCAGTAATTAATGAACTTTATGGTACTGTGGATGTCTCTTGCCCGGCTACGAAGAAGAAGCACTTTCATGACCCTATTCATGAAGAGGAAGGAGGACCAGAGTTGGAGAAAAGAATCTTGAAAGAGATGTTTGAAACGCAAAAGAAAGTTGCCTACATAGGGGAGAAGAAGGAAAATGTTGTTGCCACTTCAATGGATGCGCCACTATACCAGATCTACCTGCTCTACAAGCATAAGGTGTTTCCTACTTCGCACACTGCACAACCGAATGCAGAGGAGCTGTATTTTGTGTATTGTGTGAAGAACGGGTTGCCTATTGACATTGGGGATATGGTGGCATATGAGTTAGATAAAATGGCGTCTGACGCTGCACGGACTGTGCTGGGATTTCCTGCGCTGATCTGCACACTTTGTGAGAGAGCTGGAGTGAATATGACGGCCTATGTTCATGATTTGAAACCAAAGCCTCCTATCTCTTTCAAGAATTTCTATAATAAGCCTGGAGTAAAATGTGCAGAGCTTGGTTACCCTACTGCACCCCGTGGGGCACCCACTTGTCATCCTGATATACCTAGTACATCTGGTACTAAGGTAGAGCCTGCAGAGATTGCAATCAATAGGATGACCTATGGGATTCATCAGCTTAGAGCCGAGATGAAGAGGAATGAGGATAGTACACGGGCACAAATTGCACAACTTTCCAGCAGACTTGAGTACTTCATGTCTGCAAGTCTAGGTGATCGATATATTCCTCCTACTATTAGTTCGAGCTCTACAGGGAGTGATGATGTTCCTAAGGAAGATAGAGTAGGTGATTCGGATGGATCTTTAGAAATCTAGAATTTTGATTAGATAGGATTGCTCCCTTTTTGGTTTAATTTGTAATAGTTAGAATTATTTTGGTACTATTTTGCTTATTTAATTAGCAATCTTTATGTAATAGTTGCTAGAACTTGTGGTATTTTGCTTTCGGTAAGTTTATGGAATTTAATATTTTAATTAAATCTGTCCATGTTTATTTAATTAATGAAAAGAGTTAATAAAAATTTAAAATCTGAAATTTATAAATTAAAATAGTAAAAATCTGAATTAAATAAATTATGGATAGAATTTTAGTTGTTTTAATCTATAAATTACAATGTGTTCTAACGATTATCTTTTGTATGAGCAAATACCATATAAATATATATAGAAGCAAGATATGCCATGAAGAAGCAAGCAAAAGGGGACATCCAATATAGTGAAAGAATTTCTAGGATCTACATACTCCAGGTGTGATCTTTTCATGTTATATGTTATCAATTTGCATGAAGTATGTGGTAAGAGCTTGATTTAATTTTATTTTACTGTTTATTATGCTTTAAATAAAATGGTACATGCATGATTAATTAATTTAAATTTTAAATTGTGTTTTCCTAGTGGTGCTATTATTTAGAGATTATCACATCATTGCCAATCTGGAGAAAATCCAAATAAGTCTAAATGTTCTGCTTTAATTCGATTTTACAATTTAATGAGTGTTAGGTTTCTTAGTTTAAAGTTCTAGACTTTGTCAAATTGTTGTGCAAGTTGTTTGAGCTATTGATGACAATTCTATTTGCCTTGCAGAAAACTATTTGATTAATTAGACTAGTTATTTAAAATGTGGAGAGTTATCATTATTTATAAATAAATATGCCCGTTCTAAGTCTTTTTAAATGCTTAATTAAAATAAAGTCAGAGTAAAACCCTTCTTAAAAAAAAACAACAAGTTATCTTGCAAAAAGAAAAAGAAAAGAAAAATTATTAGAGAATGCAAGATCAAAAAAAAAAAAAAAGAGCGAGGGTGATTAAATAAAAATTTATAAACTCTTGACTGGATGACTGGCACATATTCGGTGACACGAGTAGCTTTTGGAATTCAACCGTCTACAACTCAGCCAAAGTGTTTAGAATATAGTGAAACCTAGCCATAGATTGAGCATATTTAAAGACTGGAATAGAAAAGCATATTTACATTACTCACTTTCCCATATTAAGTGCTATGTATGATTAATCTGTTTTCTGTATTGTAAGTGTATTGGGTATCTGGTTCTAATAGCTGATGCATATCAATTTGCCTAGTTCTAATACATTAAACTTTGAACCCTCTTATCTCATTTTGTTGTTGAAATCTATGATTTGGCAGAACTATAGAGACTTTATCTTTATTATCTTGATTGGTAAGTTGATGTGTTAATTGATCTCATTGCTCAAGGGACGAGCAATATTTAAGTGTGAGGATGTTGATGCACCATGTGAAACCACATTTAAATAAGCTTAAATTATGTTAAAATGAACCTAAACTGCATGCATGAGACTCTATTTTATTGCTTTTTAATGTATATTTCATGTGATGTGTAAATATTAATAAGACCGGTTAAATTGAGCTTATCCGAGCCCAATTTACCTTGTTTAATGCTTTTTAATAAGACTTTGGCAATTCTAATACATTGCAATGATGTTTCAGGCATTAAAATGAAGAAAGAAGATGTTCGGAGGTCAAAGGATGCAAAATTCGGAATTTTCAACATTGGAAAAGTTCCAGAATGCGCCACATAGGCATGGCGGCGCCTAAAATCATGCTCAGGCGCCACATCAGGCGCCACCTCGACACTTAGGAAAATTTCGGATGGAAAAAAGCTTCAGGATGCGCCGCAATAGCTTGGTGGCGCCGAAAAGTACTCTGGAGCGCCACAAAATGCGCCGCAGGGTAAAATTTAGGAAATTGTCAGAATACACCACACCTTCTTGGCGGCGCATAAAAGTGCCTTTCAGCGCCACAAAATGCGCCACACTCGAAAATTCGGGAAATCTTCGTATGCGCCGCACCTCCTTGGTGGCGCCGAAAACCTCTTCCGAGCGCCACTTTTTGCACCACAGTCGCGGTTGAGCAGTTTTCTAACCTTCCGAACACGGTTTTAAGGCCCGTTTCTCTTCATTCTTCACAAGCCAGACGCATATATTCGACAAAAACTCTCTGGAAAACATCTGCAAATGGGAGAAGAAGGCCGGAAACACAAATCCATGCCGGAGGAATGCATCAAGAACGCTGTTCTGGGCGTGTTCTTCCTATTCTAGGTGTTGCCTTTCTTTTTCTTGCTTTGTAATGAATTGAAATTGCCTCTAAATGTAATCTGCTATCATGTTTTTAATTTGTAGACGGATTTCTATATTGTTCGTGTTAGAAGTGATCTAGAACGGGAGTTCAGAATCACTTTGAAGTATGAATTTACCTTTTTATGGAAGCAATATAATATGTCGATGTTTAATTCTGTAATCTGGATTAATTTGTGTGAACTGTTAGAATATGAATTTGGATTATGTATTGTCTGCCTCCATTTGATCGATAATTAGAATTTAGCAGAAATCTGGAATCTGTCATTTTAATTTATCTAATCTGATACAATCGATCAATCTGCTTTGATGTGCTTTAATTAATCTGCGGCAATATTAATCTATTCATATACTAAATTTAGGATTATATGTTAGATGTTATTGAATTGATCGATATTTGGTGTTTTGTCAAATCTGCTATTCAAATCACTAATCTGTTAAAGCCCTAAATTAATCGATCAATCTGTATTCACTATTTTTAGTAATCTGGCATTCTAATATATCTGTATTTAATATTATTAATTAAATTCAGTTTACCATGTTTTGTTATTATTTTACCATAATTGTTAAATTATTTACACTATTCTGCATAATTAAATGTTAGAATCCAATTCTGTGACTTCTGCTTTGCTAAATCGGGAGATAAAAAGTAGAATTAATATTTTAGTACCGGAATTGGGAATAAATTACATTATAAATGGATTCTGGCATGTGCACAATAATTTGGGAAATGAAAAGTGCCTTTTAATTGCTATAGGAAAATTTGTATGCTTGGGAAAGACTCAAATTTAAGCCTAGAATAATGATTGCAGAATGTTAGATAATTTAATCAGCTTCCATGAAATCCGTTTAAGCAAAATTTGATTATTAGTAGATTATAATATTTTTAATCTTTATAAAATAATTAATTTTACGAAATTGATCTTTTTAGACATTGGAAAATGCTAAACCAATATGCAATTTCTATTTTATATAAAGATGGCAATATTCAAAATATTATAAGCATCTCCCATTTATATCTTTATTAAATATAATTTTAATTTGCTTTATTTTAAATTTAATGTCACTATTTTTAATTTAATCACCATTAGAATTAATCAAAATCCTTTTTAAAATATAATATATATAATTAATGAACTTAAGAACAATTAAAATTTCTCCGGAATGAAATAATATTCTGAAATTCCCTGTGGTTCGACCCGGTATTCACTGGTTTTTATTACTTGATGACAACCATCCGCTTGTGGTAAAATATGAGTAGTGAAAATCACCCATCAATAGACGAAACATGAATAGTGTATCTATGCCCATGGGTAATGATGTTTGATGGTTCCAAAGCCGCCTCAGGAGTTGGGGCAGGGTTCACATTACAGCCGCCGGAGGGCAAGATACACAGGTACTTCGTGCAATTACCGAACTCCTATACTAATAATCAAGCGGAATACAAAGCGTTAATTTCGGGGCTACAACGACTTATAGAAGAAGGAGTGAAAGCTGTTATAATCAAAGGAGATTCGTAAGTGGTTATTCAACAGTTGTTAGGAGACTTTTCGGTAAAAAGTTCCCAGTTGATTAGATTATATGAAGACGCAATCGACTTACTAGAAGAATTCGACGAGGTATATATTGAATATATCTCTAGAGAAAAGAATGAATTAGCAAACGAATTGGCTCAACACGCAGCCAGATATCGGCTAATACCGATAGCAGGGAATGTGGAAATACATTTGGCCGAAACAGAAAAGGCCAAATGGATAAAAGAGATAGCACGAACATTGGAAGATCCATCCGAAGCTAATCCACCCGAAAAACGGAAGGCGATGGACTACATAATAATAGGAGGATTACTCTTTAAGCGAGCCATCGATGGAGTGCTACTCAGATGTGTTGGAGAAGAAGACGCGAAAAGAGTAATGGGAGAAGTACATGAGGGAATATGCGGCGCACATTGGGCAGGAAAATCGATGAAATGGAGTATCATTCGGCTAGGATATTATTGGCCGAAAATGGGAACAGATTGCGAAAAGTATGCCAAAGGGTGCCGCGAATGTCAGAAACATGGGCCGATTCAGAAGTTACCGGCCGAGAGTTACACATAATGATCAAGCCATGGCCATTTCGAGGATGGGCCATGGACATTATTGGAAAGATTCATCATTCTTCATCGAAAAGGCATGAGTTCGTGCTAGTTGCAACAGACTATTTCACGAAATGGGCCGAAGCTCAGGCATATGTTAGCATTTCTCAAGAAGAAGTTGTTAAATTTATTAAGAGACAGTTGATTTACAGGTTCGGAATCCCACAGACAATTCTAACAGATAGAGGAACAGTATTTGTGGGAGAAAAAGTCAAGGCCTTTGTAGAAGAATACGGGATGAGAATCGTGCATTGGCAGGCAGAGGCCACTAACAAGCAATTGACAGGAATTATAAAAAAGATGATCGAAGATCAACCGAGGAAGTGGCATGAAAAGTTATCCGAAGCATTGTGGGCCTATCGAAATCCCAAGACTTCAGCAACGGGATTCATGCCATTTCAGTTGACATATGGGATGGACGCAGTCCTTCCAGCCGAAATAACGGTGCCGACTTCGAGAACAAGTCAAACAGATTTGATGTCGGCCGAACAACATGATCGTGCAATGAAAGACGAATTATTGGATGTTAACTCCGATCGGTGTGCAAGCATTTGAAAATTTGCAGAAAAATAAAGATATTGTGGCCGATTGGTATAATAAGCGAATTCGTGTTAAGCGATTTGAAGTCGGTGATTTACTGTGGAAAGTTATATGGCCACCTAAGCAGAAGGATGACCGATTAGGGAAATGGAGCCCCAATTGGGAGGGGCCTTTTATTGTTCAGACGAAATTACCGAATGGAGCATACATATTAGTCGACGAAAATGGAGAACAAATGTCGAATCCAGTAAATGCAAGATATATGAAGAAGTATTATGCTTCAGTTTGGGATTAGACATTAAATGGACAGAAAGATAAAGATTTTATTTCAAGAACGAAATATTACAAAGAGGAGTTACTTCGGCCGAAAGCGGCGTCGATAGTCCGAAATTACAATATACAAGGGAAACGTCCTAAACTAAAAAAGGCGGGAAAAGGATAAAGACCAGTGGGATATGAAGTGGTAGAAGCCCAACATTCATTCCCAGGTCCAAATTCTTCCCGCCGGCGAGAGAAGAGATGGCTGTGCCAATAAAGCCAACTCCCCAACCAAGAAGGAAAAGAAAGAAAATAAGTCTCTGCTCCAGCAAGGACACCCCTATGCACAATAAGAGTGAAATCCGAGGGGTATGCCCTTCAGAGCAGAGAAGATGATTCGGTCCCAGAGAAAGGCGCGATTATCATTCGACCGCCCAGGACTTTAGGACCGATATTAGAGAGGTTACGACAGGTCATATCAACATTGAGAGACAGGACGGAGCCTGGATATGACCGTCGAAGCATATGTTAGGAAAAGTGCTAAGAGATCCTCTTCCACGAGTAGTGTGACGCCCCGAAAATATGGGACCATTTTCGTGACGTCACCGCCGTATTAACTGTTCTAAACTATCGATTACTCAGCTTAGACAGTCAATACAAGGCTAGATACATGTACAAAGAAATAACTGTAGCAATAAAAACTATCATAAGCAGTGAGCAATCCCAGGAACATCACATTGCATATCCGGGCTACAAGCGCTGAATAAATTATCGACATGCTCACAATTTCCATACCAGAAATTAACACATAATAAAATCCAAGTGGTTCACCGATCACCTCTATGAATGACAATTAACTCTACATAAATGTGTATAAACATATATTCCAATTAAATAAAAACATAAAGATGCACCCTAGCTAGTTCGCTCAGCCCATACCCCCATAACCATGTTCTGCGCCGTCCGTAGGAAGATCTATAAAACAACCAAACAACGACAAGGTGTCAGCACAACATAACGTTGTACTGGCAAGGAATAGAAGTAGCATATCATAAAGAATCTATAGCAACAGTTAATAATAATAACTAAAGACAGAAAGTAAATTCTGAACATATTCCTCGAGTCATATACAACATGATCATATCCATAATCCATTAGTTACCAATATCACCTCTCGCCCTGCACATATGTCAAATATGAAACCAATCCAGTGCACCATAATCCAATAATCAAGTATATGTCAGATGAAACCAATCCAACGCACAATAATCCATCAGTCAAATTATATGTCAGATGAGACCAATCCAATGCACCATAATCCATTAATCAAATATGAAACCAATTCAATGCCCATAATCCATTAGTCAAATTATATGTCAGATGAAACCAATCCAATGCACCATAATCCATTAATCAAATATGAAACCAATTCAATGCCCATAATCCATTAGTCAAATTATATGTCAGATGAAACCAATCCAATGCACCATAATCCGTTAACCAAATAATATAATCTCTCGCCATGCAGAGGACTCTATAACTACCAACACCGGCATCCTAGACTAGTTTCCAACTGTCTAGGGTTATAGACACATACATGCTCATCTCGCCGTGCAGAGGACTCTATAACTACCAACACCGGTGTCCCAGACAGTGTTCCAACTGCCTAGGGTTATAGACACATACAGGCTCTACCCGTAGGAGGGACAATTACCCTCATCCGATATCCGAAATTCCATATACCATGTGGCTCATGCATTGGTTTCATAAGACATATAATTTACCAAAACCGAACCATAGATTGAACACATAATAAGAGTTGTCAAGTATCATCACAATGGTCTTGAGATACACCAATCTCAACATAACAGTAAATATTCTCTTAAGTCATAGCGCAAGGAACCCGTCCACCCGGTATTTCTTAAGATTCTAAGGTTTGACCTAGTTGTTAAAGCATCATATGATTCATGAGAACACTTAGATTCATCTAAGGCATAATAATCCAAGCTCATCTAAGGCATCATACAATTCGTGTGGAACACTTAAATACGTCTAGGTTATCTAGAAATAGGTTTTAAGCATTCCTAGGAATAATATTCCTAATCATCTAGATTCACATTGTGTAACATCTCCACTTATCTCTTTATGCAATTATGCTATACTAACCCTTGCCTTTTATCAATCTTCAAAGCTTCCCGTTTGAACATCATCAATCTCCCAATGGCTTCAATACAAACTCACAATTGTCCATACACAACAATAAAGTTATAATAATTAAAATATTACCCACAACATCAATACTATCGTCCCATATCTCCCATACCAACATTCGCCTCGTCTCATTCTCCAATCCCCCAATTAATCTTTTTCCCAACAATACCAAATAAGTCAAAACAGGGTCAATCATCTAATTTAATCAATTCAACTAACCATCCAATAATATTAATTAATTAAATTAACTAATAATAATGGTGTCATATTTACCAAAATACTACTTGGCACTTTAAAATAATCCAACAAGCAACATTTTCCCAACCACATTATAAAGCCCCCAAATCAATTCAACAATTCATTTATTAAATTTTAATCAATACCCCAAATCACCCATTACACACTTAACCTAAAAAAAAAAAATCCCATCTTCATTATCAATTTTCATAGCAACTAATAAGATCACCAAGTACCCATAAGGCAAGGAAAAAGGGGTTAAATAAGAAATATTAAAATAAAATTACAGCAGAACCATCAAGGTGGAAAAAGTGATAGTTCTTCTTAGACCTTGACTTGGATAGCATTCCTTCTCACCACAAAATATATACACACGTACAAACAACATATATTTATATTTATGTATATCCAAAGCAACTAACTTAAAGTCATTCTCATGTCAAGTGGGTTTAAATAAATTCTGACAAGGCATCAACCACCATATACTATTGAGCAATGACTTCAACTTGAACTCATCTAGAAAGACTCATCCATTGTAAAAAGTTAATCACACAATGAAATCCATATTTAACAGTAAGGTAAATTCAGACTTACACAATAAACCTGTAAAGCATAAACAGAGAATTAAATACAGGCCGTGGATCGTGGAACAAAGATGAGAAGGCACCAAAGACTACTACACATAAATCCTTGCTATGTAATATATATAAGTATACAACCAATTTATCCTCCCACTTACAAATCCGATGATCATCACAAGTTCATCACCATATCTAAGATCAAACCATTAACAAGTTTGTCAGTTATTATCCAAGATCTATTCATGCCCATCGAACTACCATTTATCAATTAACCAATATATAACTTATCTCTAATAAACACTAATTTATACAGCAATTATCCACCATCATAGATTATCAAGAAATGATCAACTAACATCATTAATCACATACCCAATCACCAATCTAAATAAGAAATATCAAGTACCCCGAATTAATCCATAAATTCCATAATTTACCCAATTCCAAACTTACTGTAAAAGAATGAGAAATAAAAGAGAGGAAAAAGAAGAATAGGAAGAAAGGGCAGGGCCACCATCACCACTGCCACCATCGTCACGACACAACCACCACGACAGCCTACCCATCGTTGCCACCACCACCACCGGCGAATCGTCGGACACCAAGCAGCAGCGCTGTGCGCTGCCATCCCAACGGGCAGCACCGCGCAACGCCACTTCTACTCCACGCTACAGACTCCTCCACGCCACCACCTGAAACATCGGGCGATTTCTCCATCGCCGTTGCTGCCCTGTCGACAGGAAGAAGAAAAGAATTGGGGAAGAAAGAGATGGGAAGGAAGAAAGGGGAAACCCCAACACAAATTAAATACACATAATTTCTCCTTGCTCAACTTGACGGGAATGAGGAAGGTGAGAGAATGCCCAATTCCTCAATTAATTTCCCAATATAAAGTCAAGGGACTTAATAGCAAATTTTCTTATTCTCACTTTAGTCCCAATTCTTTTAAATAAATTTTAAAACTCCATTGTTCAATCCACATGGTTCGGACCACCAATAATTCTACATTGGACTTGTTCAAAATGTGACTTGGTCATATCCTATCTTTAAACATATCACAAATTTAATCCAAATCCAAATATCGCTCTAACCCAATGACTTAAATTAATTGATTCCAATTAATTTAATTAATTAGGGATTAATTTGAGCCCAGTCGATTAAATAATCATAATTAATAAATTTAATTATAAAATAATTATCCGGGTTTTACAAGTAGATGGTAACAAAAAGATTAGCTGAACTCGTACCGCATGAAGGAAAGATTTTTGGGTCATGAATAAGGGTTCAGCAGGCCAAAAGAGCCAGAAAGAAAAAGGAATGAAACACATCAAGGGGATTGTGATAAGCATTGCAAAGTGTTGAGGAAAAAGGGAGAAGACACCGGTATTTATAGAGAACCAACGGAGTGTCAATTATAGCAAAAATAGAAACGTAAAAAGGAAAGCATTAATCACAGGAGAGGCGTTTCAGGAATCCCAATAAAGCTGCAGAGAATATTACCCTGCCAAAAAAAAGAAAGATATCCCTGAGATTATGGGAAAATGGATACAGTAATTCACAAAAGACAAACGATTGATAACAGGCCGATCGAGTACACGGAAAAGGAAGGGGATCGGCTAAAGAAAGAGAGAGAAGTTAAAGTACATCAAATGATACATCAAGAACCCAGTCAAAAAGGAGAAAAATCCCAAAGAGTCATAGCAACCATATTCGAATAACAACAACGATAGGAAAATATTAATCTCCACTCAGGTCATAAGCGATATCATCGTCGAAACCACTAGGAAGAGCAACAGCCGAATTTTGGGTAGTCGTAGAGTCCAAGGCAAATTGAAATTCCTGGAACGATCGAGCTTCAGCCTCAGCCGAAACCGGAAGGGCATCAGGTTGAGACGAGAGAAGATGTTCAGAAGCATCTTGAAGAAGTCCAGACTAAGCATCTAAAAAGAGATCAAAATAGAAGAAGGACATAACCATAATATATCATCGAGGTCAAAAGAACAAATTAAATATTACCAGAGTCTTTCGGATTATCCCCTACAGAAGGGTTAGCAACAGGGTTATCTGAAACCTTGGAAGCATCCGATACAGAAGGAAGTTGAGTTGCGGTATAACGAATTCGGTCAACCACGGCTTGAGTATCCGACCACAAACCACGGAAAATACCAATGATTTTGTCACTAAAGGACGTCCTCAAAGAAAGATAATCCATCTCTTCTTTGAGACTAGCAAGCCTATCTCTTGGAGCCTGGGCAGACTTATGGAGATGCTTCACAAGTCCGTGCAGGTGAGCCGATTCCTTGTCCACCTCAGTCAAGGCATTCTTCACGCCTTGCGCCTCACACTGGAGTCGGCTGATTTCCGAATCAATGGCAGAGAGACGATCCGAATACTTGAGTCTAAGATTATCAGCTGACAACTTATCCATATGAGCATGATAATCGGAAGTATGCTTATCAAACTCCAACTTGTGAAGGGTAAGAGAGGCTTGCTCATCATCAAGTCTTTACGAGTAGCCAAGATATCGGGAAGCTCTAGGTCCATCCGTAAAAGGCAAGTGAACATTGCCTGATGGGCGTCTGCCAAGCCAGAGGCTAGAAGTTCGTCAGAGCATGCCTGCTTGATGTGCGAAAGAAGCAAGAGGATGGGCTTGGTTTGAACTGAAAAGGCATCAGGCTGACAAGAAATTAGACGTTCCAACTTATCTAGACAAGCCCTGAAAGAATTAGGAAATTCCGACGAGGGAAGAGAAAAGGAAGGGGAAAAGAAATCATCCAGGGTACTCTATCGGGAAAAGGAGAAGAAGGAGCGACATCACCAAGAGCTGTCCCTTCTTGTTGGATACGGGCAAGAGAGGGGTCCTGAAGAGAAGCAGAAGAAGAGGAAGGCAAAGCAGACACCAAAGAAGCAGTCGGATCAGGGGTGGTTAAGTCGATATCACCAACCCCAAAGGTAGTAGGAGTCAAGGTTGGCCCTAGGCCAGTTGATGAAGCAGGAAGCATACCGGAAAGAATGGCCGAAGTCTCATCGATAGTATCAAGAGCCGGATGAGGAATGGCGGAACGATGAGGCATATCATTCGGGCCAGGTGAAGGATCAGGCGATACAGAAGGGCTAGATGAATATGCAGATCGGTGAGCCTAAAGAAAAAAGAAGAGGAAAAAAAAAGAATCAGCAAAACAACAGTGAATAACTTAAAAGAGCAAAGGAAAGGAATCACAAGAAACCTGATCAGTAGATACAACCGATCCAGGAAGAGGCGAGCGAGTTGACCGTCTTCGAGCTTTGGAGGCAGGTTCGCCTTTCGACTTTCTCGAACTCGGGGCAGGACGCTTTCGCTTCAAAGGAGCAGAAGGAGAGGACGAAATATGTGAGCTTGGCAGAAGAGACGAGGTGTCATCAAAAGCTCCTGAGGAAAAAAAAAGAAAATGGAAAAGGAAGTTTAAGAAAAATATACACACAACAGAATAATGAACCAAAAAGACTTACTAAGCAAAGGAAGTAAAAGGTCATACTCTTGAGAAAAACAGGAGTAACCGGGGGCCGATTCAATAATGGAAAACATCATAATACCTGGGAAACCACGAGAAAAATGAGGAAGGCCCGTAAGTCATTGCCGAAATTAGCGCGAGAAAGAACTTTTCCCCACCAGTCGTCAAAACGCTTTGTCGACAAGCCAGGGCGGACGTCAAAGGAGCGAACTTCAAATTTACGAATTCGGACGGCCCATGTTCGGCAAAGATATCGACTATCCTCTGGACCGAATCCTTTAAAAGATTTACTGAACCGATTCGGGTCTTCGTGAAGAGGAACGACTACATCCTGAGCAAAACCAAATTGCCGGCCGACCAAGTGAGGGTTATAAACTTCAGAAAGGATAGAGTGATTGGGAAGAACGGACAATGAGCAGTTGAAAATGTGACGAGGAATAATACAAGCATTCCAGATTTGAGCCAACGCCGGCGGGAGAGATACGCCGAAGGGAGGAATACCGATAGCCGAAACCCAACTGTTAGGAGCACCAGAGTAAAGATAACAAGAGGAAGAGTAGAGAGGGGATCTGTTCATAAAGTAGTAGATCCATTACTCAATACGCATGTCTGGAAAATGAATCCCAAGGAGATCATTGGCCGAAGGGGGAGTAGTATCAGAAGACTGAGGCTCAAAACCGGAAATATCTCTGAAATGCCAAGCAAGCCAAAGATGAAGAAACCAAAGAGGGCCGTGAGATCGATTGAGGTGACCATCAGCCCATCCATGTACCTGGGACGAAATGCCAGAGTACAGGTGAACTAAGAAATAATCGGTGAGAGGTAAATGTAAGCGACTCCGCCAGAGGAAAAGTCTCGAGAATAACATTCTTGGCGGGTGTACACCAGAAAAATCGGCTAAGAAAATGCATCATGAAAGCCACAGGTTCCGGCTTGAGAAGCTCAGGCTTGTCATCGCAATATCGATTAATCCATAAGGCAAAAGTGAGTCCCGAAGAGTAGCCGGTGGACTTTGTTGAGGGCTTTTCGGAACTAGTAACACCCAAGAAGTGTTTTCCAAGAGAGGGTAAATCCAAGAGAAGCTTAACATCTTCAATAGTTGGAGTCATCATACCCCAGGGAAAGCAAAAGCAATTGATAGAAGAATTCCAAAAGCAGAGAAGGGCTTGAATATGCCGATACTCAGAAGGGAAGGGCTGCGTACTCAACTTAATCAAATGATTAATACCGGTGGATATCCAAATCGATTCACACTGAGGACGAACCCGTTCATACCAAGCAACATGTTCCTGAGTCACGAGGGGCCAAGTACCGATGGGACTGAAAAGTTTAGCGGAAAAGTAGTCCGAAAACAAAGGGATCGTCTTCGATTCACCGAAAAGAGTAGAAGTAGAGGCGGCGGCCTCGACAGAAGTTACGAGGGGCCCAAGAGTAGTAAGACTGTCATCAGTAAGACGAAGCGAAGATTTATCAGCGAAGGAATCCTCAATATTCTTGATCTTTAGAGAAGAGGGTGAGAGAGTCGGTTGCGCCAGTGGAAAGAGAAGAAAATGTTATGAAGAAAACAGAATGAACAAAAGAAAAGGGCAAGGTAGAACAAACGATAGAATAAGAAGAATATGAAAAGGCGTGGCCGGGTTCCAAGGAGGAGTTAGCTCACGAAAAGGGAAGGTTGAAAAAAATTACTTGGGCTCTTTCTAGAAACGAGAATTCGCCCAAGTAAGGAGGGCATCTTTTGGGACCACAAGAAGTAGTGGGCCGCGAAAAGATAATTGGGCCATACAATATGGGCCGAAGAAGGATTTCTAAGAAGAGTTGGGCTTGAAATCGATTGGGCCGAGAAATTAAAAGAGAACGATCCAAAACAGATGAAGAAGCCCGAAGGGAGGAAGACTTCAGAGGGAAGAGATTTCGGCTGAAATAAAGCTGAATCAGCCGATAGGAAGGAGATGAAAATCGGCTCAAGGGAATCGGCCGGAGGAGTGGTTACCAAGCTCCGACTATAAATAGGGGATGCCATGCACAGAATCCAAGAGATCAATCCAACCCCCAAATTCCTTTATCAAATTTAATTCTTTGTATCTTTACTGCTTTCTTTACAGCTTTCCTTTACAGTTTTTCCTAGACTCTAGCTTAGCTTGTAGCGGTTACTTTCCAAGTCCACCGTTGTTTCTCAACAACTGGTAGTTTGGTTCATTTTTCCGGTGAATTCGCCGTTGTTTCTCAACAACTGGTAGATTCTCCATTGTATCCAGTTTGCCATTATAAATTCAGAAAATATTCAGTCAAGTTTGGGCATTATTAGTCAAGTTTGGGCGCATTATTGTTAATCCGGACCCGTAATCGGTTTGATCCTTTTCCGATAGCCTCCCTTGAGGAGAAGAGGTCCTTGGCTCATCACCAGCCAAACACTATACAATTAGTATAATTTATACACATAGATATAGATAATATATATACTATGTGCATGTATATTGATTAATACAGTATTTATTTACTTAAATATTTATATAATTGTAAATTAAGACGAACTGTGTAGAGACATGGGCAGGGGCGGACTTAGGTATAGTCGGGTGGGGCCCTGGTCTCACCTCAAATTTTAAAAAAATTATATATATGTATATTAGTATATTATTAATTGCTGCCCATCTTAAATTTAAAAATATACTGTATAGTCCTAGATTATACTTAATTTAATTCAAATTGATTGAAATTAAATTAGAGTACACTTATTCTATTGTTTCAATCTAAATTAATATTTTAAGTGGACATATGAGTTGTGCTTCTATATTAAGGTACGTTTGAATTAACTTGAATATTTTTTTTCTTAGGATTTCGACTTGAAAGAGATAAATAACTGATTCACTGAAACAACTTCGAATTATTACTTTGTTATCTTCGTTTTTTATGAACTCTATCTAAATTAATTTTCATCAATTGATATGAGTTGTGATGTGCAGTTGTATGATGTGATTTTTCCAATTATTTATAAATTGATTGAATTAGGATTGATCGTGCCAATTACCACAACTGCAGTTGAAAATATATTCTCGACAATGAATAGTATCAAAAAACTAAACGTTTCACATTTACAAAAGCGAAGGTAGTATATTATATTATTCTCCTTGTGATTAAACAATTTTCATATTTATGAACAAAATTATATGTAATTATTTTGTATACTTAACGTTAGAAAAAAAAAATTCGGTCCTACCAGCCGAAAATTTCTGGGTCCGTCATTGGACTTGTGCATGGGTTTCACGAGGTGTGGATGACAGGACTTGGCATAATAATAGCAAAAATTGGTAGAAAGAAAGGGACAAGAAGTCAATGGTAGTGATCAATACATATACATGGTCGTCATTGAATTCGTGGACTTACTTTCTCTGCAAATTTTGAAGTCATTACAAGGCATTGTCATCGATGATTTTTTTTGGTAAGCCAATTCAATGGTATTGTCATCGATGATTGTTTTCTTCTTCATTTGTTGTATAAATAAAATGTTTCTATAAAACTGTCTGCTTGCTGGACATCATCGTCATATCCATAAACTACTGATTTCATTTTTATTTGTTTCTTTACTCATCATCATCATTCTCTTCCTTCTTCATCTTCATTTTCATTTTTTTTCTTATGTACTTAATCGTTTTTTTAATTGCTATATTGCAAGTACTATTTTCAACTAACTGACATTGAATGGTTTTATATGATTCGTTACAATATGAAATAAAAATACTAAAGTAATAGTGAAAGTAGATATTACAAACTACAAAACTCATGTTGAACTTACCTTCAAAATCATTCTTTTAACCTTACAAAATAAGACTCCAAAATTAATTAGTTGAAAACATTACTTCCAATATAGCAAGAAAAAAAATGGAGAAAGTTTTAAATACCCACTTGGCTAAAGAAAGGGAGACTAAGGCTCAAAATTTAAAATTAATATATATTCCCTCAAGTAACGAATCACAATATAAAATTCTCAGGAGATTACCAAAGCTTATATATGCTTAATTCCCAAGGTAGATCAATCGTCATTGTTTTCCCACTTTCGGCCGATTATCTTGTGTAATGTCCTATATAAAATTATTACGAAGATAGTGGTTAATCGCATACGGCCATGTCTATAAAAGTGCATCTCTCCCCAACAGTTTGCTTTCCTCCCGGGCCGAGAACCCGTGGACAATCATCCTTCAAGAGCTGCTAGGGTGTGTGTCCGAATAGCAGGCCACGGTCAAGGTTGTTATTATCAAGATTAGCCAAAGCGTACGATAACGTTTTATGGAGTTTCTTGGAGGAGTGTTTATGGAAGATGGGGCTCCTTGCCTCGCTGCTTCACTTATCATGTGGTGTGTGCGATCGCCAACATACTCGCTACTCTGGAATGTCATGCTCTACATGAATTTCCTCCCCATAAAGGGCTTCGCCAAGGGGATCCAATGTCCCCATATCTTTTTCTATTAGTGATGGAGAAGATCGTTATGATTGATGTTGTTGTTCGACGAGGGAGGTCTCCTATCCGCCTTCGGGGGTTCTGAGGTGGGTATCTCATATCTGAGCTTCACTGACGACCTCATCTTGTGTTCTGTGATGATTCGTGATAGTGTGGATGTGATGACTTGGGTCCTAGATAAGTTTGTAGTGGTCTCTGGCATGCGCCTTAATCCGCAGAAATCTTCTATGTTTATATCCCTGGCTGTGAGGACAGAGGATCGGCTTTGGGTGGTCTCTCGAATGGGGATGCAGGAGGTCCCTGGGTTCAGTTCGTATTTGGGTTTTCCAATGCTCTTAGGTCGGAAATGGTGTCGGCATTTTTCTTTTCTTTTGGATAAAATAGACAAGAAATTGGAGGGATGGGCGACCAAGCTCTTGAACAAGGCTGGCCGATACACGTTATGCCAGTCGGTCTTGGCTGCCATACCACCTTATTTCATGCAAATTCACTGGATCCCGGAGGGGATTTGCACGGCCATTGATCATAAAATCAACAAATTTCTGTGGAAGGGCAGCCTTGGTAAGGGCATTCACTTGATTAGTACGGGGACAAGGCCTCGCCACCTCATTCTAGTGGAGGGCTTGGTCTTCCAAACTCAAGACTTATGAATGTAGATTTACTCGGGAAGTTATTGTGGAATGTGCTACATTTTTCTGGGAAGAAATGGGTGCAGCTACTGGTTGGTAATCAAAATGATGTGAATTCCTTGAAGTGTATCCCTTCCCAGAGTCGGAGTCCTCTCTTGCGTGTCTTGAGAAAGTTGCAGCCTTGTCTGCAAGGTGGCTTCCAATTTCTTGTTGGCAGCGGATGCTCATCCCTTTGGTTTTCGAAGTGGTGGAAGGGCGGTCAACTCGGACCCCAAATCCCCTACATCGCGACACATGATCTTGAACTGAAGATTGAAAATGTTATTGAGGCAGGTCAGTGAAAGTGGTCCAATATTTATTCTCCAGTCTCCTCTACCTTGCTCCAGGAGATCTGCTCGTCTCCTCCTCCCCCACTCCATCCAGTAGCTAAGGATTTGTGGGTATGGTCTTGTACGGCTTCAGACACTTATACTGTTAACTCTGCATACTGTTTCCTCTCCAACACTAACCATTCCAGTCACGGATGGCGGTGGATATGGCGGCCTTACATTCCGGCTAAGATTTGTTTTTCCTTTGGCTAATTAGTCATGAGGCACTCCCATTCAACTTCCTTCGGTTTAACAGAAGGTTGCCTTCTACCCCTTTATGCACCGTCTGCGGATCAGTTGAGGAAACATGGCAACATTGTTTGTTTTATTGTTCATGGGCCACCTTTCTGTGGCAAGAGATGCGGGTGCCAATCCCTCCAGATTGTGCTGGCATGCCAAGGGATTCGATCAGACAGCTCCTCAATGCTTTGGTTACTAATTTTGCGTTTCTCTTCCTAGCAGCTTTGTGGACGGTTTGGAAGGAACACAACGCAAGGGTGTTTAGGGGTATACATAAAACCATGTGGCAGCTCAAGCGTAAAATTGGTATACTGATTTCCGATATGGACATAACTGTTTCCAAGTTTCCTGACCGAGTGTCTGCTACTCGCTGGTGAAGTGGCACAATTTGATGGGGTTTGATGCGGTGCTCCATGTGGATGGCAGTTCCGTAGGGAATCCTGGGAGGGCCAGATACGGTTTTCTCATGCTGTCGGAAGATGGCCAATGGCGTGGGGGGGGGGGGATGTGAATTCCTTGCTCATGCCACCAACATCTTCACAGAGGCTTATGCGTTGGTTGCAAGCCTTTCTAATGTCCGAGATATGGGCGTCACTCGGGTATGTTGCTACTCGGACTCGAAGACAACCATACAATTATTGCAGCATTCAACGGATCCTTTCCACCCTTTGGCACCCCTGCTCCTCCAGGCTGTTGATCTTAGGGATTCTTTCGAAGAGTGTCTTATTCTTCATGTATTGCGGGAAGGAAACAAGGTAGCGGATCGTCTTGCTAAACATAGTGCGTCCATTGAAGATTTCTTCACCACATGGACTTTCCTACCGGACCTTGTGATTGGGGACTTGGCGGCGGATGCATCCGGCGTGTGGTTCCCCTGACACTAATGTTTCGGTCGTAGCTCTCTTTCTGCCTTTAGTTTATTTCTTTTTCCATTTTTTCTTTTGTATTTTTTCTCTGGCTTCGGCTGTGCAAAAACAAAAAAAACACAATATAACAGGTTATAATTACTTATATAATTAGTATACGATGCAAATTAATCATAGATTTCATAAATACTTCCTCCATTTTTTTAAACTCCATATATGAAATTTCGTTATTGTTCATTATTCAATTTTAATTTAAATTTGTATCATAGTTATACAAAAAATAAGAAAAATAGTCAAGTGGGATCTTGTTAAAACCGTCTTATCTTATAGTTTTAGAATATCGACTTTTTATAATTTTTACTTGTACATAATATAAATTATTAATCGCTGAAAATGTGTAGTGGGAGTATTTGTTTGTTTTTTTTTTTCATCTTTGGGAGCTTTATAAACTTTAAAGAAAAACAAAAACTTTTATATGTTCTAATATTAGTTCTACATATAAAACTAAGTACTTACTTTATCATTTTTCACAAAATAAATAGAGAATTACATTTTCCTCTTTAAAAATTACTCCACCTATCCCAAAATAAAGTTTTTTTTTGAGAGGCAGAAGATCTTTCTTTTATTCAGCTTCCACAGCCATGTTCCATGAAGTTCAGTTACATCAACACAACATATTTCGCAACACACTTCACACACAGGAGCATGACGTCCATGAACCAACTACAAAAGACGCTGCCGACATCAGACTACAATAAGTACATTCCCAGCAATTTTGTTTAGTCTCATAGGAAAGTAGCAGCCCACGATATCCCAATGTTCTCAACAATGTATGTTGCTCAAGCTCCAAACTATTTTGTCAAGGCACTTTGGCTTTCCAAAACCGTACTTCGTAATGATGTCTCCCCTACTACCAACTTTCGAAGACCAGTGCATCGAGACTAGAGATCTAGGTGAGTATCAAGTAAAATAGGCGAAGGGAGGGGATGTAAATAGGAAATCCGGAAAGGCAAATGGAGGGAGGGTAGGAAAAGCAAGCAGATAAGGGGCAACGGATCTTTCCAGCGACACTAAAGGCAAGACTCTGTACTCACTTGCGGGAACCAACTCAATCAAGTTCTTCATGAAACAAAAATAGAGAGCCGACTCAATCACCCCAAGTCAAAATAGAGAGCCAAAACCCTCGATCTCAAAACTGATATGAACATTGAAGCATCCCACAAAACTTTCTAACTCAATATATATTATACTATTTCTCACTGATACTTCTCTCTCTCTCTTTTTTTTTCCTTTTTTTTTTCCCCAAAATGTTTCTCCCTTACTAATCAACAGAATCATCTAAGCCATGAAGCTCCCTCTGGCATATCACCCATTTAATGACGAAACACTCGGCCCTCCCCTTGATCGAAACAATTAAGATAAGACACAAATATTCCAAAGGTAAGCATATATCTGGTTTGAAAAAAAGGGAGCGATGCCCTGGCTGAAAATCCAAAGGTAAGCATATAGCTGGTAGAAAAAAAGGAGGCTACTAATTACTAGATGGAATTGGTAAAGTTACTATCTGATAGTCCAAACCCCTAGACATCGATGCACTGGTTTGAAGAAAGGAAGCAGGCTTGACATAATTGTACAATTAGGTTTCAGAAAACCATAGTACCCCATCGACAGCATAATAAAATAGATTTAGAGCTTAGTTCTCACCGGTTGATTCCTCAAACTCTTGAAGTATTCATATCAAGATCTCATCATCCAAAAATCTGTCATCCGTCGGCTTCAATGTATTTCGCACAGACTGGCATAGGGCATTCCAATGAACATCCAGGTTCCCACATCTTCCTTCGAAATCCAAGAGACCAGATACACAACGACAAAGACACAACACGACAACTCATATGTAATCAACCAACACACAAAGACACAACATGACGCAACGCAACCACAAGAGCCCGACATAGTACCAACAGTTATATAATATCCGAACGGACATAATACGCTACCTAAACCAGAAGACACGATAGAGACACAAAAATAGCCCATCAAGACACCACTAAACGCTACAGACACAACACGAATCCACAAAGACACGAAGACACGAATACATGACTCATCGCAACAGACATGACCAAAAAAACAGCACAAAAAGACACCTTTCAAAGCAAACAATCTAGATTTACACAACCCAACACGAGACGTTACAATCTATCCCACATGACACGACTCTCCTACCAATTTTGAAACGAAGATCATCATACTAAAAGAAGAGACCAAACAAACACCAATCCTCCCCCAACCACCAAATACTATTGATTATTTCATGATCGAAACTCAAGGGGGCTGCGATCCTCCACCAAATTTCGACAGCAGCAAATTTACGACATCACCAGATTTAGTCCAAAGTGTACCCGTGTTTGTCGCTCCCAATCTCGCCCATTGAACCGCGAATCCGTTTTGTTTACGTAAAATATGTTGCACACTGAACTCACCACCGCCTTTTAAAACCTCAACAGTCGGCCACAGCAAATGAGAAAACTTCCAAGGAAAATTACAGCAGCACCCTTCCCCGCAACCTCATCAAAATGCAATCCAATATCAGCAGCAATTATCGCCATTCTTCGACCCTTCCGACCTGAAGTGCGCCTTGTTTGGCCCAATGATCGGCCAAGTCGTTCCGCTCCCTAAATATGTGTTGCATTCTAACTTCCCCAGCGGCGCTCCTCACCAACATGATACTATCCATAAGTTCATGTAGACGCCAAGGAACGGAGTTGGGGTCATTAAGCCAGTGGGCAATATTAGCTGAGTCGCATTCGAGTATGATCCGAGGGAGAGGGAAGCCTTGGTCCCGAATGAGAGCACCACAGATCCTGTTCACCGCAGTAAGTTCAGCTTCCAACGAGTCCGTGATGCCAATAAAATCTGAAAGAATAAACACCACATCCCCCTTATCGTCCCTAATAACGCCTCCAATCCCAGCCGGTCCGGGGTTACCAAATGAGGAACCATCCGTGTTGATTTTCCACCACCCCTCAAGCGGTTTCTCCCACACCAACCCGAACCGAGGAGCTTTACGTCCTATACGCGCCCAGCTAGTCAGGCTGTCTGGAAACACACCTTCTAACCAATCCTGATTTATGTCACTCGACCTCTTCTCCATCTTCCACCAAGATCCAACTCGCCACCTAATCTCCTCTAAAATGTCCCGGTATCTGAAAATTTTCCCCTTAAAGATTAAATCATTTCTCCCTTTCCAGACCGACCAAAACGTTGCCAGAGCAGTTAGCCTCCACACACATTGCAGGCCCTTTCTTGGATTGGAATTAAACCACCAAGCCATCAGCGGCATATTGTTGTTGGGAATCGCCCAACTGAACCCGTACCAGGCAACATTATGATACCAGATAATTCCAACAACCTCACATTGACTAAACAAATGATCCCCAGACTCAATCTCTTTTTCACACAAGGGACAATAAGCATTACTCACCTGAAGGCAGTTCCGAGCTGCAAGGTTACCACGCACCGGAAGACCATTACATAACATTTTCCAAGTGAGTAGCTTCACTTTCATAGGGCACTTAACCTTCCACAAACATATCCACAGCCACCTATGCTCTCCTATGCCATCCCAAACTGATCGGTTCCAGACAGACCTAGAGGAGAACCTCCCATTCCCTTCATTAATCCAGCATACCCTGTCCCTCAAAAACCTGTTCGTTGGTTGTCCATCAATTGCATACAGTAAACCATCCCACACTTCCGTCTCCCAGTCAAATAATGGTCTGCGAAGTCGGATGTCCCATCTCCAAATCGCTCCACACCAATATCCACATTCAGCTACAGTCCCATTTTTACAAGAAGCTAAAGCGTAAATCCTGGGGAACATCTCCCGCAAAGTGCCCCCACCATCTATCCACCTATCCGTCCAGAAACGGATTCTGCGGCCATCCCCCAACAGAAGCCTAAACTGATCCCCCTGGTTCTGCAGGCAGCTATCTCTCCACGCCATACAAATCGAACCCCATATTGACCTAACATTAACAGGCTCTGGTAGCAAAGGGTCCAGTTTCCCATAATATTTTGAATTGATTACTGCTTTCCACAGTGATCCCTCTTGCCCGAATCTCCACCTCCACTTGGAAAGAAGTGCCGAGTTGAAAACCTGGACTGTCCGAAGGTGAAGCCCCCCATCCTCCTTGTGTGAACAGATCCTTTCCCAGCAAATCATATGTATTCTTTTAGCATCCGCCACTCGTTCCAAAAGAAACGGCGTTTAAGCTTTTCCAAATAATCCGCTATTGTCTTCGGAACCTTAAAAATAGACAAAAAATAAGCCGGCAAACAGTTCATGACAGATTTGATTAAGCATAATCGACCCGCTTGAGAAAGCATTCTCCCCTTCCAACCGGCCAACCTCTTTTCCACCTTAGCGACAACAGGCCTCCATACTTCGATCCCATTGTTTCTTCCCCCTATGGGAATTCCCAAGTAAGTCATTGGCCAATTCCCAATGCCACAACCAAGAAGGGCAGCAGCATCGGTCATCTCCTCCTCCACACAGTTGATGCCATATATTTTGCTCTTATGAAAGTTTATCCTGAGGCCTGTAGTCAGGGTAATACATCTAAGGATTCTCTTGATTTGGATCACTTGATTAAGATCGCCTTCGCAGAATAATAGCGTATCATCTGCGTATTGTAAATGGGTGATAATCGGGCCCTCCCTGTCAGTTCTTAGCCCCTGATACAAGCCCATCCCTGCCGCGTTTGAGATCAGCCTGTTAACAATTTCAGCCACCAATAAAAATAGGTACGGAGACAACGGGTCACCTTGTCTCAGCCCTTTATGAAGTTTGAAGAACTTAGTCGGTGATCCATTGATAAGAACGGCAGCGGATGCCTTGGTGACACACTCCATGATCCACCTCCTCCACTTTTCCCCAAACCCCATGCACTCTATAACTCGGTTCAAGGCCTCCCACGAAATGTTATCATAAGCCTTAGCGAAATCGAGCTTTATAACGAAACCTCTACGACCAGCGCTCTTTGTCGAATGAACCACTTCTGAGGCGACTAACACTCCGTCCAAAATTTGTCTTCCCTTGATGAAAGCCATTTGAGTATCCCCTACCACCTTTCCAATCATCTCCTGCAGTCTCCTGGATAGCACTTTAGTTACAAGTTTATACATGCTCCCAACCAAAGAGATCGGTCTGAATTCATTAAAGTCTGTTGGCGAATCACTTTTGGGGATCAGATTTATAAAAGAGCATCCGACTTCGCTGGGAAGCACCCCATCCCTCTCAAAACGCTTGAACAGCTCCATGACATCATCTTTAATCAATTCCCAATATTTCTTGAAAAAACCCATGTTAAATCCATCCGGTCCGGGGGCCTTGTTCCCATCGCAACTCCATAGAGCTAATTTCACTTCCTCTTCTGAGAAACCCCTGTCAAGCCAGCTGCTGTCCTCAACATCTAACCTACGTAATCCAATATTACCCTACAGAAAACATCATCCTCTCCCCTACTGAACGTGCGCTGGAAATGTTCAAAGGCCTTTGCCTTAATTGTCACAGGATCATCGACCAAAACACCATCAATTTTGATAGCCTCAATGTAATTTCGTCGCCTATTTATAGCTGTCACCGTGTGGAAGAAGCGGGTGTTAGAGTCCCCTTCCTTGAGCCATTGCAGCCTGGATTTTTGTAGCCACCTGCGCTCTTCGGCAAGCAATGCGGCCTTCAATTCCTGCTTCTTTTTTGCCCAGTCTAATCTTGCCTCCTCCTCCACCTCGCCCCCAAGCAGAGACGCCTCAAACTCCCCTACCTCTTCCGTTAACCGTTGGATACGATTTTCTAACTCTCCCGCCCCATAACCATCCCAACTCCGGATTCTGGACTTCAGATACTTCAGCCTTTTACACACTACATCACCCCGATTAGAGCTCACCTCCCCCACACCTCAGTGACTAAGTTGGAAAAGCCCTTAACGTCCATCCAGTAGTTATAAAATCTGGAAGGTTTGGCACCCCAAGATTTCTCCTTGACATCCAGTATAATAGGAAAATGATCCGACAACACAGTCGCCCCTCTTCTTTGAACCATATTTCCCAACTGATTAAGCCACTCCGGGGAGACTAAAAATCTATCTAGCCTACTGCCCACCCTCCCTCCCCTACCAAACCAAGTGAAATGTCCCCCCTCCAAAGGTAGATCAACCAACCCCATGAAATTGATGAAATCTCTGAATTCCCTAGATGATCCTCTATCCTCATTCGCACCAAACCTTTCCCCCTCCCAACAGACCGCGTTAAAATCCCCCATAATACACCATAAACCTCCATTGTCCACGCCACATTTTTGGTGGATGATAGCCCAAAGTGCAGCCCTCTCCCTACGATCATTAGGAGCGTGAACGTTCAGCAGATTGACCACTCCCTCCAGACCATGCAATGTACCTCTCATCCAAACAAAATTATGGGAGCTCTCCACCACCTTGAGCACCCCTTTACTCCCTTCCCAAGCAACTAACAAACCGCCAGCATTCCCCATCGATGCTTGAAAATGGAATTCACACCCTCGAGAGCCCCAAATCCTATGCATCAGTCTGTCCCTAATCACATCCATCTTAGTTTCCTGTAAGCACATCACTGTCGGCCTTTCCTTCTTGCACAATCTCAGGATCGCCCTTCTCCTAACTCCCCCGTTCAAACCCCGAACATTGCAAGAGATGAGTCGCATCAATAATTAATTGACACACTCCTGTCACCCCTGCTAAGATCTCAGACTTCATTCACGATATCCTTGCAAATCCTCTTAACTGCTTCATCCCTCCCCAATTGACATCCTAGTCCAAGCCTTTTTGCTATTTCAAAGACTTCTTCAGCCTCAGAGAAATCCACAACCCTTACCCCCTCCTTAGTTCGAACTGTCATGAACTGAACCTTCGCGAACTCTTCCTCCATTATACCCTTCTTTGTCCGACCCCTCTCCCTTCTGGAACCGCCCCTAGGTCCAACCTTTTTCCCTTTCCTGCATATTTTGCGAAACACCCCAGTTCTCCCACCAATCACCTTAATCATCGCTTCCTCCACTTTTCTCATCTCCTCCGGAGTCTCTTCCACAACACTGTCCTCGATCCCCACTTCTGCCGTATTCAGCTCCGGATCAACCCAGACCTCCTTACCATTAGCATAGTTGGAACGCTCCCCCTCCTCCGATAGTTCTCCAATGATTTCCAGAACCCCCAAATTCCCCGACTCGGTACACCCCAAGCCCCCCTCCAGCCCTAGTACCTCCCCTTTTTCCTCCGAAGAGCAACCACCACACCCAACGATGACCTTCAACCCATCCCCTTCATCGATCCCGTCAGGAGAATTAATGCCCGACTCCTCTTTGTCCCAAGCCCCCTCCTCCGGTAAACCACCTTCCACCCCGCCCAACCCCTCATTCTCTAAATTAATAGGCCCATTTCTTCTATCCTGCGGCCCAACTAGTTCAACTCCTTTGTAAATAGGCCCGTTATCACCAAATTTATTACTTCCTGACTCCCCAATAGCCCCATCACCCACTTGAACATTACCACCATTCAACCCACTAGACGAAGGTCCAGAGTCCATGTCTATATCCAGCCCGAGGCCCAGTTGTATCCCCCCTTCGATCAAGAAACCCGTGCCACCCGAGCATTCCTTCATCGTCCCTACTTTGTTTCCTTCAACGTATGGGGATGACAACCGCCCCTCCCTAATAATGTCATTACAATGTACAGCCGAAATTTGTTGCTTTTTCATATTTCCATGTAAAATTACAGCAGCCTGTTCCTCTTCCCCAGATACCTTGTTCCAAGTGCCGCCATCCTCAGTTAATGCAGGCGTCTCCGACGGCCCTCCTACCGGCGACACCTTCTGCCGTACCATTTGGTCCCGAGCAAGTGCTTCTTCATGCGAGGAAGAGTCCTCTCCCACCACCGGTTCGCAGAAATTCGTCACTATCCTGATTGCATACGACTTCCCTTCGGATGAAATTACCAAATTCGATGGAACAGTACTATCTTCATGCAATTCCACCAAAACTCGGACACGGTCCAATCTTCTCTTATCCTTCGTGTCTCTGTCCATGTTAACGATCTTCCCCCACCCTTTGACTATTCTTTGATAATTGTCTACACTCCTAACGTTGAACGGAAGCCCAAACAGGTAGACCCAAACTAAAACCCTCCTCTCCATAATGCTACAGTCCCACCTCCTCTTGCGGATCACCAATTGATGGTCACGACGGTCAGACAAGAACCTACTTCTCTCGTCTGAATTGCGAAAGACCACTACCAAACAGTGTCCTCCTCCGTAAAGTACTTCATCACAGCCCCTATGCTCCTCGAACAGCCAGTCTTGGAACTCCACAAACCCATCCAACCCTACCAACTCCACCACTGCCGACCGATGAAGCCATGTCAAGTCTTGCTTCACCACCTCAAGCGTTACCTGCCCATCAGACTTCGTTCTCTTGTTCCCATCATTGGGATCCCCTACCCCTCTAGTAACTTCTGCAAAGGTACGATGATCTCTCAGACCGGGCCAACCTTCACGTTGCCTGTTCTCCAAACGCTCTGCATGTGAATTCTTAACTATATCACTCTGCCTGCGCCCCAACCCAATAGACCCTTTTATTGAGCTGGATCGCTTTGCACTCGGTATAGCCCAGTTAACTCTCAGCTTGCTCCCCGAGATAATCTTCCCATTGATCCTCCTAATGACAGTAAGAGCCTCTTCTTTGCTGGAAAATCTGAAGAATCCAAACTTGTGGCCTCTCTCCGGCCATCTTCTCGAAGGGAAAAACCACCCGCGAACCTTAGCCACCGAATCAAAGATAGGGAAGAGTTCTCTCACCGTAACGGCCACATGAATGTTGCCCACGAAGACACTTGGGAACTCTCTCCTGGGACTCTCTCCGGCTATCTCTCTCCTGGAACTCTCTCCGGCCATCTGTATCCCAAAATAAAGTTAGGTGAATATCAAGGTGTCCACATGCTTCATTGGACCCAAAACAAATCCATCGACGATATGGTGAGCATTGAAGGGTTGACTCACCCAAAGCAGAATTCTGCATACACAAAGACTTAAACCCGAGACCTTTGCTTAATCTGTCAGAGCCCCATAATATTCAGGCCAACTGCTTTTGGTAAAATAAAGTCATATTTGACTGTGTACGTTTTTTATGATAGCTATTTGATTAGAATTTAAAATTAGTATATATATGAAATCCCATTATACCCTTTGTTAGAAAAAAACATATAACTACATAAGTGACACTAGAAATTAAATGAGTACAAAGGAAAAAAAAATATACTCCATCTGTACTAGTAGAAATGTCATGTTTGACTTTTTAACAATGTTCATTGTTCAACATTGACTCAATATTATTATAAGTATATTTAGACAAAAAAATAGTCGAGTTTGGTCTTGCTAGATTCGTCTAATAGTATAGTTTCAGAATATATTTTGTAGAATTTTTATTTATGTATATTTTGAGATGTGAACGATTAAAAAAATGCATTGAATTGTGCGCAAAAATCAAAAAGACATTTTATGCGGGACGGATGAAGTATTTTAAGCATATCTAACATAAAAAACAAAATTAAAAAAATAAAAAAATATATATAAAAAAACACATAACTACATAAGTGGCACTAAAACTGAGTATAAGGGGAAAAATATATTTAGGCATGTCTAAAATTGAAAGATTAGAAAATTGACAATTTTTTTGAGATAGCAAAAAATTGACTATTTTCTTTTTAATTTCCATATTCCAATTTGGATTCTGCAAGAAATCCAACCGTTCAAAGCTTGGGTCCTACAAGATTAACGGCCCACAAGCTCTTATAAGTTGTAACCTGCCTACCCACCAACCAAACAATTTCTACTTGTTACTTCCTCCGTATTTAAAAAATTTTAACATTCTTTATGTTCACGCAATTCAATACACATTTTAAAGAGTAATATCTCAAATTTTATAAAATAAAAAATTATAAAACTTTAATATTATAAAACTGATTAGACGAATTTAGAAAGATCTCATTTGATTATGTTTTATCTTATATTACTCAATAAATAGTGTTTACTATGCAAACGTTAACAATTCTTTTAAAACGGAGGGTGTACTATTTACTAACAAGCATTGGAAAATTGTCAAAATTAAATATAAATTCAGCAAGTTGACTAATTCGATCTTGATGCATGTCATGCAGTAAATATAATCTTTGGACCAATATTTTTTTTAAAAAAAAATTATTATGGTAATAAAGAAACAAGATTCATGAACATTAGGTAAGTCTTTTGACCAGTATTATTTGAAATTATTATGATAATAAAATTAAGATTCATTAGCATTAGGTAAGTCAATGCCAACCCGATACTCGAATAATTAATCTTGGGTCCAATGAAGCATGTGAATACCTAATATTCACTTAAAAATAATAGGTAATATTGGATTGTTGGGTCCAGAATTGCCATGCACATAGAAATAGCAAATTAAAACAAACACAAGAGTTGTTGATTCAGTTTGACCGCAGCTAAATTTGAGAAATGCCAATTCAGAAGAGATTCATTATACGTTCAAACACTGGGTCACAACCCATGCATACGTGAATAACTAATTTCAATCACTCTAATAGTCGAGCATAAGATTGTGATGACCAAACTCCATTTTGGTGAAGATCCATATTAATCCGAAAAAAAAAAAAAAAAAAAAAACTTCCCCCAATGCCTTGGGAGTGCCTCTCACTATTGACCGAAGCCCGTAATGCAATCCTCATTATAATATTTGATTTTATGTAGATATCAATGAACGCCTTGAATGATCTCCTGTCAAAAGTTTTCTTAGAAGTAGCAGTTGTCCTTCCATAAATACTTCTTTTTTTGGATAAAATTTGATGTGGAATTCAACAATGAAGTTTTAACATCGATTTTGAGCATGTTATAATGTCCCACATTATAACATGAGCCAATCTACCTATTACCGATTGATTTTGGGTTGAAGCTCTAGGTACTTATTTCTAACATGGTATCAGAGCCATGGGACCTATTTGGGTATCTCGTTGTTTCCGAAATAATATTCATCTCGTTGAGGCCTGAGGAGTGTTATAATGTCTCACATTACTTATATATTGGGATATCCCCTGTTTATATGGACATCGGCCACTCTACATACTATTAATTGATTTTGGATTGAAGTCACAGGTCCATCTTCTTTCTAACAGAGCACAAACAACAAAACTTGATTCCACACAATGAACTTGTATTTCATTTTAATTTGTTGGGGGATTGAATCCTCACCCATCCCTATCCCTTTCCTTTGTTCCCTTTATAATTTGTGTGACATTGACTCTCACTACCCCTTTCTCTGGCCTTTAATAGCTCCTAAAAAAAATTTGTTGTTCATTCACCAAAATATTTATCCTATAGCTACAAATCTCCTAAATTACATTCCTTATCACCATGCTTTATGAGATGTGATTAATACTATACAATATTAAATATAATTATATTTTAAAAATTATGAGTAATTATACACTCATCCAGTCTTAGGGTTTGTTCTGCACGCAGCTTTTGAGAGCTTTTGATAGCTTTAGCTTTTATTTCAAAACAAAAGCCCCGTTCTGTACACTAGCTTTTGGGAGCTTTTGGAAGCTTCTTTTTAGAAGCTACAAGAGGTAGCTTTTGGGAGTTTTCGGAAACTATTTTTCAAATTTAATTAATTTTTCTCTTCAAACTATAATTTTTTTACAGCTATAGCTACTTGTACCGAACACTTATTCAAAAACTGATAGCTACAGCTCTCAACAACTACAGCTTGCAGCTACAGCTCGACGTGCAGAACGACCCTAGATATGCAGTCGCTTATTTATTATTTATAAATTATTCTTTATATGCACAATAATAATAGTACTTGTCAATTTTTAATTATAGATAATAGTTTGAATGATATTGACTAAAATATCCCTTCATTAAATGTGTATAAGACCGAAGAATCTAATGATAAAAGTGCAATTTATGGCCTTAACCAAGGGCACATATGTATTTTAAAATCCTTTACAAGGCATAATTAACCCAAATTGAGGGACAGCTATTTAAAAATTGAAGACAGTAATATTTACTCCCTCCTTATTCATATGTTTGCAACATTGGTATTTTTTACACTGTTCATAATTTAACTTTATTTCAAATTTTTATCATAGTTATGGATTAAAAAACATAGTCAACTGAAATCTTGTTAGATTAGTCTAAATTTGTAGTTTTAGTATATCAACTTTGCATGTTTTTTTTATTTTAAAAATTTAAGCTATCAATCATTGAAAATGTCCATCGGTATGTGTACCTGTGTGAAATAGTGCAAACCTATGAATACGGAGTCGGAGTATTAGGTTTTTTTATTTTTGGATGAACCATTGAAGGCCTGGGAAAGGGATGGTGGGAGCTCATGCCACACAATTACAAAGGGGGATAAAAGGGAGGGATAGGAGGCCGGTAGGAATTCGAACATCCAACTTTCCGTTGGAAGTCAAGGCACTTAACTACTTGGGCTAAGTCCTCATCCCGAGTATTAGTTCTTTTAGTACAAGCCCATGTGAGAATTCTAAATTTTCTCTTTAGACAAGTTTCAACTTTCAATCCCCATATTTATTACTACTACTTTACTTGAAAAAATGTATACTTGTTTATTTTTAATCAAAATGAGATGGAAAAAAATAATCATTAAGTTAATCAACTCTACTATCTACTATAGGTGTTTAAGTAAAACCCAAAGAGTTTACAAGAACATAATACATCTTCGAATTGAACTTAAATTAAGAATAAACTTCAATCAGAACATTCTCAATTTATTACCACCAGGAGGCCTTATCAGTACCATTCTTCCCACCATAAATGACTGTAAAATCAAGTGAACTTGAAGAACTAAGTTAACAGAAATTCAAGTTTAATATGACCACTTGATAAACTTGAACTCATACATAGTAAACTTGAACTAGTTTGAATTATGACAAATTTTATCCTTACACTATATATTTTTAGCTCAAGTTCAAGTTCAACCAAAATATAAATAACAAATTAAATGACAAAATATATATGAAAAAACAATCACAATCAGCCACCATCATTACCAAACAGGAAACACTGAAACTAATAAATGCCATCCCAATTCCTCTCTGTGAAATGAAAATGAATCCACCAACAGAAAGTAAAAGTAAAAGAGCAGAGAGTTCAGTTGCATCCAAGTCATGCAACAAAGAAAAAAAGAACATAAAACCAATTGTTTGCTGCTGTTGCTGCTGCTGCTGTTGTTTTTGGAAATTTAAAAATATTCGATATATTAGTATTTTCAGAAGTTATCACTGTTCGATAGAAGGAACACACTCTGCATCCGTCGTGACACCGGAGGCAGCATTCTGGCTATTATCGTCATCATCCAACGGTGCAGGGAGATTGAGATCGATGTCCAGGAATCCCCCGGTCCTTGATCCAACGGTGTTGGTTGCGTTGGCATTCGCCAGGTTTGGAATCCCCCCGATGAAATGCGACCTCTTGTGTCCTCCCAGTGCCTGCCCGGATGCAAAGATCTTGTGACAAAAGGGGCATTCGTGTATCTTTTCCCGGGCAGGGATTGGTGCCGCGGATGGGTGATCGATGGGGCCATTGGCTTTAAGTTTGTTGTGGCTTGCCCTGTGTCCCCCGAGTGCTTGGTAAGAATTGAACACTTTGCCACACTCTTTACATTTGTACTTCTTGCTTGCATTCTTGGAGACGGATCCTAAACTCATGTCTTCGCGAGTCCATTTGTCTCGCGACAACATGATCAAGCAGTTCGCCACATGCTCCTCCACGTTACAAATACCTGAGCCCGAGCCTGAACCAGAACCGGTCCATGAGTACTCATCCTTGACCACTTCCATCTTCATCTTCTTCAAGCTCATTTTATTATTACTATTTGAGGAAGATCCCTCTTGGGCGATCTTTAATTTTCGCACCCTTTTTGACCTTCTCCGAACCAAATGGTCGCCCCTTTTGGTATCCTCGATTTCACTCTCCCCATCTTCATCCCCGTCCTCTGATGCTGATAAATAATTCTCATATCCTTCGTATTCGTCCTCTTCCTCTTCCTCGTCCTCGTCCTTACCCTTACGAGCCCTTTCTTCAGCATAAAACTTCATCATATGAGCCCTCATATGGCCCCCCAAAGCCTTACCATTTGCAAAGTCCCTCAAACAAATTTTGCACCTATGGTTTCTCTCCATTGGTTTGAGTAAAAGAGAGACTAGTAGTGTGTGTGCTTGTAAGAGTTGGGATGTAAGAAGATGAGTGTGACTAGCACTACTATAGAGTAAGGAAATATATAGCACACATAAATATTGGGAGTGTATTTCCTTTCATGTGTATAATTAAAGAAAATGCAATGATGATAATAATAATAATAATTTTCCTCAAGAATCATTAAGTTATAAAAATAAGATTCGGGATTATATTTGAAGTCATATTTCCTTTACAAAACGGCAAACGGTCATTAATTTGGAGCAATAAAAATAATTTTGGTGACATGCCGAGCTGATCTGTATTTAATTTTGTGTCCCAAATTTTATTTCCTTTCAAGCCCTTGTCTTCGTTTTTCAAAGAAAGTGGAATCAAATGTTCAATATACAAGGTCAATTGTGTTAAATGCTTGGAGGGCATTCTTGGTATTTTATATTGGTTAAGGAAGTAAATAACTGAATATCCTCATTTATCTGGTTCTTTAGTAGCCAAGCGTACTGATTGACTATGCTGTGGTCTGTGGAGTTGCCACTGTTACTGGACGGTCCGGGACCCCAACTCCTCATATGTACTATGATGTTTTTGGCGTATATCGGGTATTCTGGACCATATTGGGTCCAAGACTATTACTCGATGATTTGGTGGACATTGGTGAATTATCTTCATGGTTGAATGAATTTGAAAGGGGATTTAAACATTTTTTTTCATTGTTTGGACGGGAGTAGTGGAAGAGTTTAGTGTTGAATTTTATTTATTTTTTAATATATTTTATCTCATTCACACATTAATTATAATGATTTTTTTTATAGTCCTAAATGCAATAAATTAGTGGAAATAAAAATTCTAATATTGAAATAAAAATAGTTAATTAATTTTTTAAGTTACAATTAATTAATCCAATGTTTCTTTAAGTAAAATTTTACCAAACTCAATAGGATTATTAGGATAATTTTATATTTACTAGTAGTATTCAAAATGCCTTTTACATAAAACACCCTGAGGCAAAAATTTGAATCATTAAAATCAGATTGCAAAATACGCCAATTTTCTGGTAGAGGCACAGACATTCTTGATGGGATTAATGGAATTATTATTTCTATACTAGGATTGCAATTCATGCATTTCAAAATAAACACTTATTTATTTTAAACGAATGTTTATACATTAAGTGTACACTCTTAAAATAAATAACTTTTTTTTTTTCTAGTAGAACATACTATAAATAAACGAAAGTTATTATATACTATACTATATTTTTAAAAGACATAAATATCTCAAATAATTCAGGCCAATAGTTCCACTCTTCAGCATACCTACAAACTAGCAAAACCAACACTTTCGTAATCAATGTTGTCTGACGGTGAAACGCAAAGTTCACAAATACTAATTGTATAAAATAAATGGATTATATGTAGTATATAGTACAATGAATTTTAACGTGCATGTGATATGGGTTCTCACACACCTTTATCGACACATAAATGTGAATGTTAAAAAGAAAATTTTTTGGCGTGCAAGCTTGAGCAGATTGGGATTATGCATTTGATCAATATAGTAATTATTTTTAATCGTATTTGGGAAAATAATTTGTGGTAACAATTTTAGGGGTATACTGTATTTAATTATTTTGGGGACATAAAGATTTTGCCTTTAAATTTTGGATTGAAGCTTGTGTGGTAGATAGGGGTGAAAATAGGTTAGGCCGAGTTAGGTTTAGGCTTGAACGGCCTAGGCCTGTGTCGATTTTTTAAGGCCCGAGTCTGGCATATTATCTTTGATAGGTCTATTCTATAGGCTATGTCTGACCTATTTATTTAAATAGGCCATTTTGAAAGCCTTTTAAAAGCCTGATTAAACCTATTTTAAAATTAAGTTAAAATCTTTTTATATATGTCCGTATGTAATCATAAGGTTGGAAGACATAAATTTGTGCACTTGAGCAAGTCATCATCTACAACTATTTATATACGGGAAAAAACTTATAAATATTTTAAAAACATATTCCTATGCAGTAAAAAGAAGCAGACTAATAATAGTGATAAATAGACCGGTCTGGTAGGCCTAATAGATTTTTTATAAAGCCTGGCCTATGCCTATTTAGCTAAATAGGCTTTGAAAATAGTCCGAATCTAGTCTGTTTATAAAAAAAAAAAAAAGCCAAGTATGGCCTGAACTTCGGTAGGCTAGGCTGTAGGCCCTGTCGAGTAGTCTGACCTATTCCACCATCGTGGTAGAAAGCTATAAAATAATGGTGCTAGGCTGCCTAGGAAAGAGGAAGGAAAGTCGGGTCTTTGAGATGAGAATGTCGTTTCGCTCCAGAGTAAATGCCGTTTTGCTTTGGCTATGGGGTGCAGTGCAGGTGGACCAACTATTAATTCCCTTCGATTTCCATTTTCTTAAGTGTCTTATATCAATTTTGTTTTTTTTCATTTTTTGAGAAAACAAAAGTGTTTATAACAATTGGTTTGTAGGAAATGATTCTACTCACTTTCATTATTTATTTATACATTTTAAACTAGTAAATAAAATCATTAAATGAATAGGAGATGTGGATTTACCTAATGGCCAAGTCCCCCAACTCCAAACCTATAGGTTGGGGTTCGATTCTTCACCCGGCCTCTATCCCTCTTGTGTAGCTTGAACTCCCACACATTTTTGCTGACAGTCTGACACATGAGTGTCAAAGTTTACTTAAAAAAATTGTTAAATGAACATGTAATCAACCATTACTTATTTGTTGTACAACGGATTGGACAATGGACATGGAGGATGGTTTCTAAGACACGGAAAACAAAATATAGATTTTTATTTTTTAAGTTTTTTTAAAAAGAAAAAACTGTTGAAGGTGGCCCATTTCCTGTCCAGGCCCACTAAGACCACAGGCTCGTGAAGCTGAAGCTGAGGCCCATTCAGTCACTTTATTTATACTCCCTCATTGTCGTGTCGCATTCCAATTTCCAACCCTAACCCTTGTTTTATTTTTCTCCCACCAGCGTCATCTCTCACCTGTTCTCTCCATACTTCAGTTTTCTCCACCACACCAATTAGTGTTAGATTTGTTCTTCATTATACTAGAGAGTGTGTGAGAGTGTTTTAGAGACTAAGGGCTGAGTGGTGTGAGGCTATCATGGGGTTTGGGATACCGGAGATGGGTTCTCCGGTGAATGCTGTGTGCACCTTTTTATTTTAGAGCCTCCGACGTTAGAGTCACCAGAAAGTGGTTTTCGGTGACTGGTTTGAGTGGCAGCTGGGTTGGCGAGACTCAGCCACTGGCTGTGGTGTGCGGTGGTGAACGGCGGTGAGCTGTGGAGGCCGGCACTGCTTCGACAGTAGTGCGGCAGAGGTAACTTGGTGTCCGGGCAGTGGTGGCCGCCCGTTCTCTTCCTTTGGGCTATTTATGTGAGGGCTCCGGTTGAGTAGTGGCTTCGTTTGGGCTGCCTGAGCCTAGGGTTAGTGGATCTATTTAGATCCGTTGGTATATCTTTCTCTTAACATTTGTTGTTAGTTTCTTGTTCTACTAACCTTTGTTTTGTAGATCTGGAATATGGAAACAAAGATGGGACTGACAGAGCAGTAAAACGGTGGAGGTGTAAGATTTTGGAGACGTCCATAATCTGTCTACAAGGCCAAGAACCAGAGGGTTGCAGCATCCTTGTTTCCGCCGTTTCCTTGCTTCTGTTTTCAGCTCTGTTTTCTCTGTTTCTGAGTGAACATGTATTTGTGAGGTCAAGCATTGTAATCCCATAGTTGTAGGCCTTTTGGGTTTGTAATAGATAGGTAAACAGGGTCCGAGTTTACCCAATAGTGGTGTCAGAGCCATAGGACACTATGGGACAGAGGTTGGCAAGGCACCCCCGCAAGGTATATTAGCTTGATCCTCACTTTTACATTTTCACAAGATTTACTTTCCTAGAAGTGAATATTCCGGGTGTTGTGAATGCTTGTTGAATCTGCCATCTCTATGCTTGAAACTGTGTGTTTTGAGAAATCTGTCATTGTTGTTCTTAAACTGTGTTCGGTGAGTTCTGCATTTTTTGTGCATAAACTGCTTTGTGTGGTGTTTTTGTGAACTTTGCATTTTCTGTGTTATTGTGCTTGTGTGCAAAAATTGGATTTGAAATTTTCGGGGACTGAAAACTGATTTCTGATCACTGAAAAAAACAGATTCCTGAAAATCTTGAAAGTTGTGATTTTTTGGGAATCTGTGAAAACCAATCCAAATTTTGAAAAGTGACCGTTGGGACTATTTTGGGCCTCCCAAAATTAATTTGGGCTTGTCTAAAAATCTGGTCATTCTGAGTATATTTTCTTGGCACTCAAAATTAATATGGGTTTGCTTGGAAAGTTTAAAAGGATGCCAAATGCTATATATATTAGGGTGGAATTAGTTGTGACTAGTTGGCCAAGTGTTTGAGCATTTTCTCATTCCGTTAAACACCAAAACACAATAATGACTTCTACCTCTCATAGCATAGCTCATTTTAATGGAAAGAACGACTCTAGCATCTGGCGAGTGAAGATGCGATGTGTTCTTGTCCAACAAAGAATTTGGAACGCAATTGACCAACTCTTTGATAAAGAAGTAACTGAAGCTAAAAATACTGAAATTGATGAACTTGCTAAATCTGCCATAATCTTGAGTTTATCTGATGCTGTTCTTAGAAAAGTAGGTAAATCAGCCAATGACCTTTGGGAGAGGCTGTCTGAGTTGTATGTTGAGTCATCTCTGTCTTCTAGAATATTCTTGCTTGGTAAATTTTTCAAATTTAAATTAGACATATCTAGAGACTTAGATGAATGTTTAGATAATTTTACTAAACTTGTTCAAGACATAAAATCAACTGGTGATAAGCATATTGATTATTATGTTCCAATTGTGTTGTTGAATGCCATCCCTGATAGTTATTCTGATGTAAAATCTGCTATACAATTCGCTATAGATGATTTGACTTTAGATCATGTGATTAGGAGTCTAAAGAACAAAGAACTTGAGTTAAAAAAATTCCTCTAAGCATTATGATAAAGTGTTTCACACTAGGGGCAAAACTTGGAAAAAAAAGTAATCACCAACAACAAAATGATAGGGGCAGAAGCAATGTTAGGGGTCAGTCTAGATCTAATAGATCCAAGTCTAGAGGGAAATATGACAAGAAATGTTATAATTGTGGTAAGAAGGGCCATTTTATTAAAGATTGTAGACTCCCTAGGAAAGACAAGAATCAAACTGATAATCAGAACAATGAGGCTAATGCTGTGACTGATGTAGTCGTTAGGCCTGATGAACTCCTGATAGTTCATGATATGAATTGTTTTTCTGATGTTAATATGGCTAAAGATGTTTCTAAATCTGATTGGCTGTTAGACTCAGGGTGCACCTTCCATATGTTTCCTCATGTTGAATTTTTTGAATCATATGAATCTGTTAAAAATGACTTTGTAATCATGGGTAATGACTATCGATGTTTTGTCTTAGGTGTAGGAAATTGTGTTACAATTTGACAATGGAACAAGAGTCTGTCTTGATGCTGTGAAACATATGCCTGATTTGTCTTATAATTTGATGTCTTGTGCTGTCTTGGAGAAGAAAGGCTTAGAAAAGAGGTGGGGTAATGGCATGATGAAAAATCTTCAAAGGGAATTTAATTTTGTTTAAAGCCATTATAAAACACAATTTGTATGTGGTCTCTTCTGTGATTAACTGTGCTCTTGCTGCTAGTTTTAGTTCTGATAAGGTGAAAGAAAATACGCTTTTGTAGCATGCTAGACTGGGGTATATGAGTGATAAAGGCATAAAATTTCTGAAAGATGCTTGTTGTTTGAAATCTGACTTATGTGAAATTGATCTTTGTGAATCATGCTTAGCTGGTAAACAACACAGATTGTCTTTTAATTCTTCAAATCCCGTTAGGATAAAATCCACCAGAGTACTTGAGTAAATTCATGCTGATGTGTGAGGTCCATCTTTGATGCCCACACATGGTGGTAGAAGATATTTTTTTATCTATTATGGATGATTTTTCTAGAAAAGTTTGGGTATTTCTTATGCAAAATAAATCTGATGTTTTTGGGAACTTTAAAAACTAGAAATCTTTGATTGAGAATCAAACTGGTTTAAAGATTCGTACACTTAGGACATATAATGAGCTTGAATTTTGTAATCACAATATGGATAAATTGTGTGTTGAATATGGTACTAGAAGGCATAGATATGTTCCTTACTCACCTCAACAGAATGGATTAATTGAAAGAATGAATAGGACTTTATTAAAAAAAGGTTAGGTGCTTGATGGCACCTACTGGCCTTTCTAAGAAGTTCTGGGGTGAAGCACTGATGACAACTGCTTACTTAGTTAATAAATCACCCAATGCCCCTTTAAATGATAAATCTCCTGATTCTGTCTTTTTTTTTGCTAAACCTGTTGATTATGAACATCTAAGAGTGTTTGGATGTTCAGCTTTTGTGCATACTAGTAATGATAAATTGGACCCTAGAACTAAGAAATGTATTTTCTTAGGTTATCCTGAGGGAACTAAGAGTTACAGGTTGTTTGATAGATCAGGAGGTGGTTTTAAAATCATTGCTAATAGGGATGTGATTTCTAATGAATCTGAATTTCCTATGGAAGTTTTTGAAAATGATAGTGCTTCTGTTGAGGTGGAGTCTTCTAATGTGGAACAATCTGTGAATTTACCTGCTCCCATTGTTGTGCCTAATGTGATTGAAAATGTTGAAATTATTGCTGATTCCAATTTGCATGTGAATGAGGAACCCATAACTGATACCCATGATATTGATGAAGGTGGAGCTCAGAATGATGGAATTATTGTTGAAAATGATTTGAATGATTATGTGCTAGCTAGGGATATAGGTATAGGAGTAGGTAGAAAATTGAACCATTACATAAAAATGAGAAATAGTTGATGATTCCTAGGACTGAAAAAATTTCAGTAATTGATTTTAAATGGATTTTTAAAATCAAACAGGAAACACATGGTGAGAGGTATAAGGCTAAGCTTGTAGCTAAGGGCTTTACTCAGAAAGAAGGTGTATACTATGTTGAAATATTTGCATCGGTTGCTAAATTCACTATTATTAGAGTAATGCTTGCCTTAGTTGCTCATTTTGATTGGAAGCTTATACAACTGGATGTTAAAACTGTTTTCTTGCATGGTGACATTGATAAGAAAATTTGTATGAAGCAATGGCATGGGAGCCAAATCTGCAGCCTTAATTATCCCATCGGGACCATGCTCCAGGAATCGGGCCAAGAAATTCACGGACCAGATTGCCACCCATCTCAAGACTGTAGAATTCACGGATGAAATCAACAAAGAAGAAGGTAGCAGTCTGAAAGCATTGATCCTGATCCAGTTCGAAGAGGCCGGAGAGATTTCACCCGTGGAATCCCCAATTTTGAAGCAATAAGCCATCACCGTCGCCGGAGAGTCGCCGGAAGATGACCGGAGAAGCCGCCGGAGCACCGGAGCATCACCGGGAGGTCAAAATGAGCTCGCCGGAAAGTTAACCGGAAGTTGGCCGGAGGTCGGCCGGAACCACCACCGGACGCCGGACAAGTTTGGGCCAAGTCGGAAGATGGTCGGATATTATTATTTTTGTAATGTATAAACATTGTAGGAATTAGGACATCAAAATTTGGCTAAGGCATGGGAATGGGTATCCTCTACAGAGATGCGGTCTAAACCGCACCACCCTTACATGCGGTCTAAACCACATCACCCCATTCCCAGCCAAGAAGTCTTTTGTCGAGCAGATGCGGTCTAAGCAATGCGGTCTAAACCGCACCACGCTAGACCGCATCCCATCCTTTGTGCTGAAAAGTCTAAGTCCGAGAGATGCGGTCTCTCTTGACAGATGTGGTCTAAACCGCACCACATGCGGTCTAAACCGCATCACCCAGCCTAAACCGCATCTACTCAATTTGTGAAGAAGGATTCATTTCTACCTGATGCGGTCTAAACCGCACCGCGTGCGGTCTAAACTGCACCACTGTGCTTAGGCCGCACCTGAGCTAGTTTTTGATTTTTTCTTCATTTCTTTTGTTTTCTTTTGTTGTTTAATCCTTCCTAGAATTTGTTTATATATGACCTTCTCCTCATTTGTAACACATATTTGCTCGAATGAATATTGAGTATTTCTCTCTTCAAAGATCATTGTGAGTTTACACACACTCTCACACACTCTTTGTATGTTTGCTTGGAACATTCATCAATCTTGGACCGAAGCATCCTTTGTTGATTACCAAACCGAGGCTCGAGTGGAAGGATTGGGTTGGGGTCAAGGTTTCAAACACCTTGGTTGCTTCCCCCGACGATTCTTGTTGCGGGTTTGCTTCCTTATCCCTTATTTTCCGTTTCGGTTCTTCCTCCATGTTCTTAATCTTCCGCTTAATCTTCTCTTAATCCATGTTAAGCAAGTTAGTAACCAAGAGATCCATGACATCCTAATTTATTTATTATCAGGGCTTACATTGGTTCTACTTGTTATTATTCTCAAAATCCAAAACATATTTTCTTGTGTTTGTTTTTCTTAAATCTGAAAGTCTGAGAAAACCCTAAAAATACTATTATTCCGAAAATACCAAATATTTGTTCTTGTGTTGTTGTCCTCGTTATTGTCCTTATTGTTGTTTGTTCTTGTTCTTGTGGTATTATTCGTCACTACCGAGACCATTTCTCACTTGTTAAGCCTAGACCATCTCACTTATTAAATCCTCATTTTACTCTTTGTGTGTGCTTGCTATGCTTGATATTTGTTTAATACATTATTAGAGTATATTTCAAGCACAACAGTGGGGATATTGTGGGTTTGGGGTGTGAGATTTGATTTGGTTGTTCATAGTGTTCTTGGTGTTCTTGGTGAAATATTTGGAGATTTGAAGATTGTCTCTAGTGTTCTTGATATTGAAGAAGATACTTGCATGCTTGTTTGCCCATTGGTCAAGAAGTTGGTAGGATCGTGCTAGCCAATAACTGGGTAAAAGCATTGTAAGACATTTGATTTGCTGACAAGAGAACAATCAATCTTGGGGAATTAATTGTGATGTGACAGTCGTCCCAGTAATCAAGAAGGAAAATTCAGTCCAAATTTTTAAACATTGGTGCGGTCTGTTACACACAGGTGAGGTCTATTAAGAGGTGCGGTCTGTTACAGTTAAACCGCACCCATTATTAAACCGCATCCCAGTCTAGGAGGAGAAATTTCTTAAAATTTTTGAAGTATCGATACTTGGTGCGGTCTATTTACATTGATGCGGTCTAACCGCACCTACTTAAACCGCACCACCTGAGCTGAAGAAACTTTACAAAGTCTGAAGGGTTTCCACCCGGTGCGGTCTACCTACATCAGTGCGGTCTAAACCGCACCCGCTTAAACCACATCACCCTGCTGAAAGCCAATTTTCACCATCCAGACCAAGGAGCACTGGTGCGGTCTCTTCCGATAAACCGCAACCGTCAATTAAACCGCACCACCAGAAGAAAATTTTTCCAAGCGTTGGAATTTCACAACTTCCATCACTGGTGATATTTTATATTTTGAGTGGAATACAATAAGGTGAATATCGGACTGGCACAATTGTGAAACCCTAGCCCGAGAAGCCACTTGAGTAATTTTTAGAATAAAGTGGATATCGGACTGACACCTTGTGAAACCTAGCCCGAGAAGTCATTTGAGTATTCGGGGTACTTTCCGAGTGTTTAGTGAGGTTTTAATTTTTCACTTTTATATTGGGACCACATACACTGTTGCTGTTATAATTGCTCAAATAAGGTGTTGAACTGATTATCTGCATTGCATGCCGCATAACTCCGCCTCATATTTTTGAATTGAGTCGAGCAGATACATTTGAACCGTGTAATGCACATCCATCAAACAGGCCTCACTCTCTGAACACTTGGGAATCTATTGGTGATCACTCTGGACTGCAGACGAGACCAGGTTGTGAATCAACCCAGCATTCAACCATCGGGTTGTGAGCAAGCTGAGTGACTTTATCTGAGTGATCCCGATAAATTCCATTTCTGTTTATACATAATATTTTCATATTCATTGCAGGTATTGCTTAATTTTTCTGTGTTTAGATTTCTGACATGGCAGGTTCATGACAGCCTTTGAACAAGGATCTGATGGACATGTTGCTCAAAATGACTACTCGTTTGGACAATATGGATCAACAGATAGATGATTTGAATCATAGGGTGGACATCTTCAAGGACGACATGGTCATGCATGGAAATGTTGTACAATAAAAAACCATGAGGTGTCTTGAGTTGAAGATACATGAGGTATTTGACAGGAAAAACACCACAGGCCACTCCACCTTCGACTTCCGGAACCCCTTGAAGCCACCACAGTGGTCCCCAGGGCGTTCAGAACCACGAAATGGAGGAGGCCGAAGCCGAACTCGAGGCCCAGCAACAGAATGAGGCGAATATCGCCTTTAACCGTCCACGAGACCCCAGACGAGTTGCCCGGAACAATCCTGTGCCTCAAACACCCGTGAATCCTCCACCACCACGAATGCCTGTTCCACTTAGACCAGCAAGACCTCCGCATCATGAATCTGATTCAGATCCGGAAGAAGAAGCGTTCGTCAGAAACCCTCGCCGAAACAACCGTTATGATGAGCCCGACCGAGACTTAAAGGGAATCAAGTTTGACATTGCCCCATTTAAAGAAACATCCAATCCAGATGAATTCCTTGAATGGAAGCACTCAGTGGAGCTCATTTTCAACTGCCATAACTACGCAGACATAAAAAAGGTCAACGTGGTCGTTTGTGCATTTAAGGAGTATGCGTTGGTATGGTGGCAAAAAGCGACTCGTGACATTCACCGGAATGGCTATGATCTCATTCAGACTTGGGCTACACTGACACGGGCCATGGAGAATATGTTTGTACCCTCTCACTACCGATAGGTTTTATATGATAAGCTTGCATTTCTTGTTCAAGGGAACAGGTCGGTAGAATAGTATTTCAAGGAAATGGAGACTCTCTTAATGAAAGCCGGAGTTGAAGAAGATGAAGGCATCACAAAGTCTAGATTTCTCAAAGGACTCTAAATTGAGATCCGAAAGGAGGCTAAGCTTCGGCCGTACGACACTCTGACCGATTTGGTGGAGCTAGCCATAAAGCTTAAGACTAATGAGCGACCTCGCATGCAGAAAGTTCACTACCGACAGGATTCCGGATCTAGTTCACTGAAACCCCAAAATCAAAGGACTTTTATTCCACGGGAAGATAAGCCAAAGCCAAAGGGGTTTGAGATGGCCAAGGAGTTTAAGACCTACCGCCCGGAAGGTCCTAAACCCGTGGTCATCGAGAGGCCGAAATTTGATAAGGATCGGAAGAAAGAGGTCACGTGCTTTAAATATGGACGGAAGGGACATTACTCACCTAAGTGCCCCTTCACCAAAAGATCTGCCCTCATGGAAGACGGATCTTGGAGAATCATAGACTCTGATGATGAACAAAACGAACAGGCTGAAAGAGAGGAAATTGAGGACTCCGATGACAGTGATGAATTCTACGCAGCCAATGAAACAGTTGAAGAGGATCGCAAATTGACCAATCTGGTGGCCATGCGGACTCTCAGTGCTGAACGATCAGAAGAGAAACCTTGTTCTGACGAGCAAATGGAGAATTTATTTTACTGTCATTGTGATTTAAAGGGCAATGTTGCTTCAGTAATTATTGATAACGGGAGCTGCACTAATGCTGTGAGTGCCTATGTCGTTTGCAAGTTAGGCATTCCAACTAAAGAACATCCGAGTCCCTTCCACCTCTATTGGATGAACAACAATAGCGACTTGAAAGTCAACCGATGAGCTAAAATTCCTATCAAGATCGGGTCCTATTCTGAGCACGTTATCTGCGACGTCATTCCTATGACTACTTGCCACATTTTACTGGGCCGACCGTGGTTGTATGATCGCGATGTCAAATATAAGGGTCGTGCCAATTGTTTGTCTTTTATTTTTAAATAAAAGAAAATAAATGTCAAGCCACTGTCTGTAAAAATGGTTAGAGCAGATCAAGAAATTCTGCGAGCCAACATGAAGAAGGATGAAGCCGAGCAAAAATCCAAGGATAAAGGAAAAACCCTCTGCATCGATAGCACCAGTTCCAATCCTTGTCTACTGACGGCTCAAACCGATTTTGTGCAAACCATGCGCGCACCAAGCTCAACACGTTACTGTTTTCTTGCATTTGCAAAACATGTTGATGTTATTTACAGAACTTGCACTGCTGCACCTAATATTCCTGTTAATTTTTCCAGGATGTTAGAGAAAAATTCTGATGTTTTCCCGGATGAATTACCCGCTGGTTTACCTCCTCTACGCGGAATCGAACATCAGATCGATTTCGTGCCTGGCACTTCAATTCCAAACCGGACAGCCTAACGAATGAATCCGGAGGAAACCAAAGAAGTGCAAAGACAGGTGCAAGAGCTGATGGACAAGGGATGAGTCCGAGAAAGCCTCTCACCGTGTGTTGTGCCTGTCTTATTGGTTCCCAAGAAAGATAGAACATAGCGCATGTATGCGGACTGCCGAGCTGTGAACGCAATCACTATCAAATACCGGCACCCGATTCCCCGCTTGGATGACATGCTTGACGAGCTGGGTCACGCCAGCATCTTTTCCAAAATTGATCTACGAAGCGATTATCATCAAATCCGGATGCAACCGGGAGATGAATGGAAGACGGCGTTCAAGACGAAATTCGGATTATATGAATGGTTAGTCATGCCATTTGGACTGACGAACGCACCGTCTACATTCATGCGACTTATGAATGAAACCCTTCATCAATTTATTAATAAATTTGTAGTTGTATATTTTGATGATACATTAGTGTATAGTGCTAAGGAATCTGATCATCTTTCCTATGTCCAACAGGTACTTAACTGGCGATCTCGAAATGGAAACCACCCACGAGCGTACATGAAGTCCACAATTCTTGGGTCTTTGCGGTCTCTTTAGGAGATTCGTCCCGAAATTCAGTCTGATTGCGGCACCCCTGACTTCGTTGCTCAAAAAAGGACTTGTTTACAAGTGGGGCCGTCTGAACAGAAAAGTTTTAAGGAGTTGAAGTCCAAACTGACTCATGCACCGGTGTTAGCCCTACCAGATTTTGATCTACCGTTTGAGGTAGAATGCGATGCATCGGTCACCGGCATGGGAGCAGTCTTATTGCAGAATAGTAAGCCAGTGGCATACCACAGCGAAACGTTCGCTGGAGCACAGTTGAACTATTCGACTTATGACAAAGAACTCTACGCTGTGGTTCAAGCTCTAAAGAAGTGGCAACACTATCTCAGGGGTCGTGAGTTCATCATCCACACAGACCACGAGACCCACCCTCAAACATATTCGGAACCAAGGTCAACTGGGGAAAAGGTATGCACGCTGGAGCGGATTTATCGAGACCTTCCCTTATGTGCTTAAGTACAAAAAGGGGAAGGGAAACATTGTTGCTGCCCTATCCCATAGAACAACCTTGGCGGCCATTGCCACGACACATTTAATTGGCTTCGAGCATATTAAGGATCAATATGCCACTGATCCTGACTTCAAAGATGTTCGGGCAGAAACCGAAAGGCACGGGTTCAATGAATTTTCAAGACTTGATGGATTTCTATATTTTGAGAACCGGTTGTGCATTCCTAAGGGATCCGTTTGAGAGTTGCTGATCAAAGAAGTTTACAGCGGAGACCTTATGGGACATTTCGGGAGGACTGCCTCTTTCGGTATTTTAAGTGAACGCTTTTACTGGCCGGGAATGAGGAAGGAAGTGGATGATCTGATATCCAAGTGCATCGTCTGTCTGAAGGCTAAATCTACTTCTAAGCCACACGGGTTATACATGCCTCTACCAATTCCTGATGGACCATGGATTGATCTTTCGATGGACTTCGTGCTAGGACTACCACGGACTGCCCGAAACAAAGATTTGATATTTGTAGTGGTAGACAGATTCAGCAAAATGGCTCGTTTTATTCCTTGCACAAGGACGAACGACGCCCACCACATTGCCAAATTATTCTTCAAGGAAGTGGTGCGTCACCATGGGATCCCTAAGACGATCGTGTCGGACCGAGACACAAAATTTGTCAGCTATTTTTGGAAATCTCTGTGGCATGAGATTGGCATGAAGCTCTTGTTCTCCACAGCTTATCACCCGCAAACAGACGGGCAAACTGAAGCCGTCAACAGAGTCTTGGGTAATCTGCTGAGGATCGTTACTGCTTCAAGTTACAAGAGCTGGACGAGTGTCTGCCCCTACATTGAGTTTGCATATAATGGACACGTCCACAGTGCCACTAACATGTCATCGTTTGAAATTGTCTATGGTTTCAACCCACTAACCCATGTTGATTTGCTGCCATTGCCCCACAATGAGAATTTTAATGTTAATGGCAGAGACAGGGCTCGAGCTATACAGGAGCTTCACCGGAATGTCCAGGAAAGCCTCAAGAGGCTGCGGAAACATATGCAAAATATGCCAACAGAGGATGAAAGAAGCTGTTGTTGAAGCCCGGGGATTGGGTTTGGCTTCATATGCGCAAAGAGAGATTTCCAATGAAGCGACGTGACAAACTTTCACCACGGGGGGACGGTCCATTCAAAGTTCTGGAGAAGATCAATGACAATGCCATAGGTTAGAATTTTCCTCCTGAGTATGGAATTAATGCTACTTTTAATGTTGCAGATCTCGCCCTCTACGAGGAAGACGGAGAAGGGCTTGTTCGGTTTATGGCTCAACCTTCACAAGGGGGAGGGGATGGCGTGGGAGCCAAATCTGTAGCCTTAATTATCCCATCAGGACCCTGCTCCAGGAACCGGGCCAAGAATTTCACGGACCATATTGTCACCCTTCTCAAGACTGCAGAATTCACGGATGAAATCAACAGAGAAGAAGATAGCAGTCTGAAAGCATTGATCCTGATCCAGCTCGAAGAGACCGGAGGGATTTTGAAGCAATAAGCCATCACCGTCACCGGAGAGTCGCCGGAAGATGACCGGAGAAGCCGCTGGAGCACCGGAGCATCACCGGGAGGTCAAACGGAGCTCGCCAGAAAGTTGGCCGGAAGTTGGCTGGAGGTCGGCCGGAACCACCGCCGGACGCCGAACAAATTTGGGCCAAATCGGAAGATGGTCGGATATTATTATTTTTGTAATAGTATAAACATTGTAGGAATTAGGACATCAAAATTTGGCTAAGGCATGGGAATGGATATCCTCTACTGAGATACGGTCTAAACCGCACCACCCTTACATGCGGTCTATACCGCATCACCCCAATCCCAACCAAGAAGTCTTTTGCCGAGCAGATGCGGTCTAAGCAATGCGGTCTAAACCGCACCACCCTAGACCGTATCCCATCTTTTGAGCTGAAAAGTCTGAGTCCGAGAGATGCGGTCTCTCTTGACAGATGCGGTCTAAACCGCACCACATGCGGTCTAAACCGCATCACCCAGCCTAAACCACATCTACTCAATTTGTGAAGAAGGATTCATTTCTACCGGATGCGGTCTAAACCGCACTGCGTGCGGTCTAAACCACGCCTGAGCCAGTTTTTGATGTTTTCTTCATTTCTTTTGTTTTCTTTTGTTGTTTAATCCTTCCTAGGGTTTGTTTAAAGGGTTGGTCTATATATATGACCTTCCCCTAATTTGTAACACATCTTTGCTTGAATGAATATTGAGTATTTCTCTCTTCAAAGATCGTTGTGAGTTTACACACACTCTCACACACTCTTTGTATGTTTGCTTGGAAACATTCATCAATCTTGGACCGAAGCATCCTTTGTTGATTACCAAACCGAGGCTCGAGTGGAAGCATTGGGTTGAGGTCAAGGTTTCGAACACCTTGGTTGCTTCCTCTGATGATTCTTGTTGCGGTTTTGCTTCCTTATCCCTTATTTTCCATTTCGGTTCTTCCTCCATGTTCTTAATCTTCTGCTTAATCTTCTCTTAATCCATGTTAAGCAAGTTAGTAACCAAGTGATCCATGGCAAGCAACCTGAAGGTTTTGTTGATAAAACTAAGCCCAATCATATATGCCTTTTGAAAAAGCCTTGGAGTAAAACAAGCACCTAGGCAATGAAACATAAAATTTGATAAATGCATGAAAGAGATTGGTTTCACTAGAAGCAAATTTGACTATTGCCTATACATGAAAGATGTGAAATCTGTGCCTATGTTTCTATTGCTATGTGTTGATGATATGTTGCTTGTTAGTCCATCTATGAAGAGCATAATGGATGTTCAAAATTGTTTGAACATGAATTTTGACGTGAAGAATCTGGGAGATGTAAAATGCATTCTTGGAATGCATATTGTAACACCCCGGTTTTTGGTCACCCAGGTCGGGATGTCACCGCCACATCTCCCTAGTAAGACACGGTTTCTCCGAGCTTACTAAAGAGATGCAAGGCTAGGTATTGCAGTATTTAAAACATTTAAAGCATTCAAAATAGCCCATACAATATAATTCGAAAATAATAATAGCATAGCATAGCGCAGCGGAAATATTTAGTTTAGTGCAGTATCGCAGCGGAAAATATAAAAGGGGCCGACATGGCCAAAACACGGGTTAAACAGGCCCGTCCATAATATAGTCTAAGTACGAAATTTAAAAGCAAAATAAGTGTTCCCCAAAATCCCATGCATGAATCGTGCTCACACATGCTCATTCCACATATTCTGTAAGGAAAGGAATAAAAATGGTTTTGGTCAGCAAAATTGCTGAGTAAGTTAACACATGCATGATCGTAGGGTTTAAAAGCCATTAATTTAATAATTTAACAAAAGCATAATAATAACATAATATTTAATTTCATCTAATCCATATCCAATAGCATAATTTATCTCAGGCTCTATTTAATGACACATATCACATGGTTTAATCATAAAAGCCATAATTTAAATAAAGCATTTAAATAACTTAATTGGACAACAACATAATTTAATCTAATTTAATTTAATTTAGAATCCCCATTACATTCCCGATTTGGTATTTCAAAGTTTCACGATAAAATCGCGATGTCAACAAGTTTAGCCGGTAGCCCGGCGGCCGCAACCGTATCAGCCATACCCAGTACCACTCCGGAGCCTCGGGAAACCCATAAGGATATTCACGAGAGTGTAGGCTCTAAGTTTCGCCGTTTAGGAAATCCATATCTCAAGTTTAGCGCGCGGGGTCACCATCGTCCATTACGGCACGAAGTGAATCGTTAGGGGGCACCCTGCAGAGCACTCACCCCTAATTTTAATTTATCAAGTTTGTAAGGGGATTTAGTTTTTAAAATCTGCCTTCCATTGTATTTATTTAGAAATAATATCTCAATTCGTTTCAACCCTAAAGGTTAATTCCATGTTTCAACAAGATTTCAAGATTTCGTTTCGGTAAATTACAGTTTACTCCAAAATTCGTCTAAAATTAGATTTAATTCCACAAATTCCGAAATTCCATATCTGACTCGGAAACATCAAGATCTACGACTTTCGTGTTTTAACTTTTTCAATCCGAGATACCTAAGTAGGTCAAAATCGCCAATTTTCGCATAAGAACAAATCTGTCCGAGTTTAATGCATCACAGTTTAAAGATTTTGAATTCTACCATAGCAATTCAACTCCAAATTTAATGAAATTTGACAGAGATCATCTTAAGACATTTATCTACAACTTTCATGTTCGGCCAAAGATCTAAAACAGCCTAGATCCTATGTCAAAACGTGATCAAGATCATTCCTAAGTTCTGTCCAAGATTTCAAGATCTAGATTTAAACAGCTCGGTTTCGGTGGGTTTTTTCATATCAAATCAACTCCAAAAATTCTCAAAATTTTACAGTAGCTAGATCTAAGTCTTAGGAACGTTTTTCGTGTTTTAAGTTTTTCCGTTTGAGTTTGTTTTAAGGTTCGGAAAAATTCAACAAATCTGTTGCGCCGATAGAAAGTTTAGATTGACAGATTTACGGTTTCTTGATAATCTTTTAGTTTTGAATGTTTTAATTCATCCCAAAACCATGTAAGAGTTAACTTACAGTGTCTATGAACGTCGGGGATGTCTAGTTCGGAGGCGTGGCTTCCAGATCACCGTTTCTCCTCTCCGTTCGTCGGGTTCTACGATCTAGATTCAATACGGGGTGTAGAAAGAAAAGAACCGAAGTTAGAATCCGTTTTCGGATTGAAATGTGAAAAGATTTGTCGGACTAGAGCTTATCACAACGTTTAGAGATCCTTGGATTTTCGTCCAAAGCTGCTGCCTCCGTTTGGTGCTTTCCGTCGACTCCTAGGGTTTCGAACGTATAGTAGGTTGTAGGGTTTTGTAAACTTGTTTGGGGCTCCCAAGGGGCTTATTTATAGAATTCTCAATCCCTAGGGCGTCCACATCTGACCTAAAGGTCTTGGGTCGAGAGACGTTCAACCGAAAGTCGAAAAATCCGCGTTCGGGCGAGAGATTCACGCAACAACCAAATCTGTCAAGTGGCGCGGTCGTGGCGCGCTAATCGCCCTCCACCGCGCGGCCACCGCGCCGACTTCGCCTGGACTTCGGTCCGGGCGGGTCGTGCGATCCGTCGTGCTTTTCCGCCTCTCTTTCGGGTTTCTATCCCTCTATGCTCCCGAATTCCGATTTCCGGGGTATATTCGGGTTTCTACTTTCTCTCTAAATTTATTCTCAGTCTAATTAGATGTTTTGGACTCGAATCCTCGAGTTCATTAGTGTCGGGTTTTGGTGTACCATTTATTTACCTTTAATCCCTCCTTTTATTTAATTAAATTCCTTTAATTCCTTTTTAAGTAAAAATCTCATTCTCATTTCCTTATCTTTATTTACTTCTTTTATTTGCTGGATTTATTTATTTATTTATGGTATTTATTTTATCTATTATCTATTGATTTAATTATTGTTTTATTTTATGATGGAAAATTCTCGGGTATTACACATATTGTTAGGGATAGGGCTAATTTAACCCTACTCCTTAACCAATTTGAATATGTTAAGAAAATTCTCACCAGATTTAAAATGTCAAATTCCAAATCTGTTGGTTGTCCTCTTGCTTCTCATTTCCTGTTGACAAAAGAACAATGCCCTAAAAATGAATCTGAAATGAAAGATATGGAATCTGTCCCTTATGCACATGCCATTGGGTCTGTTATGTATTTGATGATTACTACTAGGCCTGATTTAGCTTATCCTATAAGTTGTTTGAGCAGATTTATGGCTAATCCTGGTAGACCACATTGGGAAGCTTTGAAATGGCTTTTGAGATACTTAATCAAGTCTATGCATTATTCTCCCTGTTTTTCTAAATGGCATGATGATATGTTTGTGACCGGTTATGTAGACTCTAATTATGCTAATGATAGGGATAGTAAGAAGTCCACTAGGATGTAGTGGTTTAAATAGAGAATCTGGTTTAGTGGTCTGATGCATGAACTAGGATTGAAAAATGAGATCACCATTTTTTCTGATAGTCAATCTGCGATTCAGTTGAGCAAACACGCTATTTTTCATGATAAGTCTAAACATATTGATGTTAAGTACCACTTCATTAGGGACAATGTTGAATGTGAAAAACTGAAATTGGATAAAATTGCTTCTGAATTTAATCCTGCTGATATGGGTACTAAGTGTTTGCCAACTGAGAAAATGATGTCATGCATGAAAATCCTTCGCTTTGACTTTGGATGTTATGTTCTATTCTTATGCATGCTTTACTGCTTTCATACTTTGTGTATACTGTTGGTAAGGGACTGGTAAGTGAAGGTATGACTAGGCGATGATGATATCGTCCCAATGAGCACACTCTTGGCAACACATAAAATGGTCCAAGATGGAGAATGTTGAAGGTGGCCCTTTTCCTGTCCAGGCCCATTAAGGCCACAGGCCCATGAAGCTGAAGCTGAGGCCCATTCAGTCACTATATTTATACTCCCTCATTGTCTCATTCCAACCCTAACGCTTGTTTTATTTTTCTCCCACCACCGGCGCCTCTCACCTGTTCTCTCCCTACTTCAGTTTTCTCCACCACACCAGTTAGTGTTAGATTTGTTCTTCATTATACTAGAGAGTGTGTGAGAGTGTTTTAGAGACTAAGGGCTGAGTAGTGTGAGGCTATCATGGGGTTTGGGATGCCGGAGATGGGTTCTCGGTGAGTGTTGTTTTCACCTCTTTATCTTAGAACCTCTGACGTTAGAGTCACCGGAAAGTGGTTTCCGGTGACGGGTTTGAGTGGCAATTGGGTTGACGAGACTCAGACAGTGGCTGTGGTGTGCGGTGGTGAAGGCGGTGAGCTGTGGAGGCCGGCACTGCTTCGACAGTAGTGCGGCAGTGGTGACTTGGTGTCCAGGCAGTGGTGGCCGCCCGTTCTCTTCCTTTGGGCCAGTTATGTGAGGGCTCCGGTTGAGTGGTGGCTTTATTTGGGCTACCTGAGCCTTGGGTTAACGGATCTATTTAGATCCATTGATATATCTCTTTCTTTTAACATTTGTTAGTTTCTTGTTCTACTAACCTTTGTTTTGTAGATCTGAAATATGGAGACAAAGATGGGATTGACGGAGCAGTAAAATGTGGAGGTGTAAGATTTTGGAGACGTCCATAATCTGTCTACAAGGCCGAGAACCAGATGGTTGCAGCAGCCTTGTTTCAGCCGTATCCTTGCTTCTGTTTCAGTTCTATTTTCTCTGTTTCTGAGTGAACATGTATTTGTGAGTTCAAGCATTGTAATCCCATAGTTGTAGGCCTTTTGGGTTTGTAATAGATAGGTAAATAGGATCCAGGTTTACCCAACAAAAACTATACATCTATTTGAAGTTAAGTGGTAGCTATATTAATTAATTCTTTAATCTGTTTTACGATTAAATGAAATAAATTCCCATGCATTTATATTATTCGGGAAGAAAAGAGTATACGATCATAATGATAAATTATGGCAATATATATATATATATACATTCACATATCAGATAGATGTATCAAATTTCATAGCATGGACCATATTGGGTACAAACTATGGATACACTAAAGTTCGATTGGAAAACATCAAAACCAAGAGATTATTTAAATTTCCAATTTTCCAATGAGAAAATATAAGATTGATAAGAAAACTATGCGGTGAAGCGATGGAACATGAAATTTGAGGCTATTAATAGGTTGCACAACAGAATTCATTGTGTGAAATGAAGTATAAGAAACATAATAAGAAGTATGATACAAGCTTGAGACTCGCGGGTCGCCAAGGGATAGTGCGTGTACTGAAGGACAATCTATCTCATAGATCTCTCAAAAGGAGGTTGGGATGTAGAGAAACAAACAATGGGTCGAGACAATCTATCGAGGACAAGTAGGATTTTTGATGAATTCCTACGAGTTTGGAAATTGGTTTCCAGTACAATTGGGAAGATCACATGTCAATGGTAGGATTTTCATAATAAAGTATAAAGTTGGCATTGTTTAAGGCACTACAAGAAAAGAATTATAGAACCCCGTGTCAGGAAACAATAGGGAATTCAGAACATGTCGAGCAAAAAATAGAGAACATTGGAATTATCAGAGACAAGATGTAACACCCCGGTTTTTGGTCACCCAGGTCGGGATGTCACCGCCACATCTCCCTAGTAAGACACGGTTTCTCCGAGCTTACTAAAGAGATGCAAGGCTAGGTATTGCAGTATTTAAAACATTTAAAGCATTCAAAATAGCTCATACAATATAATTCGAAAATAATAATAGCATAGCATAGCATAGCATAGCGGAAATATTCAGTTTAGTGCAGTATCGCAGCGGAAAATATAAAAGGGGCCGACATGGCCAAAACACGGGTTAAACAGGCCCATTCATAATATAGTCTAAGTACGAAATTTAAAAGTAAAATAAGTGTTCCCCAAAATCCCATGCATGAATCGTGCTCACACATGCTCATTCCACATATTCTGTAAGGAAAGGAATAAAAATGGTTTTGGTCAGCAAAATTGCTGAGTAAGTTAACACATGCATGATCGTAGGGTTTAAAAGCCATTAATTTAATAATTTAACAAAAGCATAATAATAACATAATATTTAATTTCATCTAATCCATATCCAATAGCATAATTTATCTCAGGCTCTATTTAATGACACATATCACATGGTTTAATCATAAAAGCCATAATTTAAATAAAGCATTTAAATAACTTAATTGGACAAAAACATAATTTAATCTAATTTAATTTAATTTAGAATCCCCATTACATTCCCGATTTGGTATTTCAAAGTTTCACGATAAAATCGCGATGTCAACAAGTTTAGCCGGTAGCCCGGCGGCCGCAACCGTATCAGCCATACCCAGTACCACTCTGGAGCCTCGGGAAACCCATACGGATATGCACGAGAGTGTAGGCTCTAAGTTTCGCCGTTTAGGCAATCCATATCTCAAGTTTAGCGCGCGGGGTCACCATCGTCCATTACGACACGAAGTGAATCGTTAGGGGGCACCCTGCAGAGTACTCACCCCTAATTTTAATTTATCAAGTTTGTAAGGGGATTTAGTTTTTAAAATCTGCCTTCCATTGTATTTATTTAGAAATAATATCTCAATTCGTTTCAACCCAGGTTAATTCCATGTTTCAACAAGATTTCAAGATTTCGTTTCGGTAAATCACAGTTTACTCCAAAATTCGTCTAAAATCAGTTTTAATTCCAAAAATTCCGAAATTTCATATCTGACTCGAAAACATCAAGATCTACGACTTTCGTGTTTTAACTTTTTCAATCCAAGATACCTAATTAGGTCAAAATCGCCAATTTTCGTATAAGAACAAATCTGTCCGAGTTTAATGCATCACAGTTTAAAGATTTCGAATTCTACCATAGCAATTCAACTCCAAATTTAATGAAATTTGACAGAGATCATCTTAAGACATTTCTCTACAACTTTCATGTTCGGCCAAAGATCTGAAACAGCCTAGATCCTATGTCAAAAACGTGATCAAGATCATTCCTAAGTTCTGTCCAAGATTTCAAGATCTAGTTTCAAACAGCTCGGTTTCGGTAGGTTTTCTCATATCAAATCAACTCCAAAAATTCTCAAAATTTTACAGTAGCTAGATCTAAGTCTTAGGAACGTTTGTCGTGTTTTAAGTTTTTCCGTTTGAGTTCGTTTTAAGATTCGGAAAAATTCAACAAATCTGTTGCGCCGATAGAAAGTTTAGATTGACAGATTTACGGTTTCTTGATAATCTTTTAGTTTTGAATGTTTTAATTCATCCCAAAACCATGTAAGAGTTAACTTACAGTGTCTATGAACGTCGGGGATGTCTAGTTCGGAGGCGTGGCTTCCAGATCACCGTTTCTCCTCTCCGTTCGTCGGGTTCTACGATCTAGATTCAATACGGGGTGTAGAAAGAAAAGAACCGAAGTTAGAATCCGTTTTCGGATTGAAACGTGAAAAGATTTGTCGGACTAGAGCTTACCACAACGTTTGGAGATCCTTGGATTTTCGTCCAAAGCTGCTGCCTCCGTTTGGTGCTTTCCGTCGACTCCGAATTTAGGGTTTCGAACGTATAGTAGGTTGTAGGGTTTTGTAAACTTGTTTGGGGCTCCCAAGGGGCTTATTTATAGAATTCTCAATCCCTAGGGCATCCACATCTGACCTAAAGGTCTTGGGTCGAGAGATGTTCAACCGAAAGTCGAAAAATCCGCGTTCGGGCGAGAGATTCACGCAACAACCAAATCTGTCAAGTGGCGCGGTCGTGGCGCGCTAATCGCCCTCCACCGCGCGGCCACCGCGCCGACTTCGCCTGGACTTCGGTCCGGGCGGGTCGTGCGATCCGTCGTGCTTTTCCGCCTCTCTTTCGGGTTTCTATCCCTCTATGCTCCCGAATTCCGATTCCCGGGGTATCTTCGGGTTTCTACTTTCTCTCTAAATTTATTCTCAGTCTAATTGGATGTTTTGGACTCGAATCCTCGAGTTCATTAGTGTCGGGTTTTGGTATACCATTTATTTACCTTTAATCCATTCTTTTATTTAATTAAATTTCTTTAATTCCTTTTTAAGTTAAAATCTCATTTCCTTATCTTTATTTATTTATTTATTTGCTGGATGTGTTTATTTATTTATGATATTTATTTTATCTATTATTTATTTACTTAACTATTGTTTTATTTTATGATGGAAAATTCTCGGGTATTACAGTCTACCCTCCTTAAGAATCAACTTCGTCCTCGAAGTTGTGTTTCGGCTTTCCTCGTGCTAAGGTCTTGTGTTTGTTTTATTGTTTTGTGACTGAACTTAGAATTAAAACTTCTAAGCTGCCTACGTACCCGGTAAAGGGATCAAGCCATAACGTAGTTCAAAAGTTTACAAAAATGCACGAAAAATTAGGGGGTATGACATCCTCTCCCCCTTAAGTTTGCAGTTATGTCCCCATAACTGTGTCAGAATCGGTTTGGAACAACGTCGGGTATCGTTCTCTCATGTCGGATTCTACTTCCCAAGTTGCCGTCTCACTTTCGTGGTTTGACCAAAGAACCTTGATCATTTTGATGGTTTTGTTCCTCGTTACTCGTTCCTTAGTATCGAGAATACGCACTGGGACTTCCTCGTAAGTCAAATCTTCATCGAGCTCAATTATCTCCGGTTGAAGTACATGTGTCGGGTCCGGCACATACTTCTTTAGTGCGAGACATGGAAGACATTATGAACTCGATCTAAGTGTGGCGGTAAAGCCAATCGGTAGGCTAGAGTTCCGACTCGTTCTAGAATTTCGTAAGGTCCTATGTATCGAGGACTTAACTTCCCTCGTTTGCCAAAGCGCATCACCCCTTTCATGGGTGATATCTTTAGCATGACCCTATCTCCCACTTGAAATTCTAGGTCTTGTCGTCTCACGTCGGCATAACCCTTTTGACGGTCTTGTGCGGCTTTCATCTTCCCTTGAATCACTTTGATTTGTTGAGCCATGTCTTCGATAAGTTGTGGTCCCACTACCACGGACTTATCGTTTTCTTCCCAGCTCAATGGGCTTCGGCACTTTCGTCCATACAACGCCTCGAAAGGTGCCATGCCGATGCTAGCATGGTAGCTATTATTATAGGAAAACTCAATCAAGGGTAAATGAGATTCCCAATTTTCTTTGAATTCCAACACGCATGCTCTCGGCATGTCTTCTAGTGTTTGGATTGTCCTTTCGGTTTGTCAATCCGTCATCGGGTGGAATGCGGTGCTCATTTTGATTTGAGTACCGAGAGCTTTTTGTAACTCCGTCCAGAAATGAGAGACAAATCTACTGTCTCTATCGGAAATGATATCATGTGGTACTCCATGTCGTCGTACCACGTTATCAATGTAGGCTCAGGCCAATTGGTCCATAGTCCACGTGTCTTTCATTGGGATGAGTATGGCTGTCTTCGTTAGCCTATCCACAATCACCCAAATCTTGTTCATGCCTTTAGATGATCGGGGTAATCCCGAGACAAAGTCCATTGAGATGCTATCCCACTTCCAACTTGGAATCTCTAGTGGTTGCATCAATCCTAAGGGTTTATGTCGCACTGCCTTAACCTTTTGGCAGGTAAGACATCTTGCCACGAAATTTGCCACTTCCTTCTTCATTCCCGGCCACCAATAGATCTTCTTCAAATCCTTGTATAGCTTGTCACCTCCGGGATGTACGGAATATGGCGTGTTGTGCCCTTCCTCCATCAACCTTTGCTTCAATTCGGCACATTTAAGAGGCACACACCACCTCCCTTTGAAACGGATGCTTCCATCCTCGTGGACAGCAAATCCTATTGCCTTTCCTTCGGCAATATACCCTTTTATCTTCTCGAGTTTCGGGTCGCCCGGTTGAGCGAGTCGAATCTCGTCCAATATGGGAGTTTTTACGACCATGGCATTGACCGTTTCTCTCACTGTGCCAGGATGCACAAGTTCTAACTCCAATCTTGCCAATTCCATGTACAATGCCGGCGGAATTACCAACAAGTTTGTTACGTGTTGGGTTTTCCGACTTAGGGCATCGGCTACCACATTCGCCTTCCCCTCGTGGTATGCTATCTCTAAATCGTAGTCCTTAATAAGTTCCAACCACCTTCGCTGTCTCAAATTCAACTCCTTCTGAGTGAATATATATTTCAAGCTCTTGTGGTCGGTGAACATTCGACACTTCCGCCCATAAAGATAATGTCTCCATATCTTTAGAGCGAATACGACCGCTGCTAACTCCAGGTTGTGGGTCGGATAATTCTCCTCGTGAGGTTTTAGTTGACGTGATGCATAGGCTACGACTCTCGAGTCTTGCATCAAAACACAACCTAAACCTTCCTTCGAAGCATCGCTATATACTTCGAAGTCACCATGCTCTGATGGTAGTGTTAATACGGGTGTGGTTGTGAGTCGTTTCTTCAGCTCTTGAAACGCCATCTCACAAGCTTCGGTCCACTCGTATTTTGCTCCTTTCTTCAGTAGCTGGGTCAAAGGACGTGCAATCCTTGAAAAGTCCTTCACAAATCGTCTATAATATCCGGCTAATCCAAGGAAACTCCTTATTTCCGTTGGACTTTTCGGAGTTGCCCATTCAGTTACGGCAGAGACTTTTGCCGGATCCACTGATACTCCCTCAGCGGATACTATGTGTCCGAGAAATGCCACTTCTTTCAGCCAGAAGTCACATTTCGACAGCTTGCCGTATAGCTGGTTTCTTCGCAAGATTTCTAACACTTGATGTAAGTGCTTCGCATGCTCCTCCTCGCTCTTCGAGTAGATCAGGATGTCGTCGATGAACACTACGACACACTGGTCTAACAATTCTCGGAACACGTTGTTCATGAGATTCATGAACATGGCCGGAGCATTTGTTAACCCGAAGGATAACACTGTGAACTCGTAATGGCCATATCGCGTTCGAAATGCCGTCTTCGGAATGTCCTTCTTGGCAATCCTCAATTGATGATACCCAGATTGCAAATCGATCTTCGAGAATACTGAAGCTCCCTTCAGTTGATCAAACAGATCCTCTATTCTCGGTAGGGGGTATTTATTCTTAATGGTCACTTGGTTTAGTCCTCGGTAATCTATGCAAAGACGTAGTCCTCCGTCTTTCTTCTTGACAAACAAAACCGGTGCTCCCCAAGGGGACGTACTCGGTCTTATGTAACCTTTTCCCAATAGCTCCTCGAGTTGTTCCTTTAACTCCTTCATTTCCAGTGGTGCCATCCGGTACGGAGCTTTCGAGACAGGCTCTGTCCCTGGAATGAGATCTATGGTGAATTCAAGATCTCTCTCAGGTGGCATGCCCGGAACGTCTTCAGGGAACACGTCCGGGTATTCTCTTACCACTGGTATGCTATCAACCTTGTTTTCTTCCGCCTCAAGGTTGTGCACATAGCACACATATAGTTCATACCCCTTACGCATCAAGTTACTTAGTTTAAGTGCACTAACGATTTTGTTACTTTTCTTAGGGGGCTGAGAGTAAAAGATAACTCTCTTTCCCCTACTTTTTGACAATGTGATCTTTTGCTTTTGGCATTCGATCACCGCTTTATACTGGGATAGCCAGTCCATTCCCAGTATGATGTCAAAGTCTCTTAAGTTAAATTCTACCAAGTTCGCGAAGAATTCTACGTTCTTTATCACTACAGGAATTCCGTTGTATCGTTTAGAGCAAGACACTATTTCTCCAGAAGGCAATTGAATTCCTAAGCTAATTCTCTCGCACTTAGGTAGATCTAACTCAGGCACTATCCTTGATGCAATAATTGAGCAACTAGCTCCAGAATCAAATAGAACTCTAAGGGGTGTATTCAAAACGTGAAATGTACCTGCCATCACTTCTCCTTGCGCAGGCACGTCCGCTTGGTTTACCACATTGAGCCTCCCCACAGGGCGTCCTTGGTTGCCCTGCTGGTTCGCGTTCTGCTGCTGGTTTTGCTGTTGGTTTTGATTCTGCGGGGGCGGAGGTCGTTGGTTCTGGTTCTGCTTTTGCGGCCTATTTTGAGGGGGTCTGTACCCTTGGTTATTCCCGTTTCGCCCGTTTTGGTTTTGAGGCTGTTCTTGCCCCGCGACCAAATCGTCCCTCTTTGTTATGTTCTCGAGCCTAGTTCGGCAATCCCGTCGAACGTGACCCATTCGACCGCATCGATAACAAGCGCCTTGTTGCGGGCATCCCCTTGCCAGATGTGGTCGTCCACATCGCGGGCAAGGCGGTACCGGATCTTCTTGGTTGAACCTCCTCCCACTGTTGTTTTGTTGGGGCCTATTCGACCCTCTGCGCTGCTCGTTCCTTCCAGTGTTGTTCTCGTTTCTTGAGTCTCGGCTTCTCTTGTCTTGAGGACCCCTGCTGGACTCCCCACTCACCCTTCTTTTCAGCTGCTGCACGCATGCTACCGCTACAGCGCGATCGTATACGGCTTGCAAATCGGGGTAGTGTACCCCCGCGATCACCTCGCGCACAGACAGGTTCAGCCCCATCTCGAACTTCTGTGCCTTTTCCGCATCAGTAGGCACTAGCCTTGGTGCGAACCTCACCAGCTCCTTGAAGCGTGTGTAGTATTCTTGCACCGTTTGGCTTCCTTGCTTCAGTGACAGGAATTCTTCGTACATGGCAGCTTTAGTACTCAAGGGATAGAATCGATCCCTGAGTAGCTCCATCATCTCCATCCACGAGTACGGCTCGTCATCTTCAGTCAGTTAGGCTTGCGTTGCTTGCCACCAGTCGTCAGCTTCGCCTCCCAAGTAGTATGAAGCGACATGTACCCTTTCTCCTTCCGGACATTTGACCGCTCCCAGCAGCTTGTCAAAAGTCCGGATCCATTCCTCCAGTTTAGCTGGATCCTCCTCACCAGCGTAGTGGGGCGGCTGGTAAGGATTCACCATCGCCAGGTAGTTAGGGCGAGCTTGGGGCGGAGGTACCGCCGCAGCTTGACCCTGGTTGACTTGCGCGTTCCCGAGCGCAATCAACACTTCCTCTATCGTCCTAAGACGATCGCCCACATTGTTCGGTGCGGGGGCGTCCTGCGCACCTTGGGGTTGTTCCATCTCAGGTTGAATCGGTTCAGTGACGTTTGGTGGTGTTTCAGTAGGTATCTCAGTGGTGGTTTGGGGAGTGGTTTGAGTTCTTCCTCTTCCTCTTCCTCTGGTGCCATTCTAGTACAAATGGGATAGATTAGGACTGGTGAATTTAGCATATAGTCTAAGCAATTTCTATAAATGTATATGTGTGTAGCAATTTAGCACGTGGTGCTTTGTTCGAATTAAGAAGCATCGTATGCTTCGGGGTTTTATTTTATTTTGTTTTGTTTTGTTTTGATTTTAAAAAAATAAATCGGGCATTTCATTTCCTCAAAAGAAATTTTAGTACAAAAGTAGAAATATTTTTCTAGCAAAACAATGTCTAACAATAAAATCTCTAGTGCCTCATGACGTCTCCCAGTGGGGTAGCAGGATCTTCCTCCGGATCTTCCTCCTCCGAACTCGGCGGTAGTAGGTCGTCAAAGATAGTGTTTAGGTCTTGCCCGTGGGCATCGATGTATTCTTTTAGTATTAAGTTTTGTGTGGTGAGGGTTTGGACTTGGCGCTTGAGTTGGTTTATGCGGTGATGACCCGCCTCTCTCAAGTTGCCCATGTGATGTAAATTGGCCTCCAATTGAGCCATACGGTACTTCATCTGCTCTAGGGTCTGGTGGGAATCGAGATGAACACTCATCATCCTGACCATCAACTGCATCATGTCTTGACTAGCCATCTAGCGCAAGCAAGAGATCTAAGTTAATATTCGTCAAGATTCTAAGTTCGATTCGCCAAGATTCTAGGTTCATTTCGCCAAGATTCTAAGTTCAAGTTTCGCCAAGATTCTAGGTTCAATTCGCCAAGATTCTAAGTTCAAGTTTCGCCAAGATTCTAAGTTCATAGCAGAGATGCAACATGCAAATGCAAATGATTTTCTTTTTCCCCCCAATAATAATTTAATGCACCACATATATATATTTTTCCATGGGTTTTAAAATAAAGATTTTTCCATGGAAATAATACTTTAAAATTTAGAAGAATAGTCAAAATATAATAGTTTTAAAATAGTAATGGTTTAAAAATAATAGTTTAAAAATAGCCGGGCTCTGATACCAACTTGTAACACCCCGGTTTTTGGTCACCCAGGTCGGGATGTCACCGCCACATCTCCCTAGTAAGACACGGTTTCTCCGAGCTTACTAAAGAGATGCAAGGCTAGGTATTGCAGTATTTAAAACATTTAAAGCATTCAAAATAGCCCATACAATATAATTCGAAAATAATAATAGCATAGCATAGCATAGCATAGCGGAAATATTTAGTTTAGTGCAGTATCGCAGCGGAAAATATAAAAGGGGCCGACATGGCCAAAACACGGGTTAAACAGGCCCGTTCATAATATAGTCTAAGTACGAAATTTAAAAGCAAAATAAGTGTTCCCCAAAATCCCATGCATGAATCGTGCTCACACATGCTCATTCCACATATTCTGTAAGGAAAGGAATAAAAATGGTTTTGGTCAGCAAAATTGCTGAGTAAGTTAACACATGCATGATCGTAGGGTTTAAAAGCCATTAATTTAATAATTTAACAAAAGCATAATAATAACATAATATTTAATTTCATCTAATCCATATCCAATAGCATAATTTATCTCAGGCTCTATTTAATGACACATATCACATGGTTTAATCATAAAAGCCATAATTTAAATAAAGCATTTAAATAACTTAATTGGACAACAACATAATTTAATCTAATTTAATTTAATTTAGAATCCCCATTACATTCCCGATTTGGTATTTCAAAGTTTCACGATAAAATCGCGATGTCAACAAGTTTAGCCGGTAGCCCGGCGGCCGCAACCGTATCAGTCATACCTAGTACCACTCCGGAGCCTCGGGAAACCCATACGGATATTCACGAGAGTGTAGGCTCTAAGTTTCGCCGCTTAGGCAATCCATATCTCAAGTTTAGTGCGCGGGGTCACCATCGTCCATTACGGCACGAAGTGAATCGTTAGGGGGCACCCTGCAGAGCACTCACCCCTAATTTTAATTTATCAAGTTTGTAAGGGGATTTAGTTTTTAAAATCTGTCTTCCATTGTATTTATTTAGAAATAATATCTCAATTCGTTTCAACCCTAAAGGTTAATTCCATGTTTCAACAAGATTTCAAGATTTCATTTCGGTAAATCACAGTTTACTCCAAAATTCGTCTAAAATCCGTTTTAATTCCAAAAATTCCAAAATTTCATATCTGACTCGGAAACATCAAGATCTACGACTTTCGTGTTTTAACGTTTTCAATCCGAGATACCTAAGTAGGTCAAAATCGCCAATTTTCGCATAAGAACAAATCTGTCCGAGTTTAATGCATCACAGTTTAAAGATTTCGAATTCTACCATAGAAATTCAACTCCAAATTTAATGAAATTTGACAGAGATCATCTTAAGACATTTATCTACAACTTTCATGTTCGGCCAAAGATCTGAAACAGCCTAGATCCTATGTCAAAAACGTGATCAAGATCTTTCCTAAGTTCTGTCCAAGATTTCAAGATCTAGTTTCAAACAGCTCGGTTTCGGTCGGTTTTCTCATATCAAATCAACTCCCAAAATTCTCAAAATTTTACAGTAGCTAGATCTAAGTCTTAGAAACATTTTTCGTGTTTTAAGTTTTTCCGTTTGAGTTCGTTTTAAGGTTCGGAAAAATTCAACAAATCTATTGCGCCGATAGAAAGTTTAGATTGACAGATTTACGGTTTCTTGATAATCTTTTAGTTTTGAATGTTTTAATTCATCCCAAAACCATGTAAGAGTTAACTTACAGTGTCTATGAACGTCGGGGATGTCTAGTTCGGAGGCGTGGCTTCCAGATCACCGTTTCTCCTCTCCATTCGTCGGGTTCTACGATCTAGATTCAATACGGGGTGTAGAAAGAAAAGAACCGAAGTTAGAATCCGTTTTCGGATTGAAACGTGAAAAGATTTGTCGTACTAGAGCTTACCACAACGTTTGGAGATCCTTGGATTTTCGTCCAAAGCTGCTGCCTCCGTTTGGTGCTTTCCGTCGACTCCGAATTTAGGGTTTCGAACGTATAGTAGGTTGTAGGGTTTTGTAAACTTGTTTGGGGCTCCCAAGGGGCTTATTTATAGAATTCTCAATCCCTAGGGCGTCCACATCTGACCTAAAGGTCTTGGGTCGAGAGATGTTCAACCGAAAGTCGAAAAATCCGCGTTCGGGCGAGAGATTCACGCAACAACCAAATCTGTCAAGTGGCGCGGTCGTGGCGCGCTAATCGCCCTCCACCGCGCGGCCACCGCGCCGACTTCGCCTGGACTTCGGTCCGGGCGGGTCGTGCGATCCGTCGTGCTTTTCCGCCTCTCTTTCGGGTTTCTATCCCTCTATGCTCCCGAATTCCGATTCCCGGGGTATCTTCGGGTTTCTACTTTCTCTCTAAATTTATTCTCAGTCTAATTGGATATTTTGGACTCGAATCCTTGAGTTCATTAGTGTCGGGTTTTGGTGTACCATTTATTTACCTTTAATCCATTCTTTTATTTAATTAAATTTCTTTAATTCCTTTTTAAGTTAAAATCTCATTTCCTTATCTTTATTTATTTATTTATTTGCTGGATGTGTTTATTTATTTATGATATTTATTTTATCTATTATTTATTTACTTAACTATTGTTTTATTTTATGATGGAAAATTCTCGGGTATTACAAAAGACAAAGAAAATTTAAGGCAAACAGAAGAGTTATGTTGACGTGAAGAGGTGAAATATGGAGTTTGCATCGAGTTTGGATCTTACTCTGCACATCCGTTATAAGAGAACCAAGAAGAAGTAAAAGGAAAGGCAACATGAATTCCTGGATTAAGTCTGTTTGAACATATGAAGAGGATTGTGAATGTGACTTGCCGACCCAAACCAGGAGGGAGGAACGCTCATAATGTGTTCTATGTATCTCAATTGAGGAAATCAATATCTGATCTAAACAAAATCATGCCATCAGATGAGGTGGAGTTTGAGATAGTGTGGAATATAAAGAGGTAATCGGATTGGGATCTCACTCCAATTTAGTAAACATAACCTCCTGATCTATACCCTGAGTAAGGGATGATTGATACTAAGAGGGAGGAAATATAACATCCGAATAATTATTTCATAATTAAATCAATTAATTTTGATTTTTTTTTTGACTGAACAACCTATACATATTAGGAAATGAATGGTGGAACCCATGCCACAAAAATTACAAATGGACAAAGGAGAGAGATAGTGGGTGTGGTGGCGAATCTAACCCCACCGTAAAGATTGGAAGTCGGCTCCATTCCTTTAATTTTGATTAATTAAATAAAGTGAACTCAATTAATTATAAATCGTGTTGTGAATAAAATGATAGAAGTCCAATAAATAAACAAGAGTCCAATAATAAATAATTAAGTGATGAAATCATGGAAATGATCTAACCCCATTAATAAATAAAGGTAGTTTGGGAGAGGGACCTCTTGAAACATGATATTAGGGTCAAAGACCCCCTTTTCATAAGTTTAGAGATAGGGACCCCAAAACTTTGAAACTTAATTAACATTTAAAGATTAACTTGTTCTAAAATGATTGATGGGAAATATTAAAATATCCTTAATTTTATTATTTATTTATATTTAATTTACTGATTATTATTAATTAATTTATTATTATTATTATTATTTATTATTTAATTAATTATTTATTATTATTATTATTAAATATTTTTATCCTTCTTATCTAGTGGTTCTGCGTATTGTGTATTTTTATCGAACAATCTAGTATATGAAAAGTGAAAGACTTGTATTGTAGTAAATACTCTGTTGTGTTTGTTCTTACAATATCAAAATATTATGTTATGGATTCTATTTAATGATCTTTTGTAGAGAACATAAATAATTGAAATATATGCCATGATCATTCACAGTATTTATCATTCAAAGTAAAATTTCAGGGTCTACCTCGCTTCCGTAGTATAAGCTTTGTGGTTGAAACTTCTGATCAAGTCCTTCAACGAGTAACCTTCTTTCCTCGTTTGCTATCCTTCTTTCAGGCCTCCTGCCTTACTCCGGTATGCATGACCTCTCGGAAATCACTGTATCGATGATATGGCTCTCAACATATGTTTCACTCACTCACATATATTCAGAATTTTGGTAGACTTTAGAAAAATATACTCGAAGATATTTACTGGAATGATCAGGCTATTGTACTTAGCCGATCATCTTTTATTGAAAGCTTTTAAAATCACTCATAGTTTTACATCACACAGAGAGAACTAAAGATTACAAAGAAATGCAAGAGAAAGAATACTATGATAGGTATCTTCGCTTCTGCCTTCTTCATAAGCATTGCCTCCTTTTATAGATGGAGTTCTGAAGATCTAATGGTCCTGAATTGAGGTACGTGGCATCATCTTCTCCCTTCTTTTCTTCTCCATTATTGATGTTTGGTGGCTGTCACTTTCTTCTTTAATCATGCACTTTGAGTTGTCTTCTTGTAATAATTCATCCGGTGGCTATGCATTATTGTCTTCAATAATTCACTTGTTTATTATCTTTCTTCTTTGTTTGTTTGTGTACATTCGTCATGGTATACGTCTTGCTGCATTATTCTCTTCTTAGTCTACATTGTTCCTCTTTGTCGTCACTGCTTACCTCACTTCGTTGTCTCTTTCCGAAGAAATGTTCTTGTCTTTAGACTTGTGGTGGATTTTTCTACAGCTTTCTTCCAGATACTCTTGACTTCTTCTGAGCATTCAAAATTGTATGTGTAATTTCTGAATTAGTCCTGCTAAGTTTCCTGATCTGAATCCTGGAGTGTTCAATTGTTCAATCACTACGATTTCTTCATTTCCAAAAAAGATTCCTGCTCCTTGGTTGTATAGTCTTTTCATCTGTTCATGGACAGCACGTATTCCCATTGCTCTTTTGAAGTGGATGTATTTGTCATTGAAGATTTCTGTTTTGGGGGTTCCATAGTCTTGAGGATAACTTTCTGGTTTAGTGATTTCTTCTGCAATAGCAAGATGGTAGGAAGAGTGTTTGACTTCTGGACTGATAGAAAATATTTTCAGTTTCTGGGTTTTTGGTCTTATGTTTAGGGCTTCAATTAATACAGGTAATTTGGATATTTCGGTTCGTAAAGGGGACAGGAAAATAGTTCTGATAAAGCCGAATTTGAAACAGTTCGAAACAAAGTTTGGGTCGCAGCCTGGTAAAATAGTTACTTGTGGATGTAAGGATTTAGTGAATTCTGTGTAAAATGATGTTTCTTGTCTGGGTAAAGAGTATATGTAGCTGCTCAGGGTATGATATTCTGCTAAAAAGTTTCTTGTTTCAGGGCTAATGGGTGTTGGTTGAGGAATATTGTCGCAAAAATACTTCTTAGTTTCTGCAATGTTTTTCGACGAGGTCGAATGTCTTGCATCCCCAGATTGTTTTGCTTGTTTGTCCTCTTGTGGAACAGGATTAGCTTTCCCTTCCTGGTTTGAAACACCAGTATTTAGTTCTTCAGGGGTGTAAAAGTATTCTTCCATAGTAGTTAGTAATCCCTGCAAACATTTGTTACATTCATATATATCGTCATTGATAGTCTTATGTTCGTCCATAAAACTCCCAACAATCAATTGTTGTAGTTTTAGTTGTCTGTCCATAGTCGACTGAAGTAGTTTTTGTAGTCGATCTATTTCATTGTAAATGTGGTCAGTCATACCAGCATCACCCAATTGTTCATTGTTCTCCATATTCAGGGTTCCTGCTCAAAAAATCAGCTAGATAATTTTCAGTCCCTTTAATATATTCAACAGTAAAGTCGTACATTGACAAAAAAGTCTGATATCTTATTATTCTTCTATATTGGGGTTTATTTGGAACTTTATTATAAATTAAAGGTTTCACTTGTGTATTGTCAGTTAATACTTTAAACTTTCTACTTAATAACCAAAATGAAAATTTATCTATTGATTTAATCACTGCAAGTAATTCTTTTTCATTTGTACTATAGTTTATGGCTGCTCCTTGTAATGTTCCTGATGCATATCTACAAATTTCACCAGTATCGATTTTTAATAATCATGCCCAATGGTAGTCTGAGCTATCGGTTTGTACTATTAAATTATCTTTTTTGTCAGGTAATCTTAACGGTGGTAATTTGGAGCATTCTTCTTTTAATTGTTTGACAATTTCAGTATGTTTGATCATTCCATCCTATTTTATTATTTTTTCTGATCAACTTTCTTAGATCATTTGTCTTTTTTGCTAAATTTGATATAAATCCTTCTGCATAATTTAGAATTCCAAGAAATCTTTGTATGTTTAATTTATTCCTAAGTTCATCAGGCATTTTAACAAGTTTTGTACTTATGTGTGGTTGCATTTTAATTCCAAGTTTGTTTAATATTAGACCCAAAAATTCTATTTCATTTTTGAATATTTCTGCTTTCTTTTCTGATAAGATTAATCCATGATCTTTACAAAGTTTTGCAAATATATCTAAATGTTTTTTATGTTCTTCTATAGTGTTTGAGGCTATTAGTATATCATCTACGTATACAAATATAAAGTTACTAAATTTTTTAAATGTTTTATCCATTTTTCTTTGAAATATTTGTGGTCCATTTTTTATTCCAAACGGCATAACTTTCCATTCATAGTGTCCTTGTGGTGTACTAAAGGCTGTATATTTTATACTATCTGGATGCATTTTAATTTGCCAAAATTCATTTTTACAATCAAATTTTGAATAGATAGTTCTACCTCTAGCTAATCCTATTAGATTTTATTTGTTAGGTAGAAAGTATCCATCAAATATCATGTTTTTGTTTAGTTCCTTATAGTTTATTACTAACCTTGGTTTCTTTCTTATTTGTTCACTACGATTTCTAACCAAGAAAGCCTGACTATTATGTTCTGCTATAGATTCTTGAATAAGATCTAATTCTAACAATTCATTTATTTGTTTCGAAGTTCTTCAATATCTTCTTGATTATGAATCATAGGTTGAGCTTATTATTATATCGTCGTTTTTCATTTTTAATTCTGCATATATTTTATTAAGATTCCATTTTTCAATTGGATTTTCTCCATAGTTTTCAGAGATGTATTTTATTGTCTCATGAAGTTCATATTTATCAAAATCTTCCGGCTTTTGAATTAGCACTTGTTTTTTTAATTTTGTGAATTTTAAATTTTATGTAATAAGTAATTGGTTGTTTTATAATTTCTCCTTTTTCACCACGTTTCTGAAGCACTCTGTATGGTTTCCTTATTCTCGGAATAGTAATATAGTGGTTACATGCTGATCTAAGTTGGATATTATATATATCTACTCTAAAACTTTGAAATAAACTTGTAAAATCTGTCCCTAATAATACATCAATTGTTTTTACTGGGCTAACATATACTTCTTGTATTGTAAATATTTTATTACCTAAAATTATTTGAACATCTTTAGCTATTTTATTAATAATTAGACTATGTCCAGTAGCTCCATGTACTTCTATTGGTCTTTTATTTACTTCCCATTCTTTTATTAAATGTTCTTGTATTAATGTGATTTCTGCTCATGTATCTAGTATAGCACATGTTGTTATATTTGTTTGTAGGATAGTTAACTCTAGGTATACTGTTGTTGGAAATCTAATTTCTTTCATATATATGTTTTTCCTATTACGAAAGCTTTTCCATTTTTTTGTTTTTCCACTAAAAGTTTCTCCTGTTATCGTATATTTGTTTAATGAATCTAAAAACTAATTGCCTAACAAGACATCATAGGTGCTACTAGATGTTCCTTCTTCTTCTGCTACATAACATTTTACTTCTTCTATTAAGTCTGTACCTAGTTTTATTGGTACTATTACTATTTCATTTACTCTTTTTACGTCTCCTTCAAAAGTAGTATATCTATATTCTGTTCCTATATGCTTTGTTAATCCATTTATACAAGTTTTTCCAATATGATTCTTACCAGCTCCAGTGTCTACTAATATATTTGGTCCTTTTATCCAGTTTGTGCCATTATAATATTCTATATTAATTCTCCATGTTTGGGCTTTTTGTTTACTCTTTTCGTATGAGATATCAATACTATGCCTTGGTAGATCAAGTATTAGATTTGTTCTCGGGCTATAGTCTATACTTTTTCTGCTACTCATTGTTCTTCCTACATAGGATAATTGTGGTCTCCTATTTTCTAATGGTTTTCCAATTTCTATTGTATTTTTCTTGTCTGCAAGACCAATTATCCAATCATATTGTAACGTTGAATTATTCAATTCTGGTAATATTAGATCTGCTATTGTGTCTCTACATGCTTCATGTATTTCTATTGTCTTTTTATCATCATAAGGTTTTAGTCTATTGCTATTTAGGTAGCTATAAAAAGCACTATAATGTACTGTAAATATTTTACTTTCATTTTTCATTACATCATTCCTATGTACTTTTATGTATAGGGTTAATGTTTCGTCTATATTTTGATCTTGTAAAGATACACAATAGTTTGGGTAACATGTAAATAGTAGTTTTTGGTAAATCAGGTTTCCATTAATAGTTCCTAAGTGTGAGTCTTGTGGATTTAATAATCTTGAATCATGTAGGCTTATTGTTACTGGTAAGTCTATTCCACTTCTAAATAAAGATTTTATTAGAATCTTTACTCCTGCTAAATGTACGTATTGTATTTTCTCTGTTTTCTTTCTACTTAATTTTTCTAGCCCTTTATTTATTATATCTTTTGTTAAAAGGTGCAGTTTTAGAGTAGTATTAGTGTTACATACATCTACTGTTTTTTCTAGTTCATGATATTCATGAATTACTATATTATTTCTTGAGAATGTTCTTGATAGTATATTAAAATTTGTATGCTTGAATCCATGTTTTAGATCTAATCCTTGTATTTTATTAATTTGTTCTGGACTTAAGATAGCTTTTATTGCATATCCTCTTTGTCCTTCATATTGTTCTACATATTCTATTTCTTTTGTTTTCTCTTGTTCTTCTGTGATTATTTCTTTATCTTTATTCATTTTCTATTTCAGAGAATTTTACTTCATATATCTCATCTCCTGATTCTGGTTCACTTATACTTTCTAGATCTGATTCTATTTCTTTGAATATTTGTTCATCTATAATATCATATTCCATAAATCTTACTTGTTTTTTCTTTGGTCTTGTACAATCACTTGCAAAGTGTCCTATTTCTCCACAGTTATAACATTTACATGTGGTTAGATTCTTTTTATTTTGTCTTTTGTCATTTCTTCTTTTATAATATTTTCTTCCAAATTTTGGCTTAAAAAATTTTTTCTTCTTAAAGATTTTAAATCTTTTTCCTTTCTTAAATTTTCTTTTTATTGGTTTAAATTTTTTAAATCTCTTATTTTTCTATATGGTTTATTTTTTCCTCATTCAAAATTTTCTGCATTTTCTTGACAGCATAAATCAACAGCTTTATTATATATTTTACTGTGATCTAATATTTTTCTTTGGTAATATAACTCAGTTATTACCTGTCTTATTAATCTTATTCGGCTTCCTAAATTATTCGGATAGTCATTTTTATTTTGAATCCATGTTTTCCACATATATTCATCCCATGGTGATGGTAGTTTTGAAAATATAGAGTTCATGGTGTGTTCATTATTTTGTGAGCTTGTATAAGCTGTATAATAGTAACTTTTAAATTGTTCAAAGAATTGATCAAAAAAGCATAAATCTCTTAGTCTTATTTTATTTAATCTTAGTAACGCTTGATCTCGTTCTTCTATTATAGCATTATTATCTAAGCTTTGTACTCCTAGAAATTCTTCTTGTATGATATTAATAAATTCCTCTATTCCTGTGTTTACATCTTGTCCAAATTCTTGAGTAATTGTATTCATATAAGTTTGTTTTGTATTTGAGGAAATTCCTGCAAGGAATTGTACCACATTTCCTTGGACTAAATTCCATATTTTTAATGTTTTTGCTCTTGACGTACTTTCTTCTGACATTAAATGTATCCTTATTATCTGTTTCCATTTTTCTAGTTCTAGACTTGGCTGTTTAAGACAATCCAGGTTTAGGAATATTGCATCTTCTGGTCTCACATTTCCTATTCTTGTTTCTTTTAACTCAAAATCTTCATTGTATTTCCAAATTTCTTTTTTAGAGGTTGTTTTTCTTATTGGGAAATTTCTTGAAGGTAAATTTTATAATCTACTTTGATAATTGTCTATATTTTGTCTATTTGTAGTTTGATCTACTTCAATTGGTATAGTTCCTGTTACACCTTCTCTTGGCAAGGTAGTGCTAGTTTCTCCAACTACTTCTGATGATGGTAAATATAATCTATGATTATTCATAAAGACTTTATGTTGTTCTTCCAAATCACTTTCATTAGTTTCTAATTCTGTTTCTGAAAATGTTCCTGTATATATTGGTTCTAAATTTAGTCGTTCTAAATCACTACTTAATTCATTTATTAAGTCTTCTATACTTGTATTCATTCTGTTTCTTCTTTATCTTCTCTACTTTCTAATTTTTCTTCCTTTAGTTCTTCATTTATCTTTTTTAATTTTTCTACTTTGTCTATTAGAATTCTAATTTTGTTTTGTTTGTTTAGTTTTTCTATTTCTTTCATCATTACTCTATGATCGAGACTTCCTGGTTCTGGTGTCTTCTCCCATTTTGGTAGTGGGAGTGACTTTTCTAATTCTACTTGCTTTTGTGGAGTTTTAATTATTGTTTTGTCTATGTATCTTTCGATATTGTAGAGTCTTGTATCTAGACTTATCATTAGTTCTTTTATTAGTTCAATTCCATCTTTTATTGTTTCTAAATCTTCTAGATAACTCATCTTCTAATATTTCTTATATTTCTAATGAAGTCGTTTACTTCATCTATTTCAGTTTCCCTTTCTAATTCTTCTATTTCTATTGTTTCTAATTCATTTAAATACCATTCTTTTATTAACTCCGATTCTTCTTTTTCTGGATCTATGTGTTTTTGTATAATTACATATGCTTCTCTTTCATCTATCATTTTAGAAATCTTGAATTTTATTCTTAATAGTTTTTGTTTCATTATTATGGTACTTATATCTTGTGGTTGACTTTCTATTTCATGAATTTTATTAGTCAGTCTTTTTATTGTTTCATTTTCTAACTTTATTCCTGGCATCTTATTAGTCTTCACTATAATTTGATTCTTGATCTGAGAATTCGGGTGAAGGTGCTCTAGTAAACATGGTGTTGTGTGTTATATATCCTGGAAACATTTTGTAAGTTGTAATTTCATTGTTGATTATAGATAATTTGACTTGTGATACTAACTCTTGTTCTTCATCTCTTTTTGATATAATTTGTATTAAATTACCATTATATTCTTCCGTTTCAATTATATAGTTTCCTATCCAAAGTAATCTTTTTCCTCTATTTCCTAGTCTTATTCCAAATTCTTAATCGTTTTGCAATCTATTTAATCTTCTTCTTCTTCTGTCTATGTATGTTTTTCTTTCTTCTATTTGTTGATCCATATTTTCTATTTCTCCTTGACTTATTTCATGATCAGGATTACATGTGGGTGTTAAAAAATCTACGATTATTGTTGGTTCTTATGTCTGTAAGTGGTCTTATTTGTGGTTCCAATCCTCTTATTCTGTTTAGAAAGGCTCTTTCAATTCTTGCTTGTATCATCAAGCTTTCGGTGTTATTTTGTGTATATTCATCATTTCTATTTATTATATAGTTTTCAGTATCGAGTGGATTAATCGTACTTAGTGGGTAATCTATTTCTTGATTTTCATCTAAAGGATATCTTGCTGTTGGAATATATTCTGGGTATAGTTGTTCTGAAATATTTAATCTTAATCTTGACATATGATAGTTTAATATATGATCATTATGATTATGGTTACTCATGTCCAGATCAATCGTTCTGGGCTTTGATACCAAATTGTTAAAAGGGGTGGAATAAAAATATTTTAATTAATTTTGTTGTGTTACTGGTTTTAATCAGAAAAATAATATTCACCATAATTACTTAAATTGTCTGGTTGTTCCATTATAATTTTCACTATCTAATCCTATTCTGAGTAAAATTATTTTGTCCCAAAAACTTTTTTCTTCCGAATAGGGATATACCTTTTGATTATATTCAGTTAAAAATATGAGTATAGTATAAACAATGTCATTCCAATTTTCAATTCTTTCTTCCATAGTTTGTAAATATATTCCATATTCATATATTAATGAATTTATTTCTTCTTGATTCATTTTTTATAAGTTAATTATTTTAGTGGGTTTACAAAGTAAATGAAATTTTTGCTCAAATTGTAGAGTGTGTCTCATGCTTAAAGATAAATTTATTGGGAAGTTAGGTGGGTACTATTTTAAAGTCAAAACTTAAATGGGTCCTTTTTTGTAAGTTTTTTACAATGGGTCTTTTTAAAATACAAACTAATTCTAATAGGTCCTTTACTATAATTTGCCCATAAATAAAAGTGGAATAGGCCGGAGAGCCCAACCCACAATCACAGCCCATGAACCGACCCGAACCAAAAATTCAACCCGCGCCCATGAAACATAGGGTGTCAATTTGGACACGAATCCGAAAAAGCGAACCCGACCGACACGAAAAATTTTAGGTATGTGTTTAATCATTTTGGGTTTTTTTCAAATCAAATCGACCCGAAACCCGACCTGAAATATTATTCTACCTGCTCAACATCATACGAACACGATCCAAAACCTTAAATTTTGTCAATTTTGGCTATAACCCACAAAAGAACCCGGACGACACGAAAAATTTCAGGTTTGAGTTTAGTTATTTTGGGTTTTTTCCCAAATCAGGTCACAAAACCCGACCTCAAATATTATAACACCTATTATACAACCCGAACCCGAACACGACCCGAAACAATAGTATTGAATTTGAATAGGGATTTTCATTTTCACCGCTTCGACACCGTCACCGTCGAGGAGAAGAATTAGGGCTTTTTCTGGGAGTTAAAGCAGCGACATTGAGGACGGAGACTACGCCATTTTTGAAGCTCGGAAAGAGTGGAGAGCTGGAGGTATGAGCTAATTACATAATTTCTTCTTCCTTTTCCTTTTTTCTTCTCCATTTTCGTTTTCGGGGATGGGGCTGCCGGAGATTCGTTTTCTTTTCCGGCGTGCTCGACGGACCGGGCGACCACGGTGACGGGCAGGAGCGGTTAGGGGACCAGCGACGACGGAGGAGTCACCGGGGGGGGGGGGGGGGTTGGCGGCGTCGCTGCTGCCGGCGCCAGGAGCAGCGAAGCTCACTGCTGTGGTAGAGACGCCGTCTCCGTCGACGGCGGCTGGGTGGCAGCTGCTGTGACCGGTGGTGGTGACTGCCCTGGTTTCCTATCCTTGAGATATCTCTTATTTCCTTTCTCTTTTCTCCTACATTGGTGTTGGAACTTGGTAATTGTGGATTGTTGTAAATTGTAATGGATTGCTTTAATCGTTGAAGTATGTGGTTTTAATTTCTATGGATTATTTGTGTGTTAAATTGAAGTGTTGAAAGGGATGTTGGGGAATTCGTAAATAGTTGAGGTTGTTGGTGAATCACGGAAGGAATTGTCGATTTGTTGATTGTTGGATTGCTTTTGTTGATTGAATTGAAAACTTGTTGTAGCAATTGGGATTTAAGGTGAAGATTGTTGGATTTCAAGTTTAAAATTGTTTAAACTAATGGTCATTTGGCTTTGTTGTTAAAAATTGGAAGTAAGTTGGTTTTAAAGTGGGTAATTGTTGAATGTTCAATAAATTGGGGACATTTGGTTGTGAGTTAAATGTTGATTATTTGAGAAATTAGAGAATGTTTATTGTTGGCTTGACTATTTGTGGATGCTTGAACATTAGTGAATGGGTTTTGAATAAAACTAAAAGAGGGCAAGGAGATTAATTGGTGGAGTTAGTTGATGAGTTGGAGATGTTGGAGTTTTGATTGGTTGGCATATAATTATATTGGAGTTGATCGTTGTTGTGTTTTGTATAAATGGATTATTTGTGCTTAAATTGATGGATTTGGGATGTGTATTGTTGGGTATGTATAATTGATGTATTTGAAAGGTGTTGAGGTTGGACTGTTGAAATAGAATGGTTTGATGTTGGGAAGTTTGTTAATTGTTGAATTTAATAGTTGATGTTTGATGTTTCAAAGCTATGGTGGGCAAATTGTGGAATAGTATGGGATTGTTTTACTGCGTTTGTTGTATCGATTGTACTCCGTTATGTAATTTGTGCCATAAACCCGCTCCGTATTAGTTGACTAAGTTGAGTGATCAATAGTTTAGCACAATTAATACAGCGGTGACATCAGAAAAATGGTTTTAAATTTTCGAGATGCTACATTTTAGTTTAATTTATATGTGAATGTGAATATAAAATCTGAGGTCTTGATTGGTGCTGGAGAGACATTTGAGATGTAATTGTTAGGCATGATGGAATAATTGGAGTTAGCAGTTAGTACTACATTGAAATGTGGTGTTGCCTATACAGTGCTGAATTGAGCATTCACGGAGTACCCATTGAATAATAGATTTGGCTGTGCATGATATTGAATAAGGTATATAGCAATTGCTTACTTTTATAAATATGTGGATTGTTGCTTAGTGAGTTATGGGAAGAATTGAGCCTTGTTGTCTACGTCTATGTCATGGGCGTAAATGAGTAAAATGGGTCAGAAAGTGAGAGTTATCAGGCCTATTGTGTCTGGTCGAAAATTTAAGTTTGTACATTATACATATTACATAGTATTTGTGTGCATGAATACTTCTTGAACATGTGTGTTCTCTTGAATTGAGTAGCAATGCAATTGCTAAAATGTAATTTCCAAGTGTTTGTATTATTCCTGACCTATATCATAAATGATGTTTAAGGATGATATTGAATATATATTATTAAATTCTATGTTACATTTATGTGAATTAAGTATTTTCGAACAATTGTTGGATTGGTTTATTAAATGTAGAAGTTTCGCACTAGTGAGTTGTAAATGTTTTAAGATTAATTAGAGGGTTAAAATTACAATTTCACCTTAAAGACTCACCAGTGGTTATTTAAGTGTTCATTTTTTATTATTATTTTTTTTATATATAGTATAGATTAATCTTTGGTCTTAGCGTCCCTAATACCAAAACACTAATTCTCTCCTGCAGCAGTTTTGTGTGCTCTCACTCATCAGCTCTGTGGTGGGTTCGGCGCTTGGCAACATATTTCCAAGGAGTGTTGTTCACCATCCTACTGCGCTAGTCTTTTGCCTAAACCCTTGATTTTTGGCACTGCAATTGTTGTATCTATTGGGTGTGATTGCGGAAAGTGGGAGGGGTGGCAATGCGATCCACAAGATGGGGCTATGTGCGGATTATTACAGGCACAATTGGCGGTGGGATGCTAGGATTCTATTTTATGCATCGTGCTGAACTTAAATACAAGGTTTGTTTGTAATTGCACGGAGTTCCCTTACACTTTCGTTTCTCTGTTTTCCTTTCTTGATGATATGGGGTTCATGTGTTTATCGGCATTTTTTTGGGCAGGAGATGTGGCAAGAGAGGTTGAGGAAGTATGAGGAAGAAATGAACAATAAGAAGAAACAAGAGGCTTCCAATGAGTCCCACAATGTTGATTTGGAGTAGTTCTTTTCATGGCAGCTAGTTTGATCAACAATATTCGTGAAGAAACGATAAATCGATACCTTGACTCTTCGTGGCTTACGACCCCATCACAATTTCAGATTCTGGGAGTGTTGTCACTATAGGATATGGTAAATGATTTGCCAATAATCCGGTTTGAGCTCAAAACAATAGGTTTGTTATATTTATATGGTTCGGTTAGTTCTCTCATCACCCTTTCAGGGTAGTAAGATTTTGCCACTAAATTAATAAACTAACTTTTTCCCTACAAAAGTAGTATTAATCTTACAAGATACTTGTCACTATATGTTTGAACATAATATATTGGCTGTGTAAAATGGCAAAAATGGCTCGTTCAAATTCAACTGTCATTTGTCTCCAGTGGTTGGCTCTTTTCAGCCAATCTTGCTTCTTTTGTTATTTGACTTCTTAATCTTGTGTACACAATAAAATCTGATTTAAGCACACCATTTGAGCTCATTCACGAAATTTCTCATGTTCTCATGTATAATGTCTTGAGAAAAGTTAAAAACCTTGATAATGCAATTTTATTGTGGAAGAAAACAAGAGGGCAATAGGCTAAATTAAGCAATTTATTTTTCCCAACTATTTCTTCAAGAAAGACAAAACAAAACAAAGCATTCCCAACTAAAATGATACAGACAAGAATATATAGCTCTCTAAATAAAACTCCTTGAGAGATCCTGGTAACTTATGTACTACACTCAAATATTCAATTTTCCCCTAATTAATATCTATCAAAATTTCCTCTCTTAATTACTCAGAGAGTGAGAGATACAAATGGTTGAATTCAACAACCACAAACTACCCAAGCTATAGATTTCTAAGCCTTATACATTATATTCAAAATAATATACGAACTTACAGTATGTATAATAATATAATTATGCATCGGCATCAATACTGGCAGCAGTAGTAGCAGTGGTAATGGTGGCAGATTCAGTTGTGGTGCCAATGCCTACTTGCAACCATGGAGAGGAATTACCACTCTCCCCCATCTTCTCCTTCAAGTCCTGCAAATCACTCAACTTTGCTAACTTCAACTGGCTATCGGCTTCATCATCGATGTAGGCATTACTGGTTTTGCTATTGTTGCCTTGATTGTTATGATTTGATGGAATATGCTGTTGCTGTAAGTGATGAACTTCAGTGTTGTTTCTATTTTCGTGCCCCATCCATGCGCGTAGGTTCATTTGATGATTTGTTGATACCTTGAAGCTTAGCAGGTTCTGAGGGTCCTGTGGGACTCCGGTGAGCCCATGTGCCCATGCCGGAACATTGAGATCCAAGAGCTTGTCGGAGGGAGTTTGAATGTTGCTGCGATCGAGCTGGTTGTCTTGAAAGTGAAACTTAAGTGAAGGGGAAGGTGGTGGTGCTGCATTGGAGGTGATCCAATGGCACCTTTTGTGGCCTCCAAGGGCTTGTCCTGAATTAAATACCCTATGACAGATTGTGCATTCGTGGACTTTTGATTTCTTTCTAGAAGGTCCTACATGTGCTTGTCCTTGATCGAATTGGTTGCTTGTGATCATCACATCATTGTCTTGATGATGGCCACCCAAGGTGGTGTTGTGTTCATCTACTACTATTTGGTCTTGTTTTGCTGCAAAACAACCTTTAACTTTCTTGTGACTTGCTCTATGTCCCCCCAATGCTTGGTGGGAATTGAACACTTTCTTACATGCTTTGCATTCGAATATCCCTTTAGGGTTAGATGAAACCCCCTTTGCTTTATCCTCATAGGTTGCCCTACTTGTCATTGTTTTGAAAAGATATGGTGTGGCATTTCTCCTCTCCTCCTCCCGGCTCGCTGAGGCAGAAGACTCTTCTGCCTCAGTGATCACAACCGTGGAGTTGGCCAATTGCACTAGGCACCTAGCAAGAAAGAGGTCGTCCTCCTCGGTTGGCACATATGCTGTCGAATTCATAAGACACCCAACTTTGGAGCGCAATGTCCTTTTCCTCTTCGACCAGCCGCCATTGTTGCTAGTACGCCTCCCAGCATCGTCATCCTCGTCCTCAGACTCGGGGGAGGACAAGAGGGACTCGGAGGCATCGCCCGAGCTGCATTTCCCGTGGTCGAGGAAGGATTTCCAAGACGAGAACTCCTTGCCACAATTCTCACAAGTCCTACAACTCTTTAACCTATTAGGGTTTGTCCTCAATTGGTACATCCTCTTGTTATCAACCCTAATCTCACTTCCACTCCCAAATTTCTCCTCCCAATCACTCATCACATGATCATCTTCCTCTTCATCATCCTCAAGATTCCAATTCACATCCCCTACCCCATGTGCTCTCATATGCCCACCAAGTGCCCTCCCACACATGAAACCCTTCTTGCATACCCTGCAATAGTGTTTGAAATTTGGTTGTTCATCCACACAAGACATTATTGTTGTTATTACAATTGGGATGGCTTTGATGATGATGGATACAAATTGAACATATAGACAATTGAATGTCATGTACAAGAATGGAAGATGAGTAATATAGTTGATTGCAGTGAAAAGTTGGTTGTGAGGGTGGATGGTGCATAAGAATGACACTCCTAGTTTTTAGTCTATGGGAGGTGGGAGAGAGAGAGAGGGAGAGAGAGACTTTTTCTATGGAGAGAGAGAGAGAGAGAGAGGTGGTGGTGGTGGCGCCGCCGCTGGATCGAAGAAATGAAGGGAGGAGAGTGGTGGATGGACATTAATATCAATGTTGTTTGTGTACACTAATAATTTTAGTATAGGCATCAAGTGCGTGTGTCTATGTATATGTGTGTGAGAGAGGGAAATATTGGACTTTGGAGTATGGAGTGCTTTTCTCTCCTCCGTTGAGTAGACTATTATAACTTCATGTTTTTTCAAATTATGGTTTTCTCCCCTATATTTCACACCTATAACCACTTTGCTCCATTAACTATTGATTATAGTAATTTAACCCTCAAATTTCACTAATCATTCATTGAAAATTTTATTATTAAATTTAACAAAATATTTCATTAGTGGCAATCCATCACCTGTCGGATTCCGTCGCCTAAAGAAAAATTATAAACTAATTAAAATTTAATTCTAGTTTTTAATAATTTTTTTAAATAATAGCGTACTTCAATAATTTTGAAATTTAGAGGATGGGGACTTAGCCCAAGTGGTTAAATCCCTTGACTTCCAACGGAATGTTGGAGGTTCGATTCCCCACCGCCCCCTATCGTTCAACAAAAATATAATGTTGAAATTTACATTTTGACTATATAAATAAATATATTTTTTGGGTAAACATTGTGTCGGCAAATGTGTGTGAGAAGCCAAGTCACACAAATTACAATGGGAATGGATATGAGGCCGGGTGGGAATCGAACCCCCAATCATAAGGTTGGAAGTCAGAGATATGACCACGGGGCCAAGTCCCCATCCCCAATAAATACTACCTCCGTTCTTGAATGTTTTTGGCGTTTAATATTATGATACTATTCATACACAGACTTTCATTTAAAGTTTTATCACAGTTATACAAATTAAAATATAGCCACGTGTGATCTTGTTAGATTCGTCTCGTCATTTAGTTTGTAGTATAAAACTTTTAGAATTTTTACTTGTATGGAACTTAAGTTATTAATGGTTTATTGTGCATTGCACTGCGTGAGAAGTGGGTCCGTAAATAAACATTTGAATACGGAGGAAGTATATGATGAAACACAAAAATTTTCATTTTTTTTAATGATAATACATCAATCAATTTTAAAGCGTATACTACTTGGGCTTTCCCTCCGGATTGCGTAAAGCCCCTTTTGTCGGCGGACGCCGTTGGCACTTGGTTTAATAGGCAATAGTTGTATTGCCGTTCTATTTCCGTTTGCTGTTTAGTTTCCTTTGCTTCTTTTTCTTTTCTTTCCTAGCCTTTTTGGCTGTGTAGCAAAAAAAAATTTAAAACGTAACTTAAAAGCGTAACTTTAAAAATATGAAGTATATCTTTTTTTGCGTAACTTTAAAGCGTATATCTTGATTCAAAATGTAATCAGATTCTAAAAAAATACTGCCAAATGAAATAAAAAATATATAACCTGAAAATTAATTTATGTAAAAGACTAATTACAACACAAAACTTAAAATCTTATAAATATTAAAAAATATACTTCTATATAAATAGAATAGTTTTCTCTATGCAATGACGCATGAAGTGTGCAGTATTTAAGGTTACTTGAGGATAATAACTAAAATAGGCCACCAGAATGAGTCATTTTCACTTTTAGGCCACAATATTTTGATTTAGGGAAATGGACCATTAAAAGGATTTCGGGTCTGAATTTAGGCCATTTGGTTGTAATTCGGGCCGCGATGACCTAAAAGTGGAAATGACTCATTCTGGTGGCTTATTTTAGTTTTTTTTTCAATTATTTTTTATTCTATGTAACTAAAATAAATAATACCCATTCCGTGCCATTATTTATGTCATACTTTCTTTTTTTTCTTGTTCCAATATTTTTATTTCATTTCAATTTTAGAAAATAATTAAATATTAATCGTCAAACCTACCCATCATATCACATTAATAAATAAATATATTAAATTTCAAACCCACCATTAATAATTTCAATCCAACTTACAACCACATATAAGTAAATCACACATAAATAAATAAATTAATTAAAATTGTAAACTCATTAACAGTCGATTTTATTATGTAATTTAATTACTAAATAAATAAATTAAAATTGAGGATTGATGGCACTTTTGATTCTTCCTTTCATCTTCATCGATCATCAGTCGAAGTTCATGTCAGATCTTGGCGTCCAGATTCCAAGCGCTTTCGGTTATTGACCCTTCTAATAAGCATTTAAAATTCTTGGCAACAATATACTTATATAATTGCAAGAATTTACCGATCGAATTATTAGTCAGAGGCTGAATATTGGTTTGGTTTTGTTGGTTGGGTTGGGTGGGTGGGAAACTGGGAATAAATCCATTCGCGGATGCAGATGCTGCAGACTCAGCAGGAGGGCCGGCTCCAAAGAATACGCCCATATCTGCATCCAATATTATTTATAATTTTAATTAATTTATTTATTTATGTGTGATTTATTGATATTTGGTTGTAGGTTGGATTGAAATTATTAATGATAGTGGGTTTGAAAGTTTTTTTTTTTTTTTCGAATAAACGGAACTTTTATTATCCCACAATCAATTTAAGTACAAACAAACATACTTAAAGATATGTTCCAACACAATGATAACAGGCTAAACACCCAGAGGCGGACCCAGGATTTCCATGATGGGGGGTCCTAGTCCCATTACCTGCTAATAGCGCATGATTTTTTTTTTTGGGGCCCCAATTTTTTAGCATTTTTTTCCCATATTCTCTATTTTTCTTTTGATATTCCTATCGCTCTAGTAGAGCAGTGCAACGTCGATCTTTTCTACGAAGAATTTTAGTTTAGTTTTTTCTAAAAATATTTATTGGTAATTTGTAAAGAACTAGGTGTTGTCATGACGATCATTTTGGACACAAAATTAATATTTTGGGTGCATGGCTTAAAAATAAATAAAACTAAATTTTTATGGTATAAATTTTTTATTATAGTATTATGTTTTATAAATAGATTGGAAAACATAATTATTTTAAAATAAGATAAGAGACTCATCTTTATTAACAAATGAGCCACCGAAAATAAGTAAACTAATAATTTTCAAAACTGAGAAAAATGAATTTTAAAATTGAGAATTTATATATAGAAAATAGAGAAAATTTGAAAAGAGTTTTTGGACTTAAACAAAAATGATAGAAGAATAAAATAAATACATTTATATATATAAATTTAATATTACATATATATGTAATATATATGTAATAGGTATAAAAAATTAAAAATTTTGGTGGGGCCTAGGCTCCCCCAGGCCCCACCATAGGTCCGCCCCTGTAAACACCTATACCAAATATGCATCTCCATGCGCAGACGACGTTACAGAAACAGTTTAAGACAGACGCCCATTTGCTTATGTGGAGTTTACTGTCAAAAACACGACATTCACAGCTATATATGTTTCCCGGCTTCAGAACCATCTTTCTACCAATCCTTCAAAATCAACACAGGTGCATTGCGTTCTCTAAAGATATGCTCCACCCTAAACTCCCCTGCTAGTCTCTGTAATACCAACACAGGTGTAACATTAAACTGTTCAGCCTCCACAGGACTGATTTGGGGTTCTTCAACCATTAAACTATTGATTATAGTAATTTAACCCTCAAATTTCACTAATCATTCATTGAAAACTTTTTTAAAATTAACAAAATGTTTCATTAGTGGCAATCCATCACCTGTCGGATTCTGTCGCCTAAAGAAAAATTATAAACTAATTAAAATTTAATTCTAGTTTTTTATAATTTTTTTTAATAATAGTGTACTTCAATAATTTTGAAATTTAGGGGATAGGGACTTAGCCCAAGTGGTTAAATCCCTTCAATTCCAATGGAAGGTTGAGGTTCGATTCCCCACCGGCCTCCTATCCCTCCCTTTTATTCCCTTTGTAATTTGTGTGGTATGGGGCAGGCTCCCACCACCCATTTCCTAGCCTGTACAAGCTGTTCAGCAAAAAAATAATGTTGAAATTTACATTTTGACTATATAAATAAATATATTTTTTTGGTAAATATTGTGTCGGCAAATGTGTGTGGAAATCAGGGACATGACCACGGGGCCAAGTCTCCATCCCCAATAACTATATGATGAAACACAATTTTTTTATATTTTTTTTAATGATAATACATCAATCAATTTTAAAGCGTATATCTAGATTCGGCAACATTCTTGAGGAAATAAATCAACATGGTCCACCTATTTTCCATGATTCAGCTGATGATAAGTGGTGCTGGGTGGGAAGCTCTACAGGTCCTTATACTGTGGCGGCAGGTTATCAATGGCTTCTTCATCAACGTGGCGTGCATTTGGATCCCTTGCGTGGCTGGGTTTGGAAGATCAGGGCTCCTGAAAAAGTTAAGTTTCTACTATGGCTTATTGTGCATAATGCATTGCCGACTAATGCCTTGCATTTCCGTCGTGGTCTTGCTACTTCGCCTAGTTGCGCTATATGCGGACATCATTCTGAAAGTATATGGCATCTATTTTTTGGTTGTTCATGGGCTGCTGCGGCATGGATTATGTTAGATGCACTACCACCTGTTCAATCCTTCACTTCTGCCGATGAAGTTGCAGGTTGGTTTCGCCATTTATGCCGTCCTTGGATGAGTGATCATTGGTCCCTTTTATGGACAGTGTGGAAGGGGCGGAATGGCTTTTGCATGCGTGGTAAAGCTGTTTGTACTATAACTACTGTCAATGAGGCCAGAAGGTTGGATGTTGCTATTCAAAATAGTCTCGGTCGGCCTGTTAGGAGGAAGTCACTTAGGCTTGTCTCCTGGAACCCTTGCCACTATATGGGTGTGATTTTGCATCTTGATGGAAGTTCTCTCGGTAATCCAGGGCCGGCTGGTTTTGGAGGCGTCATTCGTACGGGTGATGGACAGTGGGTGGAGGGCTTTACTGGCTTTGTGGGCGTTCGTACAAACCTAGTTGCCGAGCTTTTTGGGATTTTGCATGGCATTTTGGCCCTTCAGCGCCGGGGAATATCCTCTGCCTTATGTTTTTCAGATTCCACTGAGGCTTTGAACATGCTAAGGCTTTGAACATGCTATCTCATGGGCCTTGTTATGATGGGTTGCTCTTTCCTTTGGTGCCCACGATTAAGGATCTTCTTCTTCAACTTCCTCTTTACCGTTGGTCTCACATCCTGCACGAAGGGAATTTTGTTGCAGATGCTTTAGCTAGGCGGGGAGCTCGCTCTGTGGACTTTTTCACCACCTGGGGTTTTCCTCCAGATGATGTCCGGTCTTGTCTTGCGGCGGATACTGCGGGGGTTTCATTCCCTCGTTATTGACTTGTGCTTTCTGTTTTTTTATTTTGCTTTTGCTTCTTCCTTGCCACCTTTCTGTAGTGTTTTTTAGCATTCTAGTGTAATCTTTGCCGACGTGTTTCACGTCTTTTACCAAAAAAAAAAAGCGTATATCTTGATTCAAAATGTAATCAGATTCTAAAAAAATACTGCCAAATGAAATTAAAAATATATAACCTGAAAATTAAGGAATTTAGTCGAATACCTTGCGGGCAGGGACTAGTTGAAGCGTTTGGGCGCTCGTAGCTGGACCAGACGCAATAATAGATGGAGTAAACCACCGGAAGGATGGATTAAAGCCAATAGCGACGACTCCTCTCATTTGTGCAAAGCTGGTGGTCTACTTAGAGACTCGAATGGAATCTGGCTTGGTGGTGTCCAAGCGCAAGGGAGTTATACGAATGCAGTCCTTACTGAAGTATGGGAAATTGTCCTCTGTCTTCAACTTGCTTGGGATTTGGGCGTCCAACAACTCATTGTGGAACCAGACAATAGTGAGACCACTGAACTACTGAATGCTGGAGATAACTCTGAGGGTCCTCAAACTAGAGCTATGGCGCAGATTTTGGAGATGCTTAAATTGAATTCGCGGGTTATTTTCAAACATGTTCCCATTAATTGTAATAGAGCGGCCGATACTCTTATTAGAAGAGGTAGACTGACCATGGGGTTAGAATACCTGGATCATCCCCCTAACTACATTCTTGACCAATTGCTAGAAGACCTTGCTGGGTCTAGTGTTTCGCAGTTTTTGCACGAATAAAATGGCCTCGGCCCATCTTTCTCCCGAAAAAAAAAGGTTACTTTCTGATAGGAGTGAGAATAAGCCAGGTTATCCGACAGGAACCTACGGCCTAGCCTACCGAAGGTCAAGCCAGGCCAAGTTTTTCTATAAACAGGTCAGGCTCAGGCTATTTTGAAATATTTATAGATTTTTTTTATAAACAGGTCAGGCTCAGGCTATTTTGAAAAAAAAAAGTTATTTTCTGATAGACGTAATTTATTAATTTGATCTTATATAGATTTTTAAAATATTTATAAGTTTCTTCTCGTATATAAATAGTTGTAGATAACAACTTGCCCCACAAATTCATGTCTTCCAACCTTATGATTCATCCGAACATATATAAAAGAATTTTAACTTAGTTTTGAAATAGCCTTAATCAGACTTTTAAAATGCTTAAAAATTAGCCTACTTAAATAAATAGGTCAGGCTTTGACTTATAAGATAGACCTATCGTAGGTAATAGGCCAGGGTCGGGCCTAAAAAAATCCACGCAGACCTAGGCCGTTCGAGCCAAAGCCTAGGCTGGCCAGCCTATTTCCACCCTACTTGCTGATACTGTATAAGATTTATAATGAAAAGAATTATATAATATTCTAATTTGGCCATTAATCACATAATTCTAATTGACTTTGCATGTTTATTATCAAAATCATACAAATTAACACTGAAAAAAAGTAGTTTATAAAAATAATTTGCCGCGATGCTACTAATTTGCTTAATTGAATATAACAATAATTGTTCACCAAAAATATAACAATAATTAAATAAAATAAAAAATCAAAACAAATGAAAAATATGATAATTAAATAAAAATCGGAATAATAATAATAATAATAATAATAATAATAATAATAATAATAATAATAATAATAATAATAATAATAATAATAATAATAATAGTCTTGCTACATTCATGCATTTAATAACATGAATGGATGCATGCACGTCCAGCAAGTCATCAAATTGTATGTCTCTTCCTTGAGCATATGACACGGAGCTTAACTGGGCTCGTGTTCGTTCGTTATTAGCTCGTTCGTAAGGTTAAATGAACAGAGCTCAAACATGAAAATTGGCTCGTTAAGATTTTTGACTCAGTTTGTGTTCGTTCGTTAAGCTTAACGAATAGAGCTCAAACATTTGAAGCTCGGTTCGGTTCGGCTCGTTAACAGCTCTACACCTGACAGACCATAGGTCTTTTGTTCCCAATGAATATATGATTTGGCATGATCGCCTAGGTCATCCTGGATGTACAATGATGAGGCAGATCCTTACAAATTCACATGACCATTCATTAAAGGGACAAAAAATGCAGCATCACAATGATTATATATGTGTTGCTTGCTCCCAGGGGAAACTGATTATAAAACATTCACCAGAAAAGGTGGGAACTGAATCCCCTAGTTTTCTTGAAAGAATTCAGGGTGATTTATGTGGACCTATAGATCCACCTTGTGGGCCATTCAGATACTTTGTGGTGTTGCTTGATGCTTCAACTAGATGGTCTCACGTGACATTATTGTCTTCACGCAACCATGTGTTTGCAAAATTGCTAGCTCAAATCATAAGATTAAGAGCACAGTTCCCTGATTATGCAATTAAAAGTATCCGTTTGGATAATGCTGGTGAATATTCATCCCGGACATTTGATGAATATTGTATGTCGATAGGCATAGCCATCAAACATCCTGTTGCACATGTGCATACACAAAATGGACTAGCTGAATCATTTATTAAACGGTTGCAGTTGATCGCTAGACCATTATTTATGAAGTCCGGGTTACCAGTTTCAGCTTGGGGACATGCTATAATGCATGCAGCAATGTTGGTGCGATTAAGACCGACAAGTTACCATAGATACTCCCCATTACAATTAAGATTTGGGCATGAACCCAATGTATCCCATTTGAGAATATTTGGTTGCGCAGTCTATGTCCCAATAGCACCACCCCAGCGCACCAAAATGGGACCCTAATAAAGATTAAGAATATATGTCGGATATGAATCACCCTCGATAATACATTATCTTGAACCATTAATAGGGGATTCATTTACAGCAAGATATGCTAATTGTCATTTTGATGAATCACATTTCCCGACATTAGGGGGAGAAAAGGATCAACCGAAAACGAATATAAATTGGAAAATCTCGTTGGATTTCCTTGATCCTCGTTCAAAAGACCGTGAAATCGAAGTACAACGAATTGTACAATTGCAACAAATTGCAAACGAACTGCCCGATGAATTATGTGACTCTAAAAGGGTTACAAAATCTTATATACCGGCAACAATTGTTCCAGTCAAAATTGATGTTCCAAATGAACACATTATCAGTGCTAAAGATGAGTCTGATGCACGCTTAAAGCGTGGTAGACCTCTCGGTTCCAAAGATAAAAATCCTCGAAAGAAAAGAGGATTGAATAATGATGTTGATAAGATACAAAGTATCAAAAGTGACAAAACTGAGCTCTGCGGGGAATTGACTCTTGAAGAGCAAAATCATCAAAATGATGAAATATCTATAAATTTTGTCACAAATAGAAATGTTTGGAATCGAGAAGAAACATCTATTGATATTGCATTTTTATACAATGTAGCACTTGAATTTATGAATGATGAGGATTTTGAACCAAATTCGATTGATGAATATCGGAAAAGGCATGATTGGCTCAAATAGAAAGATGCAATCCAATCAGAATTAAATTCCCAGGCTAAAGAAATGTGTTTGGACCGATTGTCAAAACACCTGAAAATATAAAGCCAGTTGGATACAGATGGGTTTTTGTACGAGAAAGAAATGATGAAAATGAAATTATAAGATACAAAGCGAGATTAGTCGCCCAAGGGTTCTCACAGAGACCGGGTTTTGACTATGATGAAACATATGCCCCAGTAATGGATGGAATTACATTCAGAAATCTTATCTGTTTAGCATTAAACGAAAAACTTGAAATACGACTCACAGACGTCGTTATTGCTTATTTATATGGAACCTTAGATACTGATATCTATATGAAAGTTCCAGAAGGGTTCAAAATGCCACAGACATATAAAGCAAACCTAAAACAAATGTATTCCATCAAATTACAAAGATCCCTATACGGGCTTAAACAATCTGGGAGAATGTGGTATAACGATTAAGCAAATGCTTACTTCAAAAGGGTTATATAAATGATCCAATATGCCCATGCATTTTTATAAAGAAAAATGGGTCAAGATTTGTTATTATTGCAGTATATGTTGATGATATCAATCTAGTTGGATTCCCTGAAGAGATTCAAATTGTTGTTGAATATCTCAAAAGAGAATTCGAAATCAAAGATTTCGAGAAAACAAGAAAGTGTCTTGGTTTACAAATTGAATATTTGGAGAATGGGATTCTTGTCTATCAAAAGGCCTATACCCAAAAGGTCTTAAAACGATTTTATATGGACAAAGCACATCCATTAAGTAATCCAATGATCGTAAGGTCACTTGATCCTAAAAGAGATCCATTTAGACCAAAAGAAGAGAATGAAGAAATACTTGGGCCACAAGTCCCATATTAAGTGCCATTGGAGCACTAATGTATCTCACAAACTGCAGTAGACCTGATATATCATTTGCAGTGAATTTATTAGCGAGATTTAGTTCATCTCCTACTGAACGACATTGGAAAGGAATAAAAAATTTATTTTATTCCGCTATCTCCAAGGGACGATTGACATGGGTCTATTTTATTCATACGATTCTCGACATGAATTAATCGGCTATGCCGATGCTGGGTACTTATCAGACCCACATAAAGCTAAGTCACAGACTGGCTATTTAATCACATGTGGTGGTACAGCAATATCGTGGAGATCCACGAAACAAACATTGATAGCCACCTCATCAAATCATGCTGAAATCATAGCAACGCATGAAGCTAGTCGAGAGTGTGTTTGGATTAGATCCATGACTAACTATATAGAAACGAATTGTGGTTTATCGTCCGAAAATAAAAACCATCCAATTATTTTATATGAAGATAATGCGGCTTGTATAGCGCAATTGAAAGGGAGTTATATAAAAGGAGATAGAACAAAACATATTTCACCAAAATTATTTTTTACTCATGATTTGCAGAAAAATGGTGAAATAGATGTGCAGCAAATCCGTTTAGCTGATAATCTTGCTGATTTGTTTACCAAGGCACTACCAACAACAACATTCGAGAAGTTGGTAAAAAGTATCGGGATGCACCAACTGAAGAATCTTAACTGATGCTTTGATCAGGAGGAGAATTAAATATAAAGAATCATGTACTCTTTTTCCTTACTTGGATTTTTTTTTTCCCATAGGGTTTTTTCCAAGTAAGGTTTTAACGAGACATATTCTTTATAGAAGACATCCAAAGAAGGAGTGTTACATTCATGCATTTAATAACATGAATGGATGCATGCACGTCCAACAAGTCATCAAATTGTATGTCTCTTCCTTGAGCATATGACATGGAGCAATGACTCACTATTCCTATTACTTTGTGCTCACATTGTTTCCCTATAAATACTAGGGATTATTGATAAATAAGATTATCACTTTCACTTCCAATTACTGATTCAAGTGTCTACACTCACTTTTCAAGTCGTATATGCACCTTACCAAATTATCTTTATCACCTCATCTAATATCTCACCATAATTACTACCACTATCATAATTGTTTCATAGCTCTCACATACTACCTCACATACACATATTATTTATATTATTATCACAACACGTTATCAGCACGACCGCTTGGAGTTTGCCATCCCTGCCGAAGTTCTGTCCAAGTGCTGTTGGAGTTTACCAATCCTACTGAAGTTCTGTTCGAGGCTTTCTGAAAATCCTGTTGAGTATACTGCTACTATTTTCAAATATAATTATGACTAATTTGACAAAATAGGAATTCATGCCACTGGAGAGGTCCGGGAATAATATTTATCCTGGAGAATGGATGTTGAAATCCATCTGGAGTCTATGGGTCTTGAAAGGACCATATTGAAAGAAAATACGGCCACAGGCCAAGACCGTGCCAAGCTATGATTTTTCTCCGACATCATCTTGATGAAGGTTTGAAATTAGAGTACTTGACGGTAAAAGATCCACATGATCTATGGGAGAATTTAAAGAAAAGATATGATCATTTAATGCTGATCAATCTCCCGAGTGCCCGACATGAATGGCACCAGTTAAGGCTGCAGGACTATAAGTCCGTAAATGATTGTAACTTAGCCATGTATGGAATTACAACACAGCTGAAATTATGTGGCGAAAAAATAACAGAAAATGATATGTTAGAGAAGACATTCTCTACTTTTCATGCCACAAATTTACTATTACAGCAGCAGTACAGAGAAAGGGGATTCACAAAATACTCCGAACTGATTACTTGTTTACTGCTAGCTGAGAAAAATAATGATTTATTGATGAAAAATCATGAGTTCAGACCGGCAGGAAGTACTGCATATCCTGAGATGAATTTCACAGAATCATCGCACCGTGGTCGTGGATGTGGCCGTGTGGGGCCTCGTGGGCGTGGCCGACGACATAGTCGTTGTCGTGGTCGTGGAAATGATCGTGAAAGAAGAAATGTCTATATAAGGCCAGAACCATATCCACGTAACCAAAATTTTGAAAGAAATCCATACAATAGCTATCAAAGGAGTGCCTCAAAAGATTATAATGATAAAGGCAAAGAAAAAGTTGAAGAAAATGCCACCGTTATGGTATGGAGGGTCACTGGTTCCAAATATGCCGCACAGCAGACCATTGGGTAAAGTTGTACCAGGACTCGTTGAAAGGAAAGAACAAGCAGGTTGAAACAAACTTTGCTGAACAAAATCCTGAGGACATTGCCACTACAAGTGATGCTATTGTGAATGCAACTGAGGCCACAAACGATGATCTGCTCATAGAGCCGGCGTTTGATGTTGCAGACTTCTTCAATGATACTGCATAGCAGCTCTTTAGTTTTATTGTACCTTTTGAATTTTGTTATACCGCTGTATTGTATAATTATCATTTTGTTACTGATATATATTATTTTCTTTTTCAAAATAATGCCAGAATGGGATTACAAATTGGTAATAATGAAATATGTCTGATAGACAGTGCTTCTACGCACACGATATTGAATGATAAAGCATATTTTTCATACTTGAAAATGGGAGATAGAAATATCAACACTATAAGTGGAAGTGCAAATATAATAGAAGGCTCTGGCATAGCCAACCTTCAGCTCCCCAAGGGGACGAAATTGATTGTGAAAGATGCACTCTTATCTCCCAAGTCTTAAAGAAATTTGTTGAGTTTTAAAGATATTCGAGAAAATGGATATCATATCGAGACTCTGACAGCAGAAGGTAATGAATACCTGCTGATTATAAATACCATTTCTGGTATAAAAGAGTATTGGAAAAATTTCCATGTTTATCCTCTGGAATATATTATACAATGATAAACAATGTTGAAAATTATCACCTGAATAGAGCTGTAAATAGAACCAACAGTTCGTGAGCTGAGCTTGTTTCGACACGTGTTCGTTCGTTAATAGCTCGTTTGGTAAGTTAAACGAACCGAGCTCAAACACATAATTTGGTTTGTGTGTTCGTTCGTTAAGTTCGCGAACAGTTCAGAATTTTTATTTAGTGGAATATGAAACTTTTGACAATTTCCAGACACGAGTATTTTCTAAAATATCAAGTTTGAATTTATTAAATGAAAAGAGTTATGATTTATGGGAGGGGTTTAAGGATATATTTCACTTTTTATTACTCATGTGGGAAACTTTGATTTCAAATGGTGCCATGAAAATCCCCGGCATGAAACTTTTGACAATTTTCCCGCCATGAAACTTTTGACAATTTCCCACTATATGAGTATTTTCTGAAAAAGATATAATCCCGGTTTAATTTTATTTAATGAAATTAATTATGAAGATGAAGTTGGGATTAGGGATCTATTTATAGGTTGTCACGTTTTTATTACCCGTGTTAAGAAACTGTGCCCCCGAAAGCGCACGGAGTAAAACATTGCAGTATTTATAGTAAGACCGGATCGTTCACTGGAGGATGTGCGACAGAAGCAGGGCCCACGTCGTTTACTAAGATTTTCCACTCGGTTACTCGTTTCAGGTTTTGCAATGGGTTCTAAAACTACTTGACAATAATTTAAACTAGACTATGAAAACAATTAAAGATTATCCTACAAAGCATGGTAAATTTAGTCTAAAAAGCGATTAAATTTTATTCTAAGGAAGCGATAAAATTATACTAAAAATGCGGATAAAATTATTCTATGAAAGCAGATTTAAAATGTGACAGAAGGGACGGGAAGGAAATAATAAAGATTGGACAAGATTTCAGATGAGACACAAGTAAACTTCCATTTTTGTTACACAGGTCTTTGATTGGGATAATTAATCAGTTAGCTAACTCTCATGCTTTCTAGACTATGTTCCCTTTAACAGACAGGTACTTACAGTCAGAATTTACATGCTCTTAAGCTCTCAACCTCTAAGATTACCACAGATTAATAACTGCCCCTGCCGAGGTATGTTATTCCTCCATGGTGGATAAGCAACACCCAACACATCATTAGTTGACATGCCAAATACTCCTATCATCCCCCTCGTCACACCCAAAGTCCAAATTAATTCCCGAACTAATCCATAACTCTTAAACCTTACAACCGGCGGCCAACCTCTAATTCTTCCGAGTGACCTCTATGAAAGCGTTTTAAAGAAAGCTGTAAAGAAAGCAGTAAAGAAAGCATTTAAAAACCTATCACTCGGAAGTCTTAAAAGCTATCTCATTCCGTTAGTATAAAAGAGCCCATGGTCTTGGTGACCAGATGCAGATTTAGAACTTCCCAAATATCAGTAAGCCACAGGGCTTATAACATCCTGTTAGTTACGAGATACAAACTGAATGGAACAGACCTGGGAAGATCTATTCCGAATGTACTCACTCAAGACTCAATTTTAGGCTTTGGCGGGAGAAGACAGTAGTTGAAAGAATACTCAACCCTACCTTAGAAATTAACCCAGGGCCTATATGTTGTTCCTCTAATATTATTTATCACATCTTATCCAAATCCAAGTGGACACTGACTCGATGCAATACTTAATAGAAGATTTCCAACACACAGTAATTTTGAGAAAAAAATAGATATTTGAAAATCATTCCCTAAACAGGTACCAAACTCTCAATTAAAACACGGATCCTTTCAGCCTAGGTGAGACCTAATCGCTGACTCTGCTTCTAAGTTCTCAAAATCAACCCCCAGTAGAATATGAGTTAGTCATAACTGTCGAATTTATCCCTTACTCAGATCCGGATTTTATAAAGTGATTTTGTGGAAATTTATTATGCACATCCGATTAAGATCAAGACTTCTATGTCCAAGGAGAAGGATCTCCAAAATATTATAGACCACAATATCTACATAATAATATCATGCACACATGTATATGAGAAGTAAAATAAAATACCCCAAAATATATGGTGGGATTAGACAAAATTTGATACACAAAGATGGATTAGCCTGAGATAAGAAGAAATTGGCTAAAAAGTGTGCCAGAAATAATTGGGGTTATCCGGACTGCAAACATTTGCTATCCGGTTCCCAAATATTCCAGATGGAATGGTTTTTAGACAGTGAGAAACCCTTAATGACAGTGATCGCTACCATCAAGAGTCCTACTATCCATGAGAGAGGAAAAACCTACACGTTTTCTTACTACAATAATGCTATAACAGTGTTGATCGACACTATTTACCAGTACTGTCGCTCGAAATTCAGGTTTGAAATTAAGATAAAGAAAAGAAAACTGTATCTAATTAGGAGTTGGCTGAGTGGCTAATCGTTATCCCCGTGAAAGGACCTTTTTGCCGTAGCTTCCACCAACCACTAATCAGATCATGCAAAATAACGAGTAATAATTAATACACAGAAAACGAGCTAATCGTTATCCCGGTGAAGGGACCTTTTTGCCAACATTGATCTGTGATATTTCTTATTACCCATTCATACACACAATAAACAGAAAAGATGAAATTAACAAAATATTTTTGGTATTGTGTGAGTGTTAATCACACAATAATTTAGACACTAATGGGTTGAGATGTGTAATGGATAAAATTAGATGTAATGGGCCTAAGCCCAATACACCCATGCAACTTACACAAATCAAGAAATAAAATATTTTTGAAGTTCTAAAATAGAAGGAAGAAATCAATTCGGTCTACTAAGTAAGGTGCAAATAGACCGAATTGGGAATGCATGAAGGATGAAGTATTACCTTACCCAATTAATCCTTGCAAAGATATGAAACATCATCTAATTCGAATTGTCAAAGCAATTCGGTCTAAACCGAATTGGACAATTCGAATTGATGAAGTCATTCCCTTACTCAAATTTGGATAAGGCATATACTCCAAAATGAGGGTAATTCGAATTGCCAAGTCAATTCGGTCTAGACCGAATTGGCAATTCGAATTGGTAAGACAAAGAAAATAAACTAAGGCATGAGGGGATGGAATGCATACAATATGGTGTACAATATCAATTCGGTCTATGGGAGCAATTCGGTCTAAACCGAATTGCATAGACCGAATTGCTTGTGCACCATATGAGAAGAATTTTTGCTATGTAATTCGGTCTCATGGGCAATTTGGTTTAGACCGAATACGTGTCCAGCAGGCATTGGTATGAATTAAACCCTAATTCTATTAACAAGAAATTCAAAGGTTAAAGAACCTAAAACACTTAAAAATCTAAGAATTACATGCATAAAAATAAGAATACTTACTTTCTCTAAGGCAACAATAAACTAAGAAGCAAAGAACAAAAACAGTAAAATAGAGCATTAAAATAAATTCTAACAACCCTAAAATTATCTAAAACCTAAGAACACTTATTTGAAGCTCTAAGGCATAAAAAGATACAAAAAATCCACTAAACATGCATTTATTGAGAATGCAAGTCAACTAGGACATAATAAATGTAACCTAGTTGAAACAAACAAACATTCTAACATTTATTGCTAAGAAAAACATTAAATGGGTGTCAAACACATGAAATAAAACCCATTTCTGGAATTTCTTCTTGTATTGGCACTTGAAAGCAAATAAATAACCCAAAACCATCATTAACTTGAAGGTAGGGTTTATTCTAACTACAAAGCATGTAAAATGTATGGAAATGGCTACTCTAAAGGTAGTAACAAGCTTCTACAAAAATAAATTACGATTAAAGCATTAAAACTAGGCTACATGCATGAAAAATAAACTAACTAAACTAAACTACCTACCTAACCCTTAAGGGGTGAAAAACAGCTTCTGCTACTCCTTTTTGTTCCCAGCCGAATCTCTTGTAAAGTGTGGAACTCTTTTCATGTGTTGAGGAATGTCAGCTTTTATACTTTTTACTCGAAACCCTAGGCCCATCAGGGCCCATCAACAGTGTCATGCATTTCTCGCGTGCTCCACAGCTTCAATTGGATGCAATTTTGAATGTAATTCGATCTCTTCATGCAATTCGGTTTAGACCGAATTGGTGCAATTCGAATTGCATGAGGTCTTCCTTCTTGATCTTGAGCTGGAATGTGGTATTCATTCATCAATTCGGTCCATGTGTAGACCGAATTGGCCTTTTCGAATTGATGATGGCTCCTGTTTGGCTTCCTTGATTTGAGGCAATTCGGTCTATGCAAGCAATTCGGTCTAGACCAAATTGCATAGATCGAATCCCCTTTTTTCTTTCTGCTCAGGGTCTTCTTCTTTCCATAGTGCAATTCGGTCTAGGGGTCAATTCGGTTTAGACCGAATTGCCACAGACCGAATTGGTGACTCTGCTTCTCTTCTTCAACACTTGTCCATTTTTCTTCTTCTTCTCTTCAGCAATTCGGTCTAATGAGCAATTCGGTTTAGACCGAATTGATCTTCAACACTTAAACAAAAATTTCAATTTGTGGGATTTTCATTCTTTTTCCCATCTTTTTGATTTTTGTGGGCTATTTTATTCTTTTGCCCATCTTTTCACTCCTTCTTCTTTTCTTTTTCATTTTTTCATGTTTTTGGATTTTTCTAACACAAATACAATTAAAATTGCATATTTTTGTGTCTTTCATTACCAGCTTATTATTCTTACAAACTCGCATTAATCTGTTGAATTCAACTGCTTTCTTATTAAATAAGATGGGAATACGATCAAAATGTCCGTCTCAGACACGGAAATGGATTGGAAATAATGGACAAATTTGGCCATTATCAACATCCTCACATTTAATACTGATCGTCCCCGAGCAGTCAGAGTCAGTACTCCTAAGAGCATGGACTCTGCAAATTCAATCCATTTGCGTGGCTTCAAAAATTTCATTCTTCTTATATTGGGATAAGACAATCAAAATTACAAGTATTAAACTCTCTTGATTGCAGTGTTTAATGAAATGATACTTCTCACTTGAATAGGCATACAAACCAATCATTATTGTTAATTCTTCTTGAATATATGTATAGAAAATTTCATTGGTTTAATTCTTGAATTCAAGCATGACATGAACATTAACCAATCAAAGTAGAGCCTCACATATAGTAGAATCGGAAAGTTCACTCACTCTCAAAGTTGGCTTTTAGACAACACGCTCATAATCAAATTCAAATAAATTCTCCCATAAGCTTGCAATAGACCAACTCGCCACCCACTCATTTCTTCAAATCGAGATCCCGAGGTCTTATTTAAGGTTATAACGGGATATACGGTTGTAACATTTGTTAAGGAAGAACATTATTGGGCTAAAAAGTGACACGAATCCCTTCCACCATGACTTGACATATTTTATTTAAAATCTATGATCATCAACAATTCTTTTTTTCTTTTGTTTTTCTTTTCTATTGAATGACATTAGACTATGTCTAATTTGCTTTGTCAGTTGCAATTTATTTTTGTTGAATGAATCTCAACATTTTTCTCTTTTTCTTTTTCTTTTCTTTTCTTCTTTTTTTTTTGATCGGTTTATGGATACCGATTGATATATTTTTTATGATCATAAACTATAATGCCTTGATGGAATCGGTTCGTGTACACTTGGGTTTGATTTTCTTGGTCTTTTTATAAAGTTGGGAATAATATAGTGGCTTCAAAGAAAAATTAGGCTTATAGGCTCAGAGTGGTTAATCCTAAGGGGGAAAAATATTTTTGGGTTTGGATTTCAAACGAAGGCCAAATATTTGGGTTTTTCTAAGTGCCTCGATCATATACTCGATTTTGGGAATATGGCATGGTCTTGAATTGGTCTCAATTGCAAGTGCTAGTGTCCTTTAATCGAATTGATTTTCATACAACAAAGAAATAATGAGTAAAAATGACTCGGCTCAGATGTCACATAGTATGGTTTGATCATGTCATACCTTTATTCTTAAATTTACCCTTTGAAAAATTCTTGCATTTTATTCAATCAAATTCTCAACATAAAAATTTTGTTTTTCTTCCAAGTGATCATATCATTGGATTTTTATAGCTCAAAACCTCAAAAATTTATATCATGCATATTTTTAATATTTTTATCCCAATTTAATAGTTTGAGAATTTCATCCTTAGCCTAAATTCAACATGTGAATTTAGGTGACAGATTTTATGCTTGTTTTATGCCAGTTATTTAATTGAAAGCAGTAAAGAGATACTGTGAACATGCAGGCATGTTACAGCTTTGTTTTTGGCATGACAATCACTTATTCATCTTGGACTGCCACACATCTTTTTCAAAGTATTTTTGAGAATTCAAGACGAAATTCTCTTTGTGAAAAGTGATAAATACATCAGTTACAATAGATTTCCACAGTATGAACGAAAGTGCACTGAGTGAATGGAAAATCTAATGCATGATGTTTACATTGAAGCTCGCATGAATGTGATCGTGTTAGCTCAGTCCTTCTTCTCCGTTTGCTGCGTGGAGGGTCCAGTGTCATCTCTTGGAGGTGAGGGTAGCTTTCTGAGTATGGTCTGCATCAAGTCAGCTTGCTTGGTGAACATCATTTCGAACATTTTTCTTGTCTTTTCTTCACTCTCCAGTCTTTCCTGATGCTGCCTTGCCTCTCGTTCAGCCGCTTTCTTTTTGAACTCTTCTTCTCTCTCAAGCATTCTCAGCCTGAACTCTTCCTCTTTTTGCATCGGCTTCTCTTGAGTTGAAATGATGACATCGGCCAAAGATTTGACACTCTGCATCATCGACTCTCCCATTCTGCTAGCTGCTTCCAGAGTTTGAGAGTCAGCTGGATACTGAGATACATCTTGGCTTCTGCGAGAGGGTCGGACTGGATGTCTTCTTGATTGGCTTGGAGTGGAGGCATCAGTTTCAGGATGACTTGGAGTGGGAGCGTCACCTAGAGGATGTTCTTCTGCATGCTCTGTCGGGAGGACTCCAGCTTCTTCTGTTGAAGGCACCGCTTCAGTACGGGCCTTCTTCTTACGTGATTGGTGCTTAGCTGGTTGTCCAGGAGTGTATCTGGACTGGGCATCTGATTCGTCTGGCATAGCATATACAACCGGATCAGTTACCCGAGTCCTTGGGACTGGAATAGGAGGATTCATTTGAATGAGATCACTCCCCGTGAAAACCGACAGATCCACTCCTTGAGCTTCGTAGATCCTCCTGATGAGGTTGGGATAGCAGAGAGCAGCTGCCCTGCCGGAAGTTCTTGTAGTCATAACATGGAAAATATGCTCTCCCACGTTGATCTTCAATCCATGCCAAAGTTTTGCGAAACCCTTCAACATTCGACCAGATGTCTCATGTGCGTGCGGGTTGGGCCTAATCTTTGACATGTAGAAATCATACGAGGGTTGGAACTCCAGCTTCAGGTGCTTTGATTGGAATGAAAATTCTCCTGTGTAGCTCTCGGCAGTGAGGGATCTTGTGATGTTATCATAATACTGCCTCTCAGCTGCCTTGCATGCTCCTTTTTCAAAATGCTCAGCTGTTGGGAATTCTGACTCCCAGTTGGGTGTGCCGAGGAAGCGGTTCAGATATTCTCCAGATATCTTTACATCCACTCCTCGCACCCAACTCTTCTTTTGAGCGACGTTAATATTGCAATAGAATTCCCTAACCAGCTCTGCTATCCCGGGTTCATCGTGATGTGTAAGGAATTCAGTCCATCTATGGTTTTCTTGCAGAGTGACGAGCGTTGGATGATTCACCATTTGCGGACTGAATCCTTTGTCGGGTATGAACAACCCAGATAGTGCCATGTAGCGCCCCGCATTTTGTTCATTCCCGTTGAACCTCCTCATAATATCAGCGTCATCATTGATTGGGAATTTTTTGTACTTCTTGGTGGACACTCCCAATATTCCCTTTGAGGTAGAAGTCGCCCAATAGCCAGCGGATCGAACTGACCCCGTTGATTCTTGGGTTCGTTGAGAGTGCGCCCGCTCCCAATCGGAATCCGACTTCTCCTCTATCTGTTCATGTTGTTCATGATGTTCACCCTCCAATTGATGCTCTGTTTCAACCAGTGTATCTGGTTGCAGCTCTCCCTCCATTTGTTGTTCATCTTCTGCTTGCTCGCCTCCTTGAGATGCTCCCTGTTCATACGAATTACAAGGAAATTCATGAAGTACAGCTTTGAGAAAATCATCGGGAAAGAAGGGATCAACAACATGTTGATATTCTTTTTGAGATACCTCCTCGTCCCTCCCTTTGTTTAATTCTCCAAGTTGTTCTATCATGTTATTTCCTTGATCTCTAGCAATGTCAAAATCGCCTTGGAGGATTTGTTGGTAGGTCTTATCTTTGAACAGGTCCTCAATGGTTTCCAATTCAGTCTGCTCGTTACCCCCACTGCTCTCATCTCTTAGCATTTCTTGCACTGCGGGTTGAGGTTGAGCAGCAGTGGTGGCCATTGTTTGGACCGCAACTTCGTAAAATCCGCTCATTAGCTCAGCAGTCTTTCTTTTCGACTCTTCGAATAGGATATTGCTGTCGTGCACCATTTCCTCCATTTCTTCTGTGGGTTTGAGTCCTTCAACGATCTTGTCCATTTTCTTTTCAATCCCACTTTCTTTAGCAACTATCTCCTTTTTCTGCTGCTTTTCATCCTTAGCCCATTCAGCCGGCTCTGCTTTCACTTTAATAGGCATGATGTTGGTTCCGCTGATTATTTGGCAATCATCGTCCCCAACATAGGCCTCTTTTGCGGCCTCTTTTGTCTCTTTCTTCTCCAGCTTGGCTTGTATTTTCTCAGCAGCTTTTCTATTCTCTTCCTCCTCCCGGGCTTTTCTTACGTTCTCTTGCATTTCTGCTTCTTTCTTTTTCTCCTCCTCATTCTTCCTCATCATTTCATCCCACTCTCTTCTTCTTTGGGCTCTCTCCTCCTCCCTCTTCTGCCTCCATTCTTCATTTTCTTTGGCCATTTCTTTCTCGGCCTCTTCCTTCTCCCGCCTTTCTCTTTCTATTTGATGGGCCTTGTAGGCAGCAACCCTTTGTTCCTCAGCCCGTTCAGCTTCTGCAAGTCTTTGCTCTTTTTCAGCAATTTCAGCATCCTCTTTCTCCTGGGCTTTCTTTGCTAGCTCGGCATCAAATTTTTCTTGGGCTAGACACCTCTGTTCCTTCTTGGACAGCTCAACGGCTTGTTCCTTGCCCTTGTCCTTTGGCTTGGATGGCTTGCCATCAAATTTGGGCACTGGTGGAATAGTCCTAGGCTGACTGGGAGTTTCTTGAATTTCGATTTGAGGCTCAGCAGGTCTTCCAGCCTTCTCTTTCTCAGCCAGTTCTATCAATTTCCTTTTCTTTTTCGGCGGCTCTGGCGCAGATTCAGTTTGGAGGGGCTCCGATTCGGTTGACCGGTGGGGTTCGGATGTTGGGTCCACGTAATCATCGATCATTTTCTCATCGGCTTCGGTCCACAGCCCAAACTCCGACCCTTTGATCTTTAGGTATTTCGTAATAAAACTGGGCTCGGTCATAGCTGTAAGCTGGGCGGTCCATTTAGCCGCGAAGTATCTACCCAAAACACCTTGGAACCCCACGTCATAACGCAATCGCCCTCCTCTGTTTTCTTGGCAGTACCTCAGGCCTTCCCTGTCCATTTCTTGTAGTAGGTCAAAGAACCTACTCTTCATGTCAGCATAGAGGGTATCCATAATATCTGCCTCATTCTCTTTAACTTTGACAAGTCCCGGACCGGTGGAATGTTCAAGAAGTCCAGGCACTTGTTCTCGCCCATCAGTGGTATCTGCTTTTTCTTTCTACCCAACCTTGTCCAGTCCCTATTCCGGATCATCGCTGTGCACTCGGCTCTGATTAGCGCAAAGTTAGGCATCCCATCCATCATAGCTTCTCGGGGCTCAACCGCCGGGAATCTTGTCGGTAAAAATTTCGGAATGATCTCCTCATTCCCCGGGGGTATCATCACCCCTGGATTTAGCACAGAAACTCTGATGTCCTTCTCCCAACTCCCCCATGCTTTCATGTATTCCTCCCACTGCTTCCGTATTACTTTTGTCTTTTCTATTATTGAGTCCAGCATCGGAGTGTGGTGGGCTGTTCCATAATTCAGCACGGGTTGAAGGGATTCCCAGAAGTTGTATGCCATCTCAGTATGGCGTGCCTTGGCGTGCTTTGTGAGCCACAGTTGCTCTTCCGGTCCTCAGACGGTCACATTGTCAAATAATTCTTTCTTGTACATGAATGGTAAGGCGTCTGGCATGGAGAGCATCCCGGATACCGCCACTTGTTGTACTGGAGGAATTTTTCTGGCAAAGTAGCTCTTGGTCTCTTTTGTGATGGCTGGTTGAATGGGGATTGGCTCGAAGGCTGCTATTTTCTTATCCCCGATGTGTTGTTCAAGCAATCTATTCCACCGGGCCTTGTGCTGGTTCATCCTCCAGACCATCCTCTCGTAATGAACTCTTGGATCTTCGAACCTTTGGTCATATCTTACCTGATCGAATTCGTTATTCCAGAAGTTCCACATGTGCTTGCAAAGGTCTCTTTCAAGCCCCGTAGCTTTATAGTTTCTCTCATCCTCTGGAATATCTCTCCACCAGTGCTCTTTCATTTCGAATATCCATTCAATCAGGTGGTCCATGTTTAAATTGAATTCGTCCCTTATGGCCCGTCTATTATCTTCTATTTCTCTCTTCATCCTTTCGATTTCCAAAAAGGCAAGGTCTGGAGTGGTCTTCGGAAGGCTCATTATGGAGTCTATGATATATTGGTCCCTGAAGAAGAGAAGTTGAAACTATTTTTAGCAAATTTTTGATAAAAATATCCAAGTTGAAAATCAAGATCCTCACATTTTGAGCTAAGCTCTAAATGTGAGTTAATTGGTCTTACTTGAATTTATTGAGCTATATTACATATTAAAGGACAAGGGGTTAGATTATTGAATCTAACAATTATTGCAACTAAAAAGTAAGAAAAAAAATAAGGGAAATAAGGGTCTTGGACCCTTACAATTTTTTTTTTCTTAGACTAAAAATAGTTTAGAGATTTTTGAATGGTCAAAGGGACCAAAAGATAGAATTTTTATAGGCTATTGAGCCTATAAAAGAAAAGTTTATTTTTGATCACTCTAAAAGTGATCGGAATCATATGAAATGGGAAGATGGATATTTAATAATGAAGAATCAACACACATGATGAGTTATGCAATTACTTAGCAAAAGGTGATGGACTAAGGAAAATAAAAATAAAAATAAGAAATAAGCACACACACACACACAAAGGCTATTTTTGGATTTTATGGAAAGTGTTGACTTATTTATTTAATAAAGTTGAGGGTGTGAGTGAGCAAAGTTTTGGATTTTGGTTTTGGGAAATGGGTATTAATGAGTGAGCAAAGTTGCTACACTTGTTTATTCCCCACTTGTCCCAATAATGAGTATGTCAAACACTTAAGAATACAAATATTCTATCAACTTTTTGTCTTTTTAAACATAAGTCTCATGCCAACAGTGTTTGAAAAACACATGTCAGGAAAAATTCTGGCATGGTTTCGTCTGTAATACCATGTTTTCAGTGTATACAAACATCAACTTTTCAGTTGAGTTTGCAAGTTGTGGTAAACTGGTACCCCACAGAAGCATTTATTAATAAAATTCCCATTACACAGTAACATGCAAACACAAAACAAACAAATAAACACAGTCCATTCACACCAACATTTCTCAAAATTTGCCACAAATTCATGCGTCAAAAAACACAGATTCACAGGCATCATCAACATGTATTTTCAACATCATTATCAAGTATCCAATGACCAAAATAACACAGTGGTTTAAGGAAAAGTAAACCTCTGTGTTTACCCATTTCCACATTATTCACAAAACAAACACGATAGCAAAGCATATACACAGACAACAAAATGGCAACAAAAATTCAAATAATGGAGAAAAGACAGGATTTTTAGGGTTTCGAAACCCAATTTTTCAAGAAAAAGTACCCCCCCCCAACACCACAGAAAACTTGAACAAATAATAATGGAAGTTCGAACAGAACACAGTAAGCCCTAGGTTCCACCATTACTGTTCTACCCTATTTCCGACCATGCCCATCCTTTTCCGACCATATTCCAACCACGCCCAACACGAAAATAGGTTCCCATTCCCCTCCCATTACTGATTTCGCAAAAACACAGAAAATCGAAAACTGAAATCGCAAGAACGAGAGTGCGAAATCGAAAACAGGACACTTACCCTTTACTCCCACTAGGATTGGATGATGAAGACGCCATTTTTAAACAACTTGGCCGGAGTAAAACTTGGATACGAGCTCTGGTTTCGCGAAAGAGATGAAGTTTGCGAGAGGGGGTTCGGGAAAAATTCTAAGTGTGGGAAAGTGAAAGTGAGAGAAAAGAGGGGAAAAAAGAAATATATAGGGTTTGGGACAGGGGGAAATTCGGTCTATTGGAGACCGAATCATCAATTCGGTCTAGACCGAATTGATCTAGACCGAATTGATGTGGTCTCCAATGTTTGTGAGAGATTCGGTCTCTAAGTCAATTCGGTCTACACCGAATTGATTTGGAGACCGAATTGATGGAAGGACAAACAAACAAACTTACTGCAATGCGCTCTTTTAAAATCAATTCGGTCTAGACCGAATTGATCTAGAGACCGAATTGCAGTGAGAAGACCGAATTGGGTACTTAGGAAAATACTGGGGGGGGTGCTCTTGTGAGGCAATTCGGTCTATATGGGCAATTCGGTCTAGAACGAATTGCCTTGTAGATCGAATTGCTCACTTGCAAAAATAAGAATGATGCAATGCCTTTTGTAGATCAATTCGGTCTATTCAAAATCAATTCGGAGTAGACCGAATTGCTGTAGACCGAATTGCTACTTGGCCAGATTTATGCAATGATGGAAACATGTGCCTTGGAAGATCAATTCGGTCTCTTAGGCCAATTCGGTCTAGACCGAATTGGTTTGGAGACCGAATTGGTAAAAATCACCAAGGCAACACCTCCGATGCGGTCTGTTTCAAACAATTCGGTTTAGACCGAATTGATTTGGAGTGCAAATTAGACCGCATTCAACACTTAGAAAAATTTTGGAAATTTTCCAGTTTTTACCATTTTCTGAAATTATGCATTTTCTTTAAAATTAACATACTGAATAAACATATTTAAACAGAAATATTACTATATAATAAATTGCTTGCATAAATTAGGTTGGATTAACACCCTTATTTTATGGATTTATTTCGGATATTAAATTTCTCTAAATTCCGAATTAATTTCCATTAAATTTGGTATTAATCCAACCGGGAACCTGGTTTTTGAAGCTTTATTTTTTTCTTTTTTGTTGGTTCCATGAATTCCTGCAAGGCAAACATAAGAAAATTATTAGATTTTCTCCAAATATCAACATCCTCACATTTAGAGTCTTAGTACTCTAAATGTTTAATTGATTTTTGGATACTTATTGCCCGAGAAAATGAATATGTTATGTAATAAATAATTATATAAGTATATATATATATATATATATATTTTTATTGAACATAGGCCGGCTCTGATATCGTTTGAACTTCTTTTTCGGGCTCGAACTGTCCTAGGTACTCCTTCTCTGTCCATCACCACCAGCTCTCCCTTGTCAGTTCGAATCCTGACAGCTCCACTTTCGAACACGTGCACCACTTCGTATGGCCCTTCCCATCTGGATCTAAGCTTTCTGGGGAACAGCTTCAACCTAGAATTGAATAGCAAGACATTTTGGCCAACATAGAATTGTTTAGACATTATAAGACGATCGTGTAACTTCTGGGTCCGCTCTTTGTATTTCCTCAATTTCATTGAGGTCCAACTTGCGCTTACTCAGAGCAACTCGTGGGTCAAAATTAAGCATTTTTACGGCCCAGTAAGCCTTGTGCTCTAGTTCTACGGGCAAACGACAGGCTTTTCCAAAGACAAGCCTGTATGAAGACATCCCGATGGGAGTCTTGAATGCAGTGCGGTATGCCCATAGAGCATCATTGAGCTTGCGTGACCAGTCTTTGCGGGTTATCTCCACAGTGGCCTCGAGTATATGTTTGATTTCGCGGTTTGATACTTCGACTTGGCCACTAGTTTGGGGATGATAAGGTGTGCCTATCTTGTGGAGAATCCCACTTTTGCTCATAAGATTTGCAAAAGCTTTGCTGACAAAATGAGTTCCTCCATCAGATATGATTACCCTAGGTACACCAAATCTATTGAAAATGTTGTTTTTCAAAAATTTGATGACTTGGTTACCATCATTGGTTGGCAGCGCAACCGCCTCAACCCACTTGGACACGTAATCGACAGCTACCAAGATGTAGTGATTCCCATCAGATGTCGGGAATGGTCCCATGAAGTCAATACCCCATACATCGAAAATCTCAAGGGTGATAATTCCTTTTTGAGGCATTTCATCCCTCTTGGATATATTCCCTAGTCTTTGGCATCTGTCGCAAGCCTTAACAAACACCCTGCAATCCTCGTAAATGGTAGGCCAATAGAAACCACACTCGAGCACCTTGTGAGCTGTTCGAATGGGGCCATTGTGACCTCCATATTCCGATTCATGACATTTTTTAGCGATTTGATAAGCCTCGTGCTCAGTTACACATCGTCTAATAATCGAATCTGCACAATGCTTGAAAAGATAAGGATCTTCCCAGAAGTAGTCGACTACATCTCGGTTGAACCTTGCTTTTTGGCTCTTGTGCTGGAATGGTGGGATTATTCCACATGCTAAAAAGTTAGCAATGTCGGAAAACCATGGACAAACTTGATCATGAAGGTGCAAGGCAAACAGTTGCTCATCCGGAAAATTTTCATTGACGACTATCTCATTTTTATCATTTTCTATTCGAGACAAATGGTCAGCAGCACCATTGTCTCTGCCTTTTCTATCTTTTATTATGATATCAAATTCCTGCAACAAAAGTACCCACCTGATTAATCGAGGTTTGGCATCTTGTTTGCTGAACAAGTATCTCAGTGCAGAGTGATCTGTGTATACTATGGTTTTCGTACCAATGAGGTACTGTCTGAATTTATCAAACGCGAAAACCACAGCATACATCTCTTTCTCCGTGATGGTGTAATTGGTTTGAGCTTCATTCAGGGCATGACTTGCATAATGAATCACGCAGTGTCTCCTCTCCTTATGTTGCCCAAGAACTACACCCACGGCGAGATCACTTGCATCACACATTACCTCGAAAGGTATTGACCAATCGGGTGGTTGTACTATTGGAGCAGAAATCAACATCTTCTTGAGCGTGTCAAAGGCTTGAACACACGCTTCATTTATTAAGAAAGATTTTTCTTTACAAAGCAAATTAGTGAGCGGCTTGGCAATTTTAGAAAAATCTTTAATGAATCTCCGGTAAAAACAGGCATGCCCTAAGAAGCTCCTAACTGCTTTTATTGAGTTTGGTAATGGAAGGTTGGATATGACTGAGACTTTGGCCCTATCGACTTCGATGCCTGCGCGCGAGATGCGGTGACCCAACACTATTCCTTCGGTGACCATGAAATGACACTTCTCCCAGTTCAAAACTAGGTTAGTGTCCTCGCATCTTTTTAAATTTTTTGCAAGATTGGTCAAGCACTCATCAAAAGTATCTCCATATACAGAGAAGTTATCCATGAAGACTTCTATGCATTTTTCGATAAATTCTGAAAAGATAGACATCATGCAACGTTGAAATGTGGCAGGCGCATTGCAAAGTCCAAAAGGCATGCGCCTGTACGCAAAAGTTCCATATGGGCACGTGAAAGTGGTCTTATCATGATCTTCACTGGCTATTCCAATTTGATTGTAGCCTGAGTACCCATCCAAAAAGCAGTAATACTCCCTCCCGGCCAACCTCTCCAGCATCTGATCAATGAACGGCAAGGGAAAGTGATCCTTCCGCGTAGCGGTGTTAAGCTTCCGGTAGTCGATGCAAACTCTCCAACCGGTCACTGGACGTGTCGCCACTTCTTCTTCTTGCTCATTAGTCGTTATGCACATCCCCCCACGCTTAGGTACTCCCTGCACTGGGCTAACCCATTTGCTGTCAGATATAGGATAGATGATACCAGCATCTAAGAGCTTGATAACTTCTTTCTTTACCACTTCTTGCATGTGGGGGTTCAGACGCCTTTGTGGTTGCCTAGAGGGCTTGTACTCCTCTTCCATTAAAATTCTGTGCATGCAAACAGTGGGGCTTATTCCTTTTATATCAGAAATGGTCCATCCAATTGCATGTACATATTTCTTTAGAATGTCTACCAGAGCTTTTTCTTGTTCTTGTGTCAGCCAATTGTGTCAGCTTGGCTGACACAATTACTGGTAATCTTTTATGTTCAGCGAGAAAAACGTACTTAAGATGATCCGGGAGTATTTTAAGTTCAAGCTCTTGCGGACATTCAACGGAAGGCAGTAATTTGCGAGAAATGGTTGGGGGTTAAAAATCAGATTTACCTTCAGGACCCTGTGTCAGTACAGGGTCCACTTCCTCTTCCGTGGTGCTCTCCTCCTCCTCCGGAGTGAATTCAACACCGTCGAATTCTTCAAGATCCCCAGTGATAGGGTTCTCGAAGTGGACAGCGTTGCAGCTTCTTTGTTGCTCGGCACCTTCAGGCGTCAGTACCTGTTTTGAAACTTTGTCCGTCATCACAGTCATAGAGTCTATGCTCTCATCCTCACACCTACTTTCTATTACATCAAACATGGAACAAGATCCCTCATTCGGGAACTTCTGCAGCTGCTCCATGTTAAAGGAGATTTCTCTGTCCTCGACCCTCAATGTGACTCTTCCAGATGTAGCATCAATCAATGCACAGCCAGTGGCCAGAAACGGGCGTCCCAAGATAAGTGGCATTTCAGAGTCCTCTTCAATGTCAAGGATGATGAAGTCAACCGAGAAAAGAATTTGGCCGGTTTTGACTACCACATCCTTGAGGATTCCTACGGGTTTGGTGATTGATCTGTCTGCCAGTTGCAGTTTCATCTTGACTGGTTCAATCTCTCCGAGCCTTAGGCGAATTGCCATGGCTAGAGGCATCACGTTGATGCTGGATCCTAGATCACTTAACCCCATGCTCACTTTGGCCTTTCCAATTTGTACCGGCAGCGTGCAACATCCAGGGTCTTCTTTCTTTTCGGGCAGTTTCCTTTGAACTATGGCACTGCATGTGCTGTTGAGAATAATCACTTCCTCTTGCTCTACCTGCCTTTTCCCTGAAATCAATTCTTTCAAGAACTTAGCATAGGTGGGCATTTCTGAAATCATTTCCACGAGAGGAATGGTTATCTCTACAAACTTTAGTCGTTCTAGAAATTTCTTGAATTTAAGGTCATGTTCCTTATTTTTAAGACGTGCAGGGTATGACACCCTTGGCATGTACTTATTATTATCAATTTTTGGTGGTAAAGAGAAGGAAGTTGTACCTTCACCCATACCCTTTTCAGCTTCAATTGCAGCTTCAGCCTGCGGATTAGCTGCATCTGATTTGTCCTTCACCAGTTCAACACTTTCATTTCCTTCAATCTTTTCATGTTCCTCCTCAACCTCCACTGATTCTTTTCCTTTCTTAGCTTTCTTATTCCCGGCTCCAACGTTTCCTTTCAGAGTCTTGCCTCCCCGCAATGTGATTGCTTTGCATTGCGGGTTGGTTTCAGTGCTGCTTGGTAGTGTTCCCTTCCCCCTGTTTTTCAACTCCTTAGCCAACTGGGTGACTTGTGTCTCCACATTTTTGATCGATGACTGCAACTGCTGGTTTATCTCCCTTTGATTGGAGATAAACTCGGTCAACAAATTCTCCAGGCGGGATGGTGGCTTTTGGTTGTATTGCTGATTCTGGTCAGGTTGGGCTTCGAAGTTTTGGAAATTCTGGCCTTGGTTTTGGTTGGGCCTCTGTTGGATATGGGGTTGAAAGTTCTGATTCTGATTCTGGAAGTTTTGTACTCTCTGCTGGACGAATCCTTGGTTCTGAGGTCTGAAGTTCTGCTGAGGATTTTGATGGGCAAACTGGGTAGTCTGATTTGGCTGAGATAACAAATGCGCATTGAGTGCATTGTTATTTGAATAGGGTAGGTTGGGGTGGCGGTTCTGGTAGTTCCCTGCGTAGTTGCAGCTTTCGGTAGCTATTTGTTGGCACGTGTAAGTTTGATGTGGTCCTTGACACAACCCACAAATTACTCCCGATTGCTGTGTTTGTGCTTGGCTCGAAGAAGCTCCTGCCTGTACAGTACCCTTTCCTTTATCCTGTCCCAGCTGAATCGCAGCTACCTGTTCCTGTAATTTTTCAAAGTCTGCCTTTCCTTCACTCACAGCAAAAACTTTTCTAGGAGGGTCCACTTTCTTCTCATCAGTGTTCAATACAGATCTATTGACAGACATTATCTCAATTTTCTCCCAGGCTTAGTCCATGGGCAAATGGAGTAAATGTCGTCCGCCTGCAGCGTCTAACATCGTTCTCCATGGATGGGTGAGCCCTCCATAGAACTTCCTCAGTTGCTCCCATGGTTGATATCCGTGTTGGGGGCATCGTCTTAAGAGGTTGGAGAACCTCTCTTTTGCGTCATACAATGACTCGTCCGGCTTCATCTTGAACTCTCCAATCTTGGCTCGTCCTTCTTCTATCTTTGATTCAGGAAAATATTTCAACAGAAAACTCCTTACCAAATCTGCCCAGGTGCTCCTCTGATTTATAGGCAATGATTTATACCAATCCCTGGCACCACTAAACAAAGAAAAGGGAAACAACATCAATCTTATAGCATCAGGTGAGACTCCCTGATTTTTTATTGTATCGCAGAGCTCCAGGAAGGTTTGGAGATGGTCATGAGGATCCTCATGATTTGCACCGCAGAATTGGTTGTTTTGCACCAAGTTAATGAGTGCCGGTTTGAGCTCGAAGTTGCGTGCAGAAAATTGTGCTCTTCCAGGCCTGTCCAGATAGGGCTCCACGATGGGCTGCATAAAATCAGCTGCTGCCTGCTGCTGTTGATTTCCTTGTTCTGCTTAGTTTTGGCACTGCTGGTGGTAGTTGGGATTCTATTGGAACAGATTTTCAGGATCATGAGGGTTGTTTTGAAACTGGTCTTGATTGAAAGCTTGATTCTGGTATTGCAGGTTTGGTATATTTTGGTTTTGGTGGTTATATTAGTTAAGAGGTGGTGGCGGTTGTTGGTGGAATTGCTGATAATGTTGTTGATCTGGATTAGGTAGATTTTCCTCCTCGTTGACACGATTTGGATGTTCTACCATACCCCCATCAGCTCCATTACCAGGGTTATTGGGTGGTTGGTCTATTGGTAAGATCGGGGGAATGTCCTGGTTCTCTGCCATGTCAGATAGTTCACTGCTTGTAGTTTCGGGTGAGGTACGAGTGCGGTGCTTCTTGCTCTTTCCTTCGTCTGGCTTGTGCCCTCAGTTGGCGAGCGGTCCTTTCTATTTCTAAATCGAACGGTAGCTCAGGCAATGTGTCCTTTCTCCGTTGCATAAGCAGTTTGTATCATGACAGCACCTGCACAAACCCCAGGTTAGTAACGGTTCAAGAATATACACAAAAAATATCTATGAGTAAATCAGGAGTGTAATTCTCTTAATAAACGGCGCTGCATCCTCCCCGGCAACGGCGCCATGAAACTTTTGACAATTTCCAGACATGAGTATTTTCTAAAATATCAAGTTTGAATTTATTAAATGAAAAGAGTTATGATTTATGGAAGGGGTTTAAGGATATATTTCACTTTTTATTACTCATGTGGGAAACTTTGATTTCGAATGGCGCCATGAAAATCCCCGGCATGAAACTTTTGACAATTTTCCCGCCATGAAACTTTTGACAATTTCCCACTATATGAGTATTTTCTGAAAAAGATATAATCCCGGTTTAATTTTATTTAATGAAACCAATTATGAAGATGGAGTTGGGATTAGGGATATATTTATAGGTTGTCACGTTTTTATTACTCGTGTTAAGAAACTGTGCCCCCGAAAGCGCACGGAGTCAAAAATTGCAGTATTTATAGTAAGACCGGATCGTTCACTGGAGGATGTGCGATAGAAGCAGGGCCCACGTCGTTTTCTAAGATTTTCCACTCGGTTACTCGTTTCAGGTTTTGCAATGGGTTCTAAAACTACTTGACAATAATTTAAACTAGACTATGAAAGCAATTAAAGATTATCCTACAAAGCATGGTAAATTTAGTCTAAAAAGCGATTAAATTCTATTCTAAGGAAGCGATAAAATTATACTAAGAAAGCGGATAAAATTATTCTACTAAAGCAGATTTAAAATGTGACAGAAGGGACGGGAAGGAAATAATAAAGATTGGACAAGATTTCAGATGAGACACAAGTAAACTTCCATTTTTGTTACACAGGTCTTTGATTGGGATAATTCATCAGTTAGCTAACTCTCATGCTTTCTAGACTATGTTCCCTTTAACAGACAGGTACTTACAGTCAGAATTTACATGCTCTTAAAACCTCAACCTCTAAGATTACCACAGATTAATAACTGCTCCTGCCGAGGTATGTTATTCCTCCATGGTGGATAAGCAACACCCAACACATCATTAGTTGACATGCCAAATACTCCAATTATCCCCCTTGTCACACCCAAAGTCCAAATTAATTCCCGAACTAATCCATAACTCTTAAACCTTACAACCGGCAGCCAACATCTAATTCTTCCGAGTGACCTCTATGAAAGCGTTTTAAAGAAAGCTGTAAAGAAAGCAGTAAAGAAAGCATTTAAAAACTATCACTTGGAAGTCTTAAAAGCTATCTCATTCCGTTAGTATAAAAGAGTCCCTGGTCTTGGTGACCAGATGCAGATTTAGAACTTCCCAAATATCAGTAAGCCACAGGGCTTATAACATCCGGTTAGTTACGAGATACAAACTGAGTGGAATAGACCTGGGAAGATCTATTCCGAATGTACTCACTCAAGACTCAATTTTAGGCTTTGGCGGGAGAAGACAGTAGTTGAAAGAATACTCAACCCTACCTTAGAAATTAACCCAGGGCCTATATGTTGTTCCTCTAATATTATTTATCACATCTTATCCGAATCCAAGTGGACACTGACTCGATGCAATACTAAATAGAAGATTTCCAACACACAGTAATTTTGAGAAACAAATAGATATTTGAAAATCATTCCCTAAACAGGTACCAAACTCTCAATTAAAACACAGATCCTTTCAGTCTAGGTGAGACCTAATCGCTGACTCTGCTTCTAAGTTCTTAAAATCAACCCCCAGTAGAATATGAGTTAGTCATAACTGTCGAATTTATCCCTTACTCAGATCCGGATTTTATAAAGTGATTTTTGTGGAAATTTATTATGCACATCCGATTAAGATCAAGACTTCTATGTCAAAGGAGAAGGATCTCCAAAATATTATAGACCACAATATCTACATAATAATATCATGCACACATGTATATGAGAAGTAAAATAAAATACCCCAAAATATATGGTGGGATTAGACAGAATTTGATACACAAAGATGGATTAGCCTGAGATAAGAAGAAATTGGCTAAAAAGTGTGCCAGAAATAATTGGGGTTATCCGGACTGCAAACATCTGCTATCCGGTTCCCAAGTATTCCAGATGGAATGGTTTTTAGACAGTGAGAAACCCTTAATGACAGTGATCGCTACCATCAAGAGTCCTACTATCCATGAGAGAGGAAAAACCTACACGTTTTCTTACTACAGTAATGCTATAACAGTGTTGATCGACACTATTTACCAGTACTGTAGCTCGAAATTCAGGTTTGAAATTAAGATAAAGAAAAGAAAACTGTATCTGATTAGGAGTTGGCTGAGTGGCTAATCGTTATCCCCGTGAAAGGACCTTTTTGCCGTAGCTTCCACCAACCACTAATTAGATCATGCAAAATAATGAGTAATAATTAATACACAGAAGACGAGCTAATCGTTATCCCGGTGAAGGGACCTTTTTGCCAACATTGATCTGTGATATTTCTTATTACCCATTCATACACACAATAAACAGAAAAGATGAAATTAACAAAATGTTTTTGGTATTGTGTGAGTGTTAATCACACAATAATTTAGACACAAATGGGTTGAGATGTGTAATGGATAAAATTAGATGTAATGGGCCTAAGCCCAATACACCCATGCAACTTACACAAATCAAGAAATAAAATATTTTTAAAGTTTTAAAATAGATGGAAGAAATCAATTCGGTCTACTAAGTAAGGTGCAAAATAGACCGAATTGGGAATGCATGAAGGATGAAGTATTACCTTACCCAATTAATCCTTGCAAAGATATGAAACATCATCTAATTCGAATTGTCAAAGCAATTCGGTATAAACCGAATTGGACAATTCGAATTGATGAAGTCATTCCCTTACTCAAATTTGGATAAGGCATATACTCCAAAATGAGGGTAATTCGAATTGCCAAGTCAATTCGGTCTAGACCGAATTGGCAATTCGAATTGGTAAGACAAAGAAAATAAACTAAGGCATGAAGGGATGGAATGCATACAATATGGTGTACCAGATCAATTCGGTCTATGGGAGCAATTCGGTCTAAACCGAATTGCATAGACCGAATTGCTTGTGCACCATATGAGAAGAATTTTTGCTATGTAATTCGGTCTCATGGGCAATTTGGTTTAGACCGAATTGCCTACACCGAATTGCATATATATTTTCGTATAAGGAATTTAACAAACATTTTTTACCATGCAATTCCATTTTCATGGGCAATTCGGTTTAGACCTAAACCGAATTGCCTCAAATCGAATTGCATGCCATTTTTCACATAAGTATATTTTTGTGCTCACCAGTACAGGTTCGATTTACACTGTGCAGTTTATGATGGATGAGATTTACCAAATCCTTCATTTCACATCAGTGTCACCTCACAGCCACACTAGTGAGCATTTTAAGGAAATAGCATAATACGTGTCCAGCAGGCATTGGTATGAATTAAACCCTAATTCTATTAACAAGAAATTCAAAGGTTAAAGAACCTAAAACACTTAAAAATCTAAGAACTACATGCATAAAAATAAGAACACTTACATTCTCTAAGGCAACAATAAACTAAGAAGCAAAGAACAAAAACAGTAAAATAGAGCATTAAAATAAATTCTAACAATCCTAAAATTATCTAAAACCTAAGAACACTCATTTGAAGCTCTAAGGCATAAAAACATATAAAAACCCACTAAACATGCATTTATTGAGAATGCAAGTCAACTAGGACATAATAAATGTAACCTAGTTGAAACAAACAAACATTCTAACATTTATTGCTAAGAAAAGCATTAAATGGGTGTCAAACACATGAAATAAAACCCATTTCTGGAATTTCTTCTTGTATTGGCACTTGAAAGCAAATAAATACCCCAAAACCATCATTAACTTGAAGGTAGGGTTTATTCTAACTACAAAGCATGTAAAATGTATGGAAATGGCTACTCTAAAGGTAGTAACAAGCTTCTACAAAAATAAATTACGATTAAAGCATTAAAACTAGGCTACATGCATGAAAAATAAACTAACTAAACTAAACTACCTACCTAACCCTTAAGGGGTGAAGAACAGCTTCTGCTACTCCTTTTTGTTCCCAGCCGAATCTCTTGTAAAGTGTGGAACTCTTTTCATGTGTTGAGGAATGTCAGCTTTTATACTTTTTACTCAAATCCCTAGGCCCATCAGGGCCCATCAACAGTGTCCTGCATTTCTCACGTGCTCCACAGCTTCAATTGGATGCAATTTTGAATGTAATTCGATCTCCTCATGCAATTCGGTTTAGACCGAATTGGTGCAATTCGAATTGCATGAGGTCTTCCTTCTTGATCTTGAGCTGGAATGTGGTATTCATTCATCAATTCGGTCTATGTGTAGACCGAATTGGCCTTTTCGAATTGATGATGGCTCCTGTTTGGCTTCCTTGCTTTGAGACAATTCGGTCTACGCAAGCAATTCGGTCTAGACCGAATTGCATAGATCGAATCCCCTCTTTTCTTTCTGCTCAGGGTCTTCTTCTTTCCATAGTGCAATTCGGTCTAGGGGTCAATTTGGTTTAGACCGAATTGCCTCAGTCCGAATTGGTGACTCTGCTTCTCTTCTTCAACACTTGTCCATTTTTCTTCTTCTTCTCTTCAGCAATTCGGTCTAATGAGCAATTCGGTTTAGACCGAATTTGCGTAGACCGAATTGATCTTCAACACTTAACTAAAAATTTCAGTTTGTGGGATTTTCATTCTTTTTCCCATCTTTTTTATTTTTGTGGGCTATTTTATTCTTTTGCCCATCTTTTAATTCCTTTTTCTTTTCTTTTTCCTTTTTTCATGTTTTTGGATTTTTCTAACACAAATACTATTAAAATTGCATATTTTTGTGTCTTTCATTACCAGCTTATTACTCTTACAAACTCGCATTAATCTGTCGAATTCAACTGCTTTCTTATTAAAATAAGATGGGAATACGATCAAAATGTCCGTCTCAGACACGGAAATGGATTGGAAATAATGGACAATTTTGGCCATTATCAGAATATATATTATAAAAAATAAATATTTTATCTAGTTGTTCTTTCCATTTTTCATTTTTATTAATTTTACATTTCTCTCATAAATTAAATTACAATATAACATTAGATTTTCACACCTAATTTAATTCTAAAACAAATAAATTTATTAATAAAATAAATGGTTCGTTAACCGAGCTCGACTGGGCTCATGCTCGTTCGTTGTTAGCTCGTTCGTAAGGTTAAATGAACAGAGCTCAAACATGAAAATTGGCTCGTTAAGATTTTTGACTCGGTTCGTGTTCGTTCGTTAAGCTTAACGAATAGAGCTCAAACACTTGAAGCTCAGTTCGGTTCGGCTCGTTTACAGCTCTACACCTGACAGACCATAGGTCTATTGTTCCCAATGAATATAGGATTTGGCATGATTGCCTAGGTCATCCTGGATGTACAATGATGAGGTGGATCCTTACAAATTCCCATGGTCATTCATTAAAGGTACAAAAAATACAGCATCACAATAATTATATATGTGTTGCTTGCTCCCAAGGGAAACTGATTATAAAACATTCACCGAAAAAGGTGGGAACTGAATCCCCTAGTTTTCTTGAAAGAATTCAGGGTGATTTATGTGGACCTATAGATCCACCTTGTGGGCCATTCAGATACTTTGTGGTGTTGCTTGATGCTTCAACCAGATGGTCTCACGTGACATTATTGTCTTCACGCAACCATGTGTTTGCAAAATTGCTAGCTCAAATCATAAGATTAAGAGCACAATTCCTTGATTATGCAATTAAAAGTATCCGTTTGGATAATGCTGGTGAATATTCATCCCGGACATTTAATGAATATTGTATGTCGATAGGCATAGCCATCGAACATCCTGTTGTACATGTGCATACACAAAATGGACTAGCTGAATCATTTATTAAACGGTTGCAGTTGATCGCTAGACAATTATTAATAAAGTCTGGGTTACCAGTTTCAGCTTGGGGACATGCTATAATGCATGCAGCAATGTTGGTGCGATTAAGACCGACAAGTTACCATAGATACTCCCCATTACAATTAACATTTGGGCATGAACCCAATGTATCCCATTTGAGAATATTTGATTGCGCAGTCTATGTCCCAATAGCACCACCCCAACGCACCAAAATGGGACCCCAACAAAGATTGAGAATATATGTCAGATATGAATCACCCTCGATAATACGTTATCTTAAACCATTAACAGGGGATTCATTTACAGCAAGATATGCTAATTGTCATTTTGATGAATCACATTTCCTGACATTAGGGGGAGAAAATGATCAACCGAAAAAGAATATAAATTGCGAAATCCCGTTGGATTTCCTTGATCCTCGTTCAAAAGACTGTAAAATCTAAGTACAAAGGATTGCACAGTTGCAACAAATTGCAAATGAACTTCCCGGTGAATTATGTGACTCTAAAAGGGTTACGAAATCTTATATACCGGCAGCAATTGTTCCAGTCAAAATTGATGTTCCAAATGAACACATTATCAGTGCTAAAGATGAGTCTGATGCACGCTTAAAGCGTGGTAGACCTCTCGGTTCCAAAGATAAAAATCCTCGAAAGAAAAAGGATTACAAAGTATCAAAAGTGACAAAACTGAGCTCTGCGGGGAATTGACTCTTGAAGAGCAAAATCATCAAAATGATGAAATATCTATAAATTTTGTCACAAATAGAAATGTTTGGAATCGAGAAGAAACATCTATTGATATTGCATTTTTATACAATGTAGCACTTGAAATTATGAATGATGAGGATTTTGAACCAAATTCGGTTGATGAATGTCGGAAAAAGGCATGATTGGCTCAAATAGAAAGATGCAATCTAATCAGAATTGAATTCCCTGGCTAAAAGAAATGTGTTTGGACCGATTGTCAAAACACCTGAAAATATAAAGCCAGTTGGATACAGATGGATTTTTGTACAAAAAATAAATGATGAAAATGAAATTGTAAGATACAAAGCGAGATTAGTAGCCCAAGGGTTCTCACAGAGACCGGGTTTTGACTATGATGAAACATATTCCCCAGTAATGGATGGAATTATATTCAGATATCTTACATGTTTAGCATTACACGAAAAACTTGAAATACGACTCACAGACGTCGTTACTGCTTATTTATATGGAACCTTAGATACTTATATCATATGAAAGTTCCAAAAGGGTTCAAAATGCCACAGACATATAAAGCAAACCCAAAACAAATGTATTCCATCAAATTACAAATATCCCTATATGGGCTTAAACAATTTGGGAGAATGTGGAATAACCGATTAAGCGAATGCTTACTTCAAAAAGGTTATATAAATGATCCAATATGCCCATGCATTTTTATAAAGAAAAATGGGTCAAGATTTGTTATTATTGCAGTATATGTTGATGATATCAATCTAGTTGGATCCCCTGAAGAGATTCAAATTGCTGTTGAATATCTCAAAAGAGAATTCGAAATCAAAGATTTTGAGAAAACAAGAAAGTGTCTTGGTTTACAAATTGAATATTTGGAGAAAGGGATTCGTGTCCATCAAAAGGCCTATACCCAAAAGGTCTTAAAATGATTTTATATGGACAAAGCACATCCATTAAGTAATCCAATTATCGTAAGGTCACTTGATCCTAAAAGAGATCCATTTAGACCAAAAGAGGAGAATGAAGAAATACTTGGGCCACAGGTCCCATATTTAAGTGCCATTGGAGCACTAATGTATCTCGCAAACTGCACTAGACCTGATATATCAATTGCAGTAAATTTATTAGCGAGATTTACTTCATCTCCTACTGAACGACATTGGAAATGAATAAAACATTTATTCCGCTATCTCCATGGGACGATTGACATGGGTGATGGGTGATTTTCACCACTCATATTTTACTACAAGCGGATGGTTGTCATCAAGTAATAAAAACCGGTGAATACCGGGTCGAACCCAAGGGAATTCAGAATATTATTTCATTCTGGAGAAAACTTAGTCATTTTAAGTTCATTGATAATATATATTATATTTTGAAAAGAGTTTGTTTAATTCTAATGGTGATTAAATTAAAATAATAGCATTAAATTTAAAAATAAAGCAAGTTAAAAATTTAAAATAATAAAAATAAAGATAAGATATATGCTTGTAATGATTTAGAACATGCCATCTTTATATAAAAGTGAAATTGCATAATGATTTAGCATTTCCCAATGTCTAAAAAGATCAATTTCAGCAGATTTAATTATTTTATAAAGATTAAATATATAACAATTTCCTAATTTTCATAATTTGTAAAAACAGACTTCATGGAAGCTGATTAAATTATCTAACATTCTGCAATCATCAGTCTAGGCATAAATTTGAGTCTTTCCCAAGCATACAAATTTTCCTATTGTGATTATACGACACATTTTATTTCCCAAATCAGCGTGTACATGCCGGAATCCATTTAATGTGATTTATTCCCAAGACCGGTACTAAAATCTAATTTCCACTTTTTATCTCCCGATTTAGCAAAGCAGAAATCAAACCGATTAGATTCTAACATTTAATTATGCAGAATAGTGTAAATAATCTAATAATTATGGTAAAATATTGATAAAAAACATGGTAAAATGGATTTTAATACTAAATTTAGAATGTGAACAGATTAGGATATTGCCAGATTAAACTTAAACAGATTAATACAGATTGATCGCTCATATCAGATTAGCAGATTAAAAATGCAAATTTTAGAATTTTTGCCAAAACATAATCATCGATCAATTGCAGGCATCTAATACATAATCCTAATTCAAATTCTAACATCATTACAGGTTTATCCAGATTTAATATATAAACATCGATCATTATTATTGCTTCCATAAAAACATAGATTCGTACTTCAAAGTAATTCCGAACTCCCGTTCTAGAACACTTCTAACACGAACAACATAGAAATCCGTTTACAAACATGAAACCAATAGGAAATTATGTCTAAAAGCAAATCCTAAACATTACAAAGCAAGAAAAAGGAAAACAACACCTAGAATGCGAAGAACACAGTCAGAGAAGACGCTCTGATCACTTCCTCCGGCATGGTTCGGTGTTATCGGCCTTCTTCTCCAAAGTTGGAGAACTTTTCTGTCGATAATATGAGTCTGGCTTCAGTCTCTCTTGAAAAGAATGGCGAAAAACCGCATTTAAAACCGAGTTCGGGAGGTTAGAAAACTGCCCAACCGCGACTGTGGCACAAAAAGTGGCGCTCGGAAGAGGTTTTCGGCGCCACCAAGCTGGCGCATCCTGACATTTTCCAAATTTTCTCTGCGGCGCAAAAAGTGGCGCTCCAAGGTGGTTTTAGGCGCCACCAAGGAGGTGCGGCGCATTTGACAATTTCCCAATTTTTAATTTAACAGCGGCGCAAAAAGTGGCGCCTGGAGGTGTTTTTATGCGCCACCAAGCTTAAGCGGCGCATCCTGAAGCTTTTTCCATCCGAAATTTTCCAAAGTGTTGAGGTGGCGCATAAAGTGGCGCTGAAGAGTATTTTTATGCGCCGCCATGCCTATGTGGCGCATTCTGGAGCCTTCCAGTGTTGAAAATTCTGAATTTTACATCCTTTGACCTCCGAACATCTTCTTCATTCATTTTAATGCCTGAAACAATATTGCACTGCATTAGGTTTGCCAAAGTCTTATTAAAAACACATAAAAACATGATAAATTTAACCTAAATGAGCCAAATCTAACCATGATCACTTGAAAAATAAAAACACATGAAATACACCTAAAAGTGCAATGAATTAAGGTAAAATGCACTCATTTTGGACATATTTTAGTATAATTTAAGCTTGTATAAGTGTGGTTTCACAGGGTGCATCAACATCCTCACACTTAAATATTGCTCGTCCCTTGAGCAATGAAATTAATTAACACATCAACATGCCAATCAAGATAATAAAGATGAAGTCATTACAGTTATGCCAAATCATAGATTTCAACAACGCAATGAGCTAAAAGGGTTCAAAGTTTAATGTGCTAGAATAAGGTAAATTGTCATGCATCAGCTGTCAAAACCAGATATCCAAAGCACTTACAGTACAAAAGGCGGATCAATCACACATAGCAACTCGAAATGGGAGAGTGAATAATGTAAATATGCTTTTCTATTCCCGTCTTCAAATATGCTCAATTAATGACTCGGTTTCACAATTATTCTAGACACTTTGGCTGAGTTGTAGACGGTTGAATTCCAAAAGCTACTCATGTCTAAGAATACGTGCCAGTCATATACCCAAGAGTTTATAAATATTCTGTTTAATATCCCTTTATTCGGATTTTTTTTTTATTTTTACTCTTGCATTTTTTTTTCATTTATTTTTGCAAGATTTAATCTAATGTTTTTTCTTCATTTCATTTTGTTTGTTTTTTTTTAAATAGGGGTTTTACTCTGACTTTATTGTAATTAAGCATTTAAGGAGACATGGAACGAGCATATTCATATAAAAATAATGATAACTCTCCACATAACAAATAAACCAGTCTAATTAATCAAAAAGCTTTCTGCAAAGTAAATAGAATTGTCACCAAAGTTCGAACAACTAGCATGACAATTTAACAAAGTCTAGGACTTTAAACTGAGAATCATAATGCTCATTAAGTTGTAAAATCGGATCTAAGCAGAACAATTAGACTTATTCAGATTTCTCTTAAGATTGGCTGTGATGTGGTAATTCAAATAATAGCACACTGTGAAAACACAATTTAATCTAACATATTCAATATATCCAACCTAAAGCATTTACCATATTTATTCTAAACATAAAGAAAGATTAAAAACATAACTAAGCTCTTACCAATTTATTCCCATGCAAATTAGTAAACATAAAACATGAAAAGATCACACCTGGATTGTTTAGGGCTTTGAATTTCACTTCATCATCACGATTGTCATCTTGCTCCTTTGTTGGCATATCCTGCTTCTTAGTATATTTATATGGCGATCACTCAAACAAATGACAATCATTAGTGCACACGGTGAATTTCAAATTAAGTAGACCAATTAAATTCCATCCATAATTCAGATTTTAATATTTAATTTCAGAATTTTAATGTTAAAGTTCTGATTTTTAATATTAAGCAATTTTCATCAATTAAGTAAATATGGGCAGATTTGATAGATAATAAATTTCAGAATTCACCAAAAGCAAAACATCATAAGTTCTAGAGCAGAATTTACAACAAAATGCAAGCAGCTATAGCAAAATATACCCTAATTCTTCATGATAATTCAACCCTGAGTATGGTGTTAAATAGATAGTTCATGCACCGAATAAACTAGGTATATCAATTGATGAAGAGCTTTCAAGTTTGTGATCATAAAAAAATCCCCCTCCATCCTCACACTTAAACTGAACTAGTAGTTTAGTTTAAGTGCATGATGAAAGATTTGTGGGATTAAAACTTTTTAATTTAAAAAATAAGAATATAGCATGCATTTAAAAAGTTAGACTGAATTAGATCATACTTTTTTAAATAGATAAAAATTTTCAGCTTTTTTCTTTAATATGATCTATACATCATAATTTATTGATTTTAATGCCTGCATTGTGTAAAATCATAAAGATTCGACACTTCAACAACATTAATCCCGCTTCTTCATCAATTATCATGGTTATTTACTTTCCTATTATCAAATCAACAGCTCACAACATTCCAGTTTAACATGATTTAAGTAAGCTATTTTATTGAATTTAAAAAGATGCATAAACATAACTTAAACATAAATGTAAACTTAACCACATGCTCACCATATTCACTATAAATAAAACACCTAAGTAGTGCATAGCAGAGCAAACCAATATTCATAGCAAGAACATCCAATCAAGTAACAAAGGTATTTCTTATACATTATTTGTGGAACCTGGTTACACAAAAACTTCGGGTTAGTGATAAATATATGCTTTCCTCCCCATCCTCACACTTAAGTTTAAACCAAAAGTTTAACTTAAGTGCATTGTATAAAGCAAACATATATCAACCTAGAATGTGGGATTTAAACAACTAAATGACCAATATATTTTATTTTAAAAGCTATAAGTTCTAATTCTCTTTCAAATTTAAGAAAATCACTTTTTAGAACTTAAAACTTATTATTAAAAAGAACACATTTTTAAGTTACAAAAACTCCCTTTTTGTTAAAATTTTCAGATTTAATGCTTAAAGCTAACCAAATTAGCAAACTATTTCTTATTAATGATTCGAATTAATGATCAAGAACTTTTAGTTTATTGTTTTAAATATCATAAGTTTGTCTTTTTAGTTAAAAATTGATAGGATGAGTTTTTATAAAAATGTTTCTTTTTCATAAATTAGAAAAACATGAGGTTTCAAACTTTAATGTTACCAAAAGTTATTAATGTAGATTAAAACAACATGGTTAACAATATTTATAGATCAACTTAAAAGATTAAACATGTTATTTTAACTCATTTTTATAAGAAAATTTCATATTTCAGATACTGTAATAATTTTATCCCACATTCTATATAACCCAAAATTTAATTAACAACACAAATACTAACAATAACACATACCAAATCACAAAATTGGACGAATTATTGAACTATGATAGCTATTCTTACCCCAAATTGAAGCTTTGAAGCACTTTAACAAGAAATTCCCAAATTTGAGAAGCTAGGGTTCTTGAGCCTCAATTTCAGCTTCAATTATCGAGTACATTTCAACTTCTACTTTCACCACATAACATTTACTACTTAATTATTAAATTAGAAATATGGTGGGCATATTTTATTAACAAAATTAAAAAACTGAACAAATAAACATAACGTGACATAAAAATAAAAATAAAAACATGCATAAACCATAAATATGATAATAATGACAAACAAAAACAGATTATTATTATTTTTTATTTTTTTATTATATATATATATATATTTTAAAGAACTGTGGTGGCAGAGAAATTGAGGATGATGACTGCGGTTGTGAGATTCAATAGAGAGAGGAATGTGAAAGAGAGAAAATGAGGGAGATGACTATTTTATTATTATTTTTTTTTTTTAAGATTTAAATTAAATGGGTAGGTTTTTAAGCCCAATTAGAAGATCTATGATTAAATTTGAGCTAATTGGAGATGAATTAGAATGGACTTTTGTAAAAATTCAAGTTTGGCACAAACCCAACGATTGCATTTAATACTACATGTGGTGCTCAAACAAGTTTTTACGCATTATTAGTATGAAAGAAACCCAAAATGCCTTGTTTGTGCTACTTTCGGTGCTTAGCTAAGTTTTTGAAAACCATTTACGAAGAGTGGCATCTAAAACTCAGTACTTGTACAGACTTTGTAGCAAAAATACATTGCGTGATTTGTTTAAATGAAACTTAATATTGCATCTATATTCCTATTCATCTGTTTAGTAAAACTACCCTAATTAGTTCTAATCATCCCCTATAAATATCTATGAAATTCTGTTCGTTTTCGTCAACCCCTCTATCAATTTATTTCAGCCTTTCTCCTATTCTACTTAAATCACCACAAAAATTCTTTCAGTTATTGATCACTCTAATTCTTAAGAGTCACTCCAAAATTACATATAATGAAAATCACTCAAGAATCATTTTTATATTTTTTTTTAGTTGTAAATAAAACATATAAACTAAAATAAAAGAAAATCAAACATATTAAGCAAAAGACATAAATAACTATTATAAGCATGCAACGACAGTATGTGAATTCCATTTCCTAATTAGCATTCAAAGACAAATGCATCATTTTCTAAATTAAAGCTCAAAATGGTGGGTGCACTTCCATGATCCTGTCATTCATGAGTTATAAGGTCAAATTGCACATCTTTATACAACAATTTAAATAAAGGTAATGCAATCATAAGAAAATTATTGATTAACATTCTAATATATCAGCATTCCCTCAAAAAAAAAACTCATTAAAGTTTAATGTTGTCAAGAGGTGGAATTTAATCTCAAATTTTCTAGCATCCAATATCAACACTTGATGTAATGCATTTAATTAAAAGTAATCTAATTTATTGAGAAATACTTACCTCAAGTGTATTGGTAATACCTTTAAATAACGTGTAGGTGGCTTTTCAATCGAGGCTATCCATTTGAAATCCTCAATTATATATGATGCATACAACTCGCCGCCATCCTCACACTTGTTCTCTTGCAGATCTTCCTCTTTTTAGATGAGAAACCCAATATTCTTTCAAATTTCAGGATCACACACTGATTTAGCTCGATGCCCTTGCACGACATAGAATAATAAAAAGTTATAACAATATTTAAAAAGTATAAATAATATAAATAAATTTAAATGAACTCAAAACAACATAATTTTCACAACAATTCCCCGGCAACGGCGCCAAAAACTTGATGGGTGATTTTCACCACTCATATTTTACTACAAGCGGATGGTTGTCATCAAGTAATAAAAACCGGTGAATACCGGGTCGAACCCAATGGAATTCAGAATATTATTTCATTCTGGAGAAAACTTAGTCATTTTAAGTTCATTGATAATATATATTATATTTTGAAAAGAGTTTGTTTAATTCTAATGGTGATTAAATTAAAATAATAGCATTAAATTTAAAAATAAAGCAAGTTAAAAATTTAAAATAATAAAAATAAAGATAAGATATATGCTTGTAATGATTTAGAACATGCCATCTTTATATAAAAGTGAAATTGCATAATGATTTAGTATTTCCCAATGTCTAAAAAGATCAATTTCAACAGATTTAATTATTTTATAAAGATTAAATATATAACAATTTCCTAATTTTCATAATTTGTAAAAACAGACTTCATGGAAGCTGATTAAATTATCTAACATTCTGCAATCATCAGTCTAGGCATAAATTTGAGTCTTTCCCAAGCATACAAATTTTCCTATTGTGATTATACGACACATTTCATTTCCCAAATCAGCGTGTACATGCCGGAATCCATTTAATGTGATTTATTCCCAAGACCGGTACTAAAATCTAATTTCCACTTTTTATCTCCCGATTTAGCAAAGCAGAAATCAAACCGATTAGATTCTAACATTTAATTATGCAGAATAGTGTAAATAATCTAATAATTATGGTAAAATATTGATAAAACATGGTAAAATGGATTTTAATACTAAATTTAGAATGTGAACAGATTAGGATATTGCCAGATTAAACTTAAACAGATTAATACAGATTGATCGCTCATATCAGATTAGCAGATTAAAAATGCAAATTTTAGAATTTTTGCCAAAACATAATCATCGATCAATTGCAGGCATCTAATACATAATCCTAATTCAAATTCTAACATCATTACAGGTTTATCCAGATTTAATATATAAACATCGATCATTATTATTGCTTCCATAAAAACATAGATTCGTACTTCAAAGTAATTCCGAACTCCCGTTCTAGAACACTTCTAACACGAACAACATAGAAATCCGTTTACAAACATGAAACCAATAGGAAATTATGTCTAAAAGCAAATCCTAAACATTACAAAGCAAGAAAAAGGAAAACAACACCTAGAATGCGAAGAACACAGTCAGAGAAGACGCTCTGATCACTTCCTCCGGCATGGTTCGGTGTTATCGGCCTTCTTCTCCAAAGTTGGAGAACTTTTCTGTCGATAATATGAGTCTGGCTTCAGTCTCTCTTGAAAAGAATGGCGAAAAACCGCGTTTAAAACCGAGTTCGGGAGGTTAGAAAACTGCCCAACCGCGACTGTGGCGCAAAAAGTGGCGCTCGGAAGAGGTTTTCGGCGCCACCAAGCTGGCGCATCCTGACATTTTCCAAATTTTCTCTGCGGCGCAAAAAGTGGCGCTCCAAGGTGGTTTTAGGCGCCACCAAGGAGGTGCGGCGCATTCTGACAATTTCCCAATTTTTAATTTAACAGCGGCGCAAAAAGTGGCGCCTGGAGGTGTTTTTATGCGCCACCAAGCTTAAGCGGCGCATCCTGAAGCTTTTTCCATCCGAAATTTTCCAAAGTGTTGAGGTGGCGCATAAAGTGGCGCTGAAGAGTATTTTTATGCGCCGCCATGCCTATGTGGCGCATTCTGGAGCCTTCCAGTGTTGAAAATTCCGAATTTTACATCCTTTGACCTCCGAACATCTTCTTCATTCATTTTAATGCCTGAAACAATATTGCACTGCATTAGGTTTGCCAAAGTCTTATTAAAAACACATAAAAACATGATAAATTTAACCTAAATGAGCCAAATCTAACCATGATCACTTGAAAAATAAAAACACATGAAATACACCTAAAAGTGCAATGAATTAAGGTAAAATGCACTCATTTTGGACATATTTTAGTATAATTTAAGCTTGTATAAGTGTGGTTTCACAGGATGCATCAATGGGTCTATTTTATTTATACGATTCTCGACATGAATTAATCGGCTATGCCGATGCTGGGTACTTATCAGACCCACATAAAGCTAAGTCACAGACTGGCTATTTAATCACATGTGGTGATACAGCAATATCGTGGAGATCCACGAAACAAACATTGACGGTCACCTCATCAAATCATGCTGAAATCATAGCAATGCATGAAGCTAGTCGGGAGTGTGTTTGGATTAGATCCATGACTAACTATATAGAAACGAATTGTGGTTTATCGTCCGAAAATAAAAACCCTCCAATTATTTTATATGAAGATAATGCGGCTTGTATAGCGCAATTGAAAGGGAGCTATATAAAAAGATATAGAACAAAACATATTTCACAAAAATTATTTTTTACTCATGCTTTGCAGAAAAATGGTGAAATAGATGTGCAGAAAATCCGTTCAGCTGATAATCTTGCTGATTTGTTTACCAAGGCACTACTAACAACAACATTCGAGAAGTTGTAAAGAGTATTGGGATGCGCCAACTGAAGAATCTTAACTGATGCTTTGATCAGGAGGAGAATTAAATATAAAGAATCATGTACTCTTTTTCCTAACTTGGATTTTTTTTCCCATAGGGTTTTTTCCAAGTAAGGTTTTAACGAGGCATATTCTTTATAGAAAACATCCAAAGGAGGAGTGTTACATTCATGCATTTAATAACATGAATTGATGCATGCACGTCCAACAAGTCATCAAATTGTATGTCTCTTCCTTGAGCATATGACACGGAGCAATGACTCACTATTCCTATTACTTTGAGCTCATGTTGTTTCCCTATAAATACTAGGGATTATTGATGAATAAGATTATCACTTTCACTTCCAATTACTGATTCAAGTGTCTACACTCACTTTTCAATGTATATGCACCTTACCAAATTATCTTTATCACCTCATCTAATATCTCACCATAATTACTACCACTATCATAATTGTTTTCATAGCTCTCACATACTACGTACCTCACATACACATATTATTTATATTATTATCACAACAAGTCTAAAAAAAAAAATAATAATGATAATAGAAAGTAAAAAAGAAAAGGGAATGCAAGGCATTGCATTTTTTAAATGTATCAAATGCTAAATATGGCCAAATATTGGAGATGGAGGATGATGACTTAGCCCAAGTTGTTAAGTCTCTCGACTTTCAATGGAAGGTTGGAGGTTTGATTCCCACCGGCCCCCTATCCCTCCCATTTGTTCCATTTGTAATTTGTATGAAATGGACTCCCACCATCCCTTTCCAGGCCTTTAATGGTTGCTCCAAAAAAAAATGTCGGAGATGCTTTGATCATTTTGCGTGCCATGTCGGACATAGTACTATATTGTACTCCGTATAATACAATATTGTTAACCCAATAAAAAAAATAATACCAATGCCTATCACTTTCTGGCCCAATTGTCAAATGCTCGGCCCAGTACGTAAAAATATATCCGGTAGAGGGACTGAAGAATAGGACACGATCTAGAGAGTTGTGGAGTCTGTAGGGTGAAGCACCATAAAGGAAAAATGATCATGGTGAGGCACCATAGAAGGAAGGAAAATCAACGTGAGGTGCCATCAAAGGAAACAAATCGCGACGGAGCATCACCAAATAGAAGAAAATCATGGTGAAGCATTGAGGGAAGGGTTCATGGGCCTGAGAAACCCTAAGTTCCCCAACCCTATATAAGTTAGATGTGGCACCAAAACAAGACATCTCCAACACTTTTCAAAGAACCGCATTTACTTATTTTACTTTCTTTGCAGCTTTCTGCAATTTTACTGCTTTCTGTTTTTAATTCCCTTACCGCTTTCTTTCAATTCTTGTAATTTGCTTTGCTATATTCCTTATCATCTTTCCCAATTTTATCAATAAAAGAGAGATTCTGTTCCTCTAAGATTTCACCGTTAACAAATTGGCACGCCCAGTGGACACGAAATTGAAACCATATCCGCTTTGAAGAGTGTATGTGTCTCGGATCTGGAAAATTTGTGAGCGATTTGACACAAAGAGTTGAAGAAATGTCTCTACAAGAGAAGACTTCGGTGCGAACACCGTTTGAGGACACCATTGAGACGGCGAGCACCTCTCAACCGCTACAGGAGATTATGTAGGCCCCTACATTATCCGAGCAAATACGGCTATCAATGACTGAATCGATGGCCGAGTTTATGCCTTTACTCACGAGGTACCTAATGGATGTGTTGCGGCCTGCCATGGCCGATCAAAACTGACCGAATATGCGGTTCCTTGCGTACTCAGCAAGATGGAGCTGCCCCGGCAAATGACATTATTGTGCCGCCAAACATCCCATATCCAGGGTCTTCGGGCAACCAACAGCGGACTTGGGGAATCACTTTTGGCTAACCACCACTCTAGGATCCGGAGGTATGTCCAGTATGTTCCCATTTTCATATTAGGCTGCTTATGCTTTTGCTCCTGCGGCACCCAGCGTGCCGAACTTGGGTTACACAGCACCACCCATGCCGATCTATGCTCCATCGAGTCCCTTGATGATGGCCAGCACTACGTCGGGCTTTACGGCGGTCGGACCTAGCATGGCGCCACGTCAGGCAGCACCTCATGTGCCGAACGTTCCGACCACACCTTATGTGGCGGCGCCTCTAAACCCTGGTTGGATACCACCAATCCTAGGGGGGCAGGCACCACATCCATGTGGAGTGGCGATGGCACCCATCACACCAGTCGCCATAGGAGAGCAGGAGCCACAACCATGTGGAGTGGCCGCGATACCTGTCGCTCAAGCCGCCGTGCCTCCTCTAGCCACTATACCTCATACGAAGGCACCAGCAATCTCGCCCGAATTGCTCGCAGATATGATGCAGCAGCACTTTGGGATTCAGTGAAAGCCGATGGAGCGGCCCACGTACAGAAAGCCATATCCTGACCGGGTAGACACCATGCAGCCCTACCCAAGGGGTTTCAAGATGCCCGAATTCACTACATTCTCGGGGGACAATGGCAAGTCAACTGTGGAGCATGTGGGCAAATTCACCACCCAGTGTGGTGAAGCGGCAACCGACGATTGGTTGAATTTGAGACGGTTCAGTTTATCCCTTACTGGACCCGCCTATGCGTGGTATGTATCATTGCGGGCTAATTCAATTCAAAATTGGGACGAACTGGAGTGAGCATTCCATAGCAGATTCTACACACCGTTGACACAAGTGAGTCTTGCAGACCTTAATAATGCCAAGCAATTTGCCGATGAGGCGGCAAGCACCTTTATTAACAGACTACAGCGACTTAAGAGCCGATGCACTATGGCAGTCCCTCATAGGGAGATAGCCAATATTGCAGTGGCGAATATGTTGCCAAAGTTGAAAGAACGTTTAATTATGCAGGATTTCTCTGATCTTGCCCAGCTAGCCGAGAAAGCGGCCCGCTTGGAAAAGTTCCTTAAGGAACAAGATGATAAGCGTCTACCTACACACGAGACTCGTTTTGAGGAATTGAAACACGATAAGGAGGAAGATGGACCAAGGGTGGTGGCCAATGTAGTAACCTTGAGTGGTAAAAACCCTGGATAGTGGCCCTGGAATACCGTCGACAGCGGCCTTGGAGGCCGAGTAGTCGGTGACTGAGGATGGCGTCTGGCTGATTATGGCGGCCTGACTGAGGATGTCACCGTGGCTCATTCTCGAATAGCGGCCCGGAGTGGAGCAGTGGCGGCTGGCAACCCTAGAATGGCAGCGGAGCCCGGAGGCACGGCGGAGCCCCGAGGCACGGCCGATGAGCCCCGAGGCACGGAGGATGAGCTCCGATGCACGACGGAGCTCCGAGACATGACGGAGTCCCGAGGCACGGAGGCCTGGGCGGCTCGTGGCCAAGTCAAGTGGCGGCCTGGAACAGGTGTGGCGGCCTCGTTCGCGATTGAGGGTGGCGGCCCTAGGCGGGATGGGTGGCGGCCTTAGGCTGGTAAGTGGCAGCCCGGAGCACACTGGATGGCAGCTTGAAGATCTGGATCCCAAGCACCCATCGGATGGCAGCCGGGAACTGGCTGGAGGCCCTCGCAACTTGGAGCGGATCGAGGTGGCGGCCTAGGATTCAAGTGGCAGACTTGATCGCGGAGGTGACGGCACTCTCATTTCACGCAACGATGGCGGCAGTCCCCTAGTCCATAGATGGCGGCCCGGAAGAAGTCGAGGGGTGGCGGCCCTCGGGCAGAGAATGGTGGCGTTCTCGCGTGAGGATTGCGGCCCTCGGCAGTGGCGGCCTCCGGGACGTCGATGGCTGGCAGCGGTCTTGCTCCGGATCAAAGATGGCAGCTTGAGGAGGGGACCTGGATGACGGCTCATGAAAGGATGATGGCGGTGGTCCCTGAGCACGGATGATGGCGGCGGCCTCTGAACAAGGGGATGGCGGCGGCCCTTGAGCAAAGGGAGGCGGCGTCTTCAGTGGCGGACGATGGCGGCGGCCTCCGGGAGCAATGAAGATGGCGGCGCTGGATGGTAACGGCGGATCTGAAGTTGGCTTCCGGGGATCTCAATGGTGGCTCCGCTATGGGGCTGGCGGCCTCCGATCTCGATGGTGGCTCCCGCGAGAAGGCTGGCGGTGGAGGACGACCTACGATGGCGGCTCCGATGACAATGGATGACGGCGGAGCAGTGGTGCCCGGCGGTCTCAATGGCGGCGGCCGAAAAAGGAGAGAATAGAAAATTTGGAAAGTGAATCAAAATTTTGGAAACTTGCCAAAATTTGAGAGAAGTGGCTTTTACAGGGTTAGGGTTCACCCCAATGTGCTTTAATAGGCCGAGACTCCAGACCCTAAGTTTAAGCGCGCAAATTTGTCTTTAAAGTGCTAATCAGACAAAATGCGCGAATGGGCATCTGTTAACCCAATAAAAAAAAATACCAAAGCCCATCACTTTCTGGCCCAATTGCCAAATGCTCGGTCAAGTCCGTAAAGATATATCCGGTAGAGGGGACTGAAGAATAGGACACGATCTAGAGAATTGTGGAGACAGTAGGGTGAAACACCATACAAGGAAAAAGGATCATGGTGAGGCACCATAGAAGGAAGGAAAATCACGTGAGGTGCCATCAAAGGAAACAAATCGCGATTGAGCATCACCAAATAGAAGAAAATCATGGTGAAGCGTTGAGGGAAGGGTTCATGGGCCTCAGAAACCCTAAGTTCCCCAACCCTATATAAGTTAGATGTGGCACCAAAACAAGACATCTCCAACACTCTTCAAAGAACCACATTTACTTATTTTACTTTCTTTATAGGGGTGGGCGAATGGGGTGGGTTAATCGGGTACCCGACCCGAACCCGAAAAATAGTGGGATCGGGTTGGGTACCCGAACCCGAAAAAACCCGAAGTCGGGTACCCGAACCCGAAGTTAGTAGATCGGGTCGGGTATCGGGTTTTACAAATGAACCCGAATTCCCCGATCGGGTACCCGAATTACCCGACTTTTTTTTTTAAAAAAAAAATATTTTATTTTATTTATTAAAAAATGTCTATCTTTTTTTTTAAAAAAAAATTCTCACAATTTAGAGAGTATTTATTTTTTAGTATTTCTAATTACATAATTTTATGCAAACCAAAAGGGTAAAACCTCAATCCCTATTTTTTTTGAAATATTATTAGTCAATTCTTGTCTTTTATTCGTTAATGAATGAGTATATTCTCATTCTTATTAATTTATAAATTATAAATCATGATGGTGATTATTGAATTTATCAAAGTTTCTTTAATAGTTTGTTTTATTTTTTTAAAAAAAAAGATTTTTCTTTAATTTTTTAGAAAAAATAGTGGGTACCCGACCCGATCGGGTACCCGACATGTCGGGTACCCACCAATGTCGGATAATGGGCGGGTAATTTATTTTTCTACCCGAACCCGACTAACCCGAACTCACAAACCCGACCCAACGCCCACCCCTATTTCTTTATAGTTTTCTGCAATTTTACTGCTTTCTGTTTTTAATTCTCTTACTACTTTCTTTCAATTCCTGTAATTTGCTTTGCTATATTCTTTGTAATCTTTCCCAAGTTTATCAATAAAAGAGAGATTCTGTTCCTCCAAGATTTCACCGTTAACAAATATATATAGTGCCTTTTTTCCTTTTCTTTTTTTCGATTTTCAAAGTATATTTGCAATTTTATCCGATGCGTATTTTTAATTTAATTTGATCAAATTTAATTAGTCTTGGGTCCAATGTGGCCTGGGGATACCCGGTTACCAAAAAATTTTAATTAAAACGTATGTTTTAGAATTTTTCAAAATATTTTATATAGACAAATCAATGTTTCTTTCCCCCTCCATTTCATTATATTTTTTTTGTAGATAAAAATCCAAGGCACTAGCATTTGACGTGTGTCGCTGTTAAGTCCCTCTTTTTTTGCAGCTAGTAACATATAAATTCAATAAAAATATTGAAATTTTATTACCAACAAATATATGGTTAAACTAAATTTTAAATAGTCTTAGAATATTGTATTGAGTTGAATTTAATTTTAAAAAATAATGAATATGGTCACTAAAGACATTTTAATTTTTTTATTAATTAATAAAGTTATTAAGAGAAGTTAAATCAAAATGATTTGTGAAGTTGAATGATTTTTTAGCTTGGGGATAATCTAAAAAAAATGATTTGTGAAGTTGAACATAAAGTAATGTGATTAATAGTGTAAGAGTAAACTAATTTTTGATTTTTAGGTTGTCACAACAATCAAATTATTGGGTAAAATTTATGTTTTTAATAATTGAAAACCAAAAGAAAAATCATTATAATTAGAATCTTCTACAAATGAAAAATAAGGCTTGCACGTTTATTCTGCAGTAAGAGGAAAATACGTAATAGGGAAGAATGTACGCCTCCATTGCTGCAATTTGTTCAAGTGTGTGCTGATGGTTTTTCCTCTTCTTTTTTTCGACGTTATCCCCGTCGTCATTATCGTCGCCGCCGTCAATTTGATCAATGTTGATGTAGCGATCTTCTTTAGAAGGAATTCCAAACTCCTCATTGGAGCGCAACTTCCCGGACCGGAATTGTCGCTGCTGATTATCTCCACCGTCTCCTCATTCAAGCCTCTGCCGGAGCTCACTCTCTCCGTGCTCTCTCCCCCGCCCTCCCCAAAAATACCTGCCTAAACACACACAAAAACAAAACAAAAATGTAATCGGAATCACACTTACAAATACAATTACGGTTAATCTAATCAACAATTGATAAGAAAAAAGTGACGCTCTCCATGCCCTTACTGGCGGACCCTAGATGGTCTCGGGTCTATCTCTTCATGTTCAACCCTGGGAAGAGAAGTTTAATCCTTCCACTAATGTGATCAGTTCTATGGTAATTTGGATATGGCTTCCCAGAATTCCGATGCACCTCTACAACCGGCCTTATTTGCTTCAAGTGGGATCTGCAGTAGGACAAGTCCTTTGCATGGATTTTAATACGGATACTACGGCTAGGGGTCATTATGCTCGTCTCTCAGTCAAAATCGACTCGGATAAACCCCTTAGGTCGCAAGTAATTCTTGAGGATAATGTTATTAATATTGAATATGAAAACATCAAGTTGGTTTGTTTTCACTGCGGCAAGTATGGTCATAGTAATATCTCCTGCCCTGACTTGAATGCTCACCTTGCTATAACAGATCAAGATAGGAGTAGAATGGTTTTGGTCCTTGGATATTGGTTCAATTCAGACGAACACACTGAATCTGGAAATCACTCTAATCTTGTCAGTCAAAATCAAAACCATTTGAATGCTCTTATGGACATCAAAGAACCATTTGTTGATCCCGGTTCTAGCACTGGTGGTCGAGCTACCACCTCTCGCCCCGCCAACAACACCCTCAACCTCATCTTCCAAGATCTTCACCTCAGTCCACGGGTCATCGACGTCCTCCCACCAGACCACCTTCCCCTCCCCTCCTTCGGTGCCCAACCATGCATCCCATAGAGGCATTTTTGAATTGACTTAGGGAAATGGAAAGCCAATGTACATGGGAAATAGAGAAATACAATGTGTAGTAAATGACTTAGTTAATGGACATGATACTTGAGAATAAGGAGTAAAAAAAATTGGAGTGATAATTTTTAGTTATTTATTTATTTCATATAATTAAAATTACTTCATGTATAATATATATACTATATACTACTTAATTAAAACTATTTATTAAATTGAATATATTTTACTAATATTTTTTAAGAAATGATGCTATACATTGTTCCCGATTCACTCGTGCCAGCGGTCCGTGTTTTTGTTTCCATTTCTCGTTTCAAACAGAACTCCTTCCATATAACTATGTGTTTTATTCCTTCCATATTTTTTAAGAAGTTGAGAGTGGAATTATTTTCTTTATTTCTCTTCAATTTCATTCTTTACTTTTGATGGCATTATATTAAGTACTACTTTCTTATTAGTATAAATTTAATTAAACCGATACTAATTATTAAAAAAATCAGAACTACATTTTTTCATCCATCAATAATGCTACAATCTACATTCTACATTATAAGAATTAAATCTAATTACAACTTTACAAATCACAACAATTTACTGTACAAGTAGACTCCAATTTTTCCATGGTAGATACATACATACAACACAGCCTTGACCATCCTTAAATACAAGTGCCTAAAACAAAGAAATGATTTACACTTTTTTACAGCAAAAGATGGGCATAATTGGTGTGACCCTTTCCTTGCATTTGCTTAGCCTTAATCTCTTCAGCACATCTCAATGCCCTCTCTATTTGGTATCCTCCTCCTATGCTCACTTCCCTCTCCAAATGCCTGCAGTAACTCTCATACACACTCACATTCACATGTAACTTGAATTTCATCATGAACAAGAATTCCATCTCCAATTTGTTCATCTCTATTGTTCCCACTCCACCAACTTTTGCATAGTATGAATTTCTATAGTTCCTGTTAACAACAAGATAATTCCCATTAATTAAGAGTTTAATATCCCCAACCTTAATCAACATCCAATTTCGGAATTGAATTGGGGAACTTTGAAATTGAGGCAGAACTTACATGTCTTCAACGTATTTGGATGCCACCATGACAGTGGTGATGAGCAGCCGATGGACATTCGCGGATCCGATTCGGAATTCAGGGAAGTTCTGGCAGAAGCGGTCGATGTAGACGTAGGCCACGACGAAGACCGACGGTCCGGCTCTGGTGTACCGGAAAATCCGCTCCAGATAGGACTGGACCGTCATGTCCGGCGTCTCGGCGGCATCGAAAATCCGCGCACGGGAAACCGAGGGGGACCTGCCACGATTCCCGGCGATCCTCTGGTTTCTGGCGACGGTTCGCTCAATCAAGGAAGCGAGAACGGAAATCACCAACGGGGGGGTGGTGTTGTTATCGGAGCCGGAGTACAGATCGCACCGGAGTTTCCGCGGAGAAATCAAGGCCATTGTTGGCGATTAGCGAGGGAATCGGAATCGGTGCGCGTCTTTTTACTGGAACTGGATTTGGGGATTAGGGTTTTGTGGGCTTCAATTTGGGCGGAAATTAAGGGTGACGGTTGAGAGGTATTTATACGCTGGATTGGTGGGAAATGGGAAGTATTTTTCGGACTCCCGGGAGTTTTACTCCCTGCGTGAAAACGGTAAACAGCAGGCTTCATAGATTGAAACGGAGTGGGGATCCCAGGAGTGTGGAAGCGTGAGGGCTGGTGGATAGAAGGAAGCAGTTTCTTACATTGGACATTTTTGTAGTTATGTGTGACTTATTAAGTAGTTACCAGTAATATGGATTTATTAATAGTAATAAGTATAATTAGGGCAGTGAGGAAAGTGGGTGGAAAGGGCAACGGATAATATGATATTACAAGATTTTTGTCTGCTAATTGTAACGACAACATTCGGACGCCAGCTAGGATTCGGCTTCAACCAAAAAATGTAAGATTAAATATTCCATATGTGGAAACAAGTTTTTCTTGTTTGATGGGGATGGGTGTAAAGTCTCCCAACTCCTAAATTATAGGTTGGTAGAACTTATAGGATGGGGTTCGATTGCCCACCCTGTCCTTATCCTCCCCTCTATTTTTTTTTAATGTGTGTGGCATGTACTCTCACCACCTTTTCCTAGCCTGTATAGGCGGTTAAACAAAAAAAAAAATTGTCTTGTTTGATAGTCATGCTTTAATCAGCTAATATTCTAAAATATATGTACAACTAAAAAGCGTGTAAAATAATAGTATATTCTAAAACTATATGATTATACGAACACTGCACACTGAATATTGTCAAAAAATCAAACATAACACATTAACCGGCGTCACTAAAGGGGTTAGTGATTGAATCCGCGACCGAAATTCGTTAGCAATTAATTATATAATTTCAGCGACTGAAATTAGTTAGCTACGATAATTGTAGCGATCGAATCCGAAAATTTTCTACATAGTAAACTATGTAACCGTGACTCGTGAGGCTGGTTTGGCGCAGCGGATCAATCTATAACCTAAACACAAAAGTTTAGAGGGATCTTAATTTTAGTTTCAGCTGTGCCATGTGGTAATAAAATGCTAGTCACCATTTATGATATCATAATAATATTAAGATTTTATTAGTGTTTGTGTGTAACAATAATCTTTCTTTTCTGATCTATAAAAAATGTTTTGCATTTGGGTGAATAAAGACATTACTTTTTGTTTTGTTTATTTGTTTGTTTTTTCTTTTTTTTCTAATGTGCAATGTGCCCTATATTTTTAATGATTAATAATTCAAATAAAATTAAATAAAAATTATAAAAGAAATTAATATTATAAAACTATATGATTAGATAAATTAATTTAACTTATATTTTTTTTTATATTTTTTTATGCTTAATTCTTCTTTAGGAAAGAAAACCCTTAATCAATGAGCACCAGATCCTCGAGAAATTAATTTTTGGCTCAATGTGACATGTGATACCGGTATACCCAAAAATTATAAACAATATTAAAACTCTAACATGTCTCACTTTCAAGAAAATGAAGGAAATATTTCTCATATCTTAATTGGGTCCAAAAATAATGTGTGGTAGACCTTTTTCGAAAAATAAAAACAATCCTTAAGACGCACAAGAATATTTAATTTGTAGTATACACAAAAATATTACATTGGTATATGTAAAATTCCTATCGGCTTCTACTTGTATACAACACAAGTTGCCGATGGGGTTCTGCGGCCGTCTTAATTAATGTAAGTTACCTCGTTATGTATTTATTTATTTATTTATATATTTACCACCAATTCACATATACTATCTCATGTAGGGGTGGGTCGGTACGGTATACCGAAAAAAATTCGACGTAGCGTATACTGTACCGAATTTTACGGTACACCGTCGGTATACCGAAATTTTCGGTATGAAATATTTCCATACCGTTGTTATACCGATATTTCAGTAAGTTCGATATATACCCATATACTGAACCTTCGTTACATACCGGTATCGTGGTATATACCGACATACCGAACATTCGCTACATACCGACATATCGGTATTGCGGCCGACATACCGAACATTCGCTATATACCAGCATATCGGTATTGCGGTATATACCGGTATCGCGGTATATACCGACATACCGAAGAATCGGTATATACCGACATACCGATACTGCGGTATGTACCGAAGTTTGGTACGGTAACGGTATACCGCGGTATCAAAAAATTTATATCGTTACCGTATCGAAATCTTACGATACGGTATCACATGATACCGTACCGAAACCGTACAGAAAATTACGGTATACCGAAATTTCGATATTTTTTCGGTACGGTATATGCGGTATGCGGTATATTCGATATTTTTTCCCAGCTCTAATCTCATGTCCCGTGTAAGATTCGTACAATTATTATATAGATGAATTAAAATTTATTTAAGCAACACAACACAAATAGTAGGAGATAGAGTAGTATTGTCTTGAGATTTGTGTCTAAACTTTGAGCAATTTTGTTTACCTAGTAGAAGTAGTATTATAAAGATGCAAGTGTGTAAACTAAACTTAGGACAAAAACGAAATCTGTTTACACACGTGCTCATTGCTAGGGGCTTAACCAAAAACAAAACCAAAATAAGAAACAAAACCCTGCAATTAGATTTAGATCTACTACTAGTTGCATTTTTTTCACCTGACCAGCTGGAGAAATGAATGAATACTTATACTACTACTACTACTAGTGGTGTTTTAGTACTCTTAATTTCAATCTTTGCAAAATTTCCAAAGGGGGTATCATCAGTATCAGAGCAACCCAAGTTGAAAATAAATGTACATAACAACACAAGTAGACATTTAAAAATGGAGGAAAAGTACAAATGTGGTACAATTTCACGAGTGCCTATTTATTGTATTGTTGCCTACAATACAAAACAATCAAGTTGGATCGTCTGCTCTGTATAACAAGAAGGTTATCAAAATCTAAATCTTATGTAGGATCGTTTTTCTATTTGTAAGATCGGGATCGTAGGATCGTATTCAGATCCTAAGATCCTATGAAATTAGGACAAAAAAATGTATATATTCATATTGCATATTAGCAAATTATAATAACCAATATCAATAGACAATAATTTGTTTAGCCAAAAAAAAGATAATAATTCAATATTTAAGACATGATGGTTGAGCTCGGTTGGATTTATCATTAGAATTTTTCCCATTTTCGTCAGTCTCAACCACTGTCTCATTGGATTCATCATCATCCATCTGGGCAGGGGATTTAGGACTAAGATCTCCAGCAGCAGGGGTACTGGAAGGGATGCTACGGCAATGGCGGCGGTAGAAAGAGGAAGGGGATGCGAGGGCGACGATAGGAAGAGAGGGGGATACGACGGCGACGTCAACGACGGGAAGATGAAGGAGATACAACGACGACTGTTGGAAGAGGAAGATGAAGAGGATGCGAGGAAGTTGAAGATGCAAAAAAAAAAAAAAAATCCCTAGATCTGGATTTTGGAAAAGAATGGATGACTGAAAAATGAAAAAATGAGATAAAAAATTAAGAGGGAGTGAGATCGGATCGTTCAAAGATCTTAAGATCTTGTATAGATCCTATAGATCTTATCCAGATCTCACTCTAATTTAGATGCCATACAGATCTTGATCGTTTTGGCTTTGTGGGATCGTAGGATCGTAAGTTCATAAGATTTAGATCTAGATTTTAATAAACTTGCTATATACTATCAATTTGGTACAGCTGGCTGTATATATTTTTGTCACACATTAGTCGTCAGTCACCATACCAAATTACACATTAATTATGAATATTAGGATTTTTTAATATTAATCACTCAGCACTTGATTTTAACATACTTTATTATATAGTACTTCTTACGTTTTTTAAAAATTGAAACATTTCAGTTTTTACGTAATTCAATATACATTTTTAACGTTTAATATCTCAAATTGTATAAAAGTAAAAAATATAAAAGTTTAATATTCTAAAACTACATGATTAGACGAATCTAATTAATAAGATCTCACTTGACTATGTTTTATTTTATATTACGATGTTTAAAATAGAATCAAATGTATTGAATGAATAGTATAAGCTATTCACATGTTTCAATTAATTGAAAACGGAGGGAGTATAAATTATAATACCAAAGAGGCACACAGCTTTATTTGCTTAATATTTCAATATATAATGTTCAATTGATCTAATATGGAGCATAATTCAATGTTTAACTTTAGATTTAAGATTTTGAAATTCTAAAATGAGATTTAGTAAAATACTTTATAAAGTAATATACATATACTTCTATCTATAAACACTAGTACGTAATTATATTTATTTTATTTGGATATAGAGTATGTTTAATAGAAAATACTAAATTAATATTTTAAATCATATTTATTACATTTAATGAATTGTTGTTATTATTATTTATTATTATTATTATTATTATCATTTGTGGCTTATTGGGGACAAGAGGATTAATTTAGCCAGTGCAATGTGACATGAAAAAGATCTAAGCAATAATTCAACAGTGTATGACAAAAATATTTCAGGGACAGGATATCTATATATTTATTAGTTTACTTATTTGACTAAGATTTTGTTGATGATACATTGCATCAGTCGTCGGTGCTTGGCAATTCAATTATCACCATGTCTACTAAGAAATGATAAGAAAGCAAGAATGAATTTCTAATAAATAAGTTTTTGTTGTGATATATTGATTATATCTAGCTTTTATTGTACAGTAAACAACAACACGGAAGCTAAGAAAAATATATTAGGCAATGGATCGTGTATATGTGTATGTAGTAATATGACAGAGAGTATAATTGTAAAAGGGGTTGTAGGGAGAAATAGAGTGAACGAGCAAATGCTTGCATGAGAATTAATTTCTAACATATCAGTTGTACATATTTATAGAGCAAAAGTATGAGTACATGAGGGGATAGTCGGATAGGATTTAGCTAGTCAAATGGCATTTTGCTTTCTCTTCCATCATTAATACATCCATATCTTTGATGCATGAATCTGATAAGTGCATGCATCTGTAATACTCCCTCTTGGATGTCTTCGATACAAAGAATATGCCTCGTTAAAATCTCACTTGGAAAAAACCCTATAGAAAAAAAATCCAAGTTAGGAAAAAGAGTACATGATTCTTATATGTTTACTTCACCCTCTGATCGAAACATCAGTTGAGATTCTTTAGTTGGCGCATCCCGATATTTTTGACCAACTTCTCAAATGTTGCTGTTGGTAGTGCCTTGGTAAACAAATCGGCAAGATTATCAGCTGAACGAATATGTTGCACATCTATTTCACCATTTTTCTGTAGATCATGAGTGAAGAAAAATTTTGGTGAAATATATTTCGTTCTATCTTGTTAGGGATATTTTTAGTATTGTGAAGATGTTCGTCATTTTGGCCGTTGTTGCAACATCGTGTCAACAACGCTTTATTATCTTCACTGGAAAAAGCACAGGATAGTACAGTGACGTGGCATTTCCCCTAGCAGGCCTTAGAAGGGTTTTAGATGGGCCTTAAACCCATATAAATACCTGTCTTCGTCCTTGAGGGTGTATGAGAGTGTGTAGCCGCAATCACAGTATACTTTACAGAGAATTAACAGCATCAAGAGCTGTGATTATGGCGGATTGAGAGCTGCTGAAGAAACCCCCTGGTTTTCGTTGTTTGCAGAAGGCACCAACAACCGTCCTGCTGCTGGTATATCTTTACCTATTGTGTCCTCTACATTCTTTATGGGGTAATTGGGATTGTGTTTAGGCATTTCTTAGATTATTGATTTGTAAACACAATCCGTGTGTATTGTAGGTGTCTTAGCACCATTGAGCTTAATTTGATTGATTAGCTAGGTTCCTCAAACACCACCTTAATACCTGCCGGTGAATTGCTTGCATTTGGGTAGATAGTTGATGCTCCCTTGTGTTCTTCTAGTCTATTTGGGTAGATAGGAGAGTTCATTGGAATGTAAGGGTATGTAAGGTGTGGTTGACTCTTGTTCAATCGGTTTGGTGGAGATCTAGTGGAATCCCTGGCTTGGAGCCCCCAGATGTAGATCAGTGGATCGAACTGGGTGATCAAATTCCTTGTGTTCTTATTTTATTCCACACTCTGTTTTTGTGTTTGCCTCTGGTTGTGGTTTGCAGGTTGTTGAGACATCGCTCAAACAACTCTTACATGGTTTACGTATTCTGATTGGGCCTGTCAATTGGTATCAGAGCGGGGCTCTAACGTTTAGCTGAGTCCGGTCCAAAATGAATAGAGAAGGTGGCTCTGTCTCGAGACTTCCTCTGTTTGATGGTTCAAATTATCCATTCTGGAATAATCGAATGAGGATATTTCTTAAGCACACTGGTGTAGATGTCTGGAACGCTGTTCTAACACCCTGGGAACAACCTATGAAAGAGGTCCGCACGCCTGCTACTGAAACCTCTGCTGCCATTACTACTTTTGTCCCTGCTACTCAAGAAGAAATGTCAGCTGCTCAGAAGAACAAGGAACAAGGAAACAACACGGCATTGAATTGTCTATTCAACTCTGTGGATGAATCTCAATATCACATCATTTCGAACTGTGAGACAGCTTATGAAGCCTGGACTGCTTTGGAAGCAGCCTATGAAGGATCTGCTGATGTTCAAGCCTTAAAGCTTCAGAGAATTGAATCTGCTTTTGATAGTATTCGGATGCAAGAAGATGAGAATATTGCTGCCTATCATGCTCGGTTCAAGAAATTAGTAAATGAAGCTCAGTCTTTTGGGTTGAAGTATGATGATGCAAAGCTGGTTCGGAAGATGCTGAGGACAGTTACTCGTAGATATCAATCGAAGGTGTCCACTCTTGAAGAACTTGAGAAGACCAAATCCTTTACTCTTGAAGCATTGGTTGGTTCACTTCAGACTTTTGAAATGAACTACTTGGAAGAGGAGCCTACACGTAATCTAGCTTTCAAAGTTGAAGATGAGATTCAGTGCATCGACAATGAAGAGAAGGCTTACCTAACCAAGAAATTGGCAAGGATGTTACAGGACAAGAGAGCCAAGAAGCTGAACTACAAGAAAGATGATAAAGGACGTTACCAGCGAGGTGTTTCATCATCCCGTGAACAACCTTCCAAGCACAAGTCAGACAACTCCTATGACAAGAGGAAGGGTTATAAGAAGATGGAATTACCTGAAACTTTCAAGAATTTAAAGTGTTACAATTGTGAAGGTGTTGGCCATAAAGCCTCTGAATGTCCTACAGCTAAGAGAAGGGTTGGAAAAGCTCTTCAAGCTACCTTAAGTGATGGTGAGGTCAGTTGTTCTTCCAAGGAGGAAGGAGATAACAGTGAGGATGAGGAGATGATAGCCTTTACTGTGAAAGACATTGTTCTAACAACCGATGACACTCTGTCCAAACATTTGTCTGATACAGAGTCTCATGAATCCGACAGTGATGCTAGTAGATATGACTATGACGAACTTCTTGCAGGTTATGAATCGGTGAAAGAAGATCATGCAGTTGCTGTTGCAGAGAACAAGAAATTGCTCGATCAGAAGGGAGATCTACTGGTTCTTATTGATGAGAAGGATGCTGAAATCACAAGTCTCAAGGAATCTTTGGTTACTGTGACTATTGAGAGAGATACTCTATTGGAGGAAAACACTGCATTGCTTGCCAAGACCCAGAAGATAGATAACATGGTTAAAGGCAAAGACAAGCTGGATGAGATCATTAGTCAAGGGAAATCGCCATCCAATAGAGAAGGTATTGGGTACAAGCGCAACTCTAGACCTAACAAGAAATCTGCACCTACTTTTGTGCGTGCAGGTACACTTGAGACTAGCTCATCCAAAGCACTCGAGAAAGTTGATTGTCCAGAGTCCCCCAAGAAGAGCAAAGACTGCCCTTATTGTAAATTCCAAGGTCATCCTGTTCAACTCTGTCAAAGACTTACCCAAGATCTTCTTGGTGGTCGCCCGGTTGTTTGGCCATCGCTGGAACTACAGAAGCAGGTCAAACTTACTATGATGTGGATTCCCAAATCCAAGATAGTCCCCAAGATGTGCCTTGTTGTACTTTCGGCTCAGAAAGGACCAAATGATGGTAAATGGTACTTTGACAGTGGCTGCTCTCGACATATGACTGGTAAAAAGGATTTTCTTCTTGACTATGTTGAATCTGATTGTGGGAAGTACTCTATGGAAATGGAGCTCGTAGCAAAATCTGTGGATATGGGATAGCAAAAGGTGCAAACATGGGTTTCTTAACTACTGTGTACTATGTTGCTGATCTATCTACAAACCTTATCTCCATAAGTCAACTTTGTGATGAGAAATTTTTTGTTGGTTTCACTGATGCGGATTGCATGGTTATTGATCCTGCTTACAATTGTGTTATTAAAGGAGTTCGATCATCTAACAATTGTTATGTCTTAAAGCCTGCTGTGGAATCAGTCTTTTTGTCTCAGGTTGAAACATCAAAGTTGTGGCATCAAAGGTGCGGGCATATGAACTACAAATCTCTTATTCAACTTAGCAAGTCTGGCGTTGTTCGAGGGTTGCCCAAACTACAGAGCAAAGCCAAGGTAGTCTGTGGTGCTTGTGCTAAGGGTAAACAAATTCACTCCTCTCACAAAGTAGTGGATAACATTCAGACCACAAGGTGCCTTGAGCTGTTGCACATGGATTTGATGGGACCAACAGAAGTGCCAAGCCTAGGTGGTAAGAGGTACATCTTTGTATGCGTTGATGATTTCTCTCGTTATACTTGGGTTGATTTCTTAAAATCCAAAGATGAGGCCGTGTCAGTGTTCTCTAAGCTATCTTTAAAGATCATGGCTGAAAAGGATCTCAAGATAGGGCGTATTCGATCTGATCATGGGAAAGAGTTTGAAAATTAGTTGTTCGCACAACTCTGCAACAACCTTGGTATTGCTCATGAATATTCAGCCCCCCACACTCCACAACAGAATAACGTGGTTGAGCGTAAGAACCGTACTCTACAGGAGATGGCTCGATCTCTCCTCCATGCTAGTAATCTTGGGAAACGTTTTTGGGCTGAAGCTGTAAATATCTCTTGCTATATCATTAATCGGGTGTACATGCGACCTCAGACAACCACTACTCCTTATGAGATTTGGAGAGGAAAGACTCCTAACATTTCTCATCTTCATGTCTTTGGAAGTATGTGCTATGCTTTGAAGGATCGAACTATTGTCAAAAAATTTGATTCCAAATCTGATGAAGCCATTTTCTTGGGATATTCAGTGGATTCAAGAGCCTACCGTGTTTACTTGAAGAGAACTTCAAAGGTTATTGAGACTATTAATGTTGTCTTTGATGATGCTAATCTCTCTGCAGGCTCCGTCTCTCATCATAATGATGATGATGATGATCCTATTCGGATTATTCCTCATGTCTCCTCCAGTGCAACTCCTGAAGTAATGCCTCCCTCCGATCCTATTGATGTTTCTGATACTGAAGAAGGTGATCCAGATGTTGATAAAACTGGTGAACAACCTTCAGCTCCAGATTCTCCTAAAAGGCGAGGTCCTAAACGTGGCCCACGCGCACCTAAGTATCACTCTCAGGATGATATTATTGGCGATCCCTCTGGTCCTAGACAGACTCGAGGTCATCAACTAAACATCTCTGAATTAGCAAATATGTGTTTTCATATTATGCATTGCTTTGTTTCATCTACTGAACCTAAGAATGCTAATGAGACTTTGCAAGATGAGTTTTGGATAGCTGCAATGCAGGATGAATTGCTACAATTCAAACGCAATGATGTTTGGGAGTTGAAGGAACAACCAACTGGAGTGAATGTCATTGGCACTAAATGGGTCTTTCGCAACAAGACTGATGAACATGGAAAGATTATTCGCAATAAGGCTCGCTTGGTTGCACAAGGCTTTACTCAGATTGAAGGCCTGGATTATGATGAGACATTCGCCCCTGTTGCTCGCATCGAGGCTGTAAGATTATTACTTGTTATTTCTTGCTCTCTTGGTTTTAAATTGTATCAAATGGACATCAAAACCGCTTTTCTGAATGGCTACATCAAGGAAGACATCTATGTGTCTCAGCCCATTGGTTTTGAATGCCCTGATCATCCTGATTATGTTTATAAGGTCAAGCGTGCTCTTTATGGTTTAAAGCAGGCTCCACGTGCCTGGTATGAACGCTTGTCTACATATCTCTCGGATAATGGCTATGTGCGTGGTAATGTTGATAAAACATTGTTCGTACAACGTACAAACAACCATCTATTGGTCGCACAGATTTATGTGGATGATATTGTTTTTGGCTCTACTTCAGAAGATCTTCGAGATGCTTTTGTACATTCCACGCAAACTGAATTCGAGATGAGTATGATGGGTGAGCTCACATTTTTCTTAAGGCTACAGATTAAGCAAACTTCTGATGGTATCTATCTTAATCAAGAGAAGTATGTTGGCACCATGCTTCAGAAATTCAAAATGGAAGATTGCAAGATTGCAAAATCACCCCTAGGTCAGCATGACAAGATTTCCAAAGATGAATCTGGGATTTCAGTTAATCAGAAAATGTATCGAAGCATTATTGGAAGTCTCTTATATCTCACTGCTAGTCGTCCGGATATCTCCTTCAGTGTTGGTGTGTGCGCTCGATATCAATCAGATCCTAAAGAATCTCACCTTCGTGCTGTGAAAAGGATTCTTCGATATATTAAAGGTACTCCTGGCCTTGGTCTCTGGTATTCTAAACGGTCATCACTGGAGCTAATTGGTTATACAGACTCTGACTGGGCTGGTTGTTCTGACGACCGAAAATCAACCACAGGTGGTTGCTTTTATCTTGGTCAGAACTTGGTCAGCTGGTATTCTCGTAAGCAAAATGTTGTTGCTTTATCTACTGCGGAGGCTGAATATATTGCTGCTGCTCATTGTTGTACTCAATTGATTTGGATGCGTCAAATGCTTCTGGATTATGGTATTTCCTTGGATGATTTCCTTATTCACTGTGATAACACCAGTGCCATTAATATTTCCAGGAATCCAGTCCAACACAATCGGAGTAAACACATTGACATTCGGTTTCACTTCATCCGAAATTTGGTTGAAGATGGTTTATGCAAGATTCAGCATCTCTCGTCGTTAGAACAACTCGCAGACATCCTTACGAAGAACTTGGAGACTTCTCGATTTGAGTCCTTGAGGCGCAGTTTGGGCCTCTATTTTTCTCACTAATTGGGTATGTCTTGGGCGGGCCACTGCTTTACTTGGCTTTTTCTTCTTTAGGCCCAGGCCCAGGCCCAGGGGGAGATTCTCTTAAACCGATTGAGACTTCTAGAAACTACACAACGCACGTCTCCACTCTCTCTCTCCCCAATCGACTCTGCGATTCCTCCCGTTTTTCCCCTCATTGTTGCGAAATTTGAAATTCTCTCTAGCAATGGCGTCTCCCTCCAGCTCCAATATCAATCCCGATGACGTCGTTGATGCCCAGCCGCTCGCCGTTGATGACTCACTCTATAAGGCTCGTCTTGCCGCCGAACAATCGCCTGGAGATAATCAGTTTCAGGACGCTCAGGAAGACGTCGATACTGCTATCGATGACTACTTTGCTGCTGACCCTGATGACGTGGATATGGAAGTCCATCCTGATACTGAGAAAGGGTACTAACCCTCAGCCTACTTCGGACAATGTCGAGACTCCATCGGTTGGTGCAGATCCAAAAGCGGATGTTCCAACAACAGCAAACCCTAGTACGGGTGCTGGAAGTTCGACATCTCCTCCGGTCCCTGCCCCCGGTGCGTCTCCGTCTGCTCCTGTCCCTCCTGGTGCCAGTTCACTTCTTTCGCCTTCGGCTGTTGCAACTGGTGATGGGTTGCTGATGTTGGACCCTGAGTTGAATGCTCCGCCTCACTCTGGGACTGCACAGCAAGTTCCATTTGGTGGGTCACCTACTGAGGATGTTCCAACTACTGAGGAACAACCATCTCGGGCTGATACTGATGATATCCCTCTGGATGAGATACGGCGATCACTTCGTGAGAAGGGGAAGCGCAAGGCTGTTCCGACACCGTCCAAACAACCTTCGAAGAAGAAGTCTAAGAAGGGCACTCCTAAGAAGAAGTCTGCCCCTGTTCTCAAGGAGACCGATGCCCATTCTCCTCTGTATTTCTCCGCTGATGGAGAAAGGTATGTCTTGGAAACCCTTCACTCTCGTGGTTTCATATCTCAGGAATGTTATGTGCATCCATATTATGATCAGATTGGTTTTTCTGAATATTTAGAGAAGAAACATCTTTCTGTTTGGGCTACTTCCCTTAAGCGTTATTCACCTACTGTTGTTCGTGAATTCTATGCCAATTTGCATCATGATATCCTTGATCCTGTTTCCCCTTGGTATTGTAAGATTTATCTTCGTGGAGAGTTGCTTGATCTTACTCCCTCTGTTTTCAATGAGTTGTTGGAACTACCTACCAACACTGACATGAACAACCCCTTTGATCTGCTTAATGCTGAGCTAGCTACTATAGCCTCTACTATTTCTGCCTCTAAAAAATCTGCTTTTGGTAGACGTGTTATGAGTCCTTCAGACCTTTCTATGAAATTCAACTGTCTGTTTAGGATTGGTGCCTCCAATTTCTTACCTACATCAAATGCTAGCCAGCTTAGTTCTCATATGGGTAAATTCCTGTTTTCCATTGATGAATGTCCCGAGATCCTTAACTATGGTTACGTGATCATTAAGCATATGTTGAGGTTCTCTCGTGACAAAATTGAGAAGAATACCCAGTTGCCTTATCCTGCCCTCATCACCCTGTTTGCCCATTCCTGCCACTTGCTTGCCTCTAATGAAACCTTCATTAAAGTCAAGAAACACTTACCTTCTGATAAGCTTAAAGGTCTTCATAATGACTTCAAGCTTGGTCCTCAAAAGCTTGGATCTGCTCTAGTAGATCATATCAGAATTGAGCTGCAACAGGTTGAAAAGGAGCTAGGCATTCTGAATGACAAGCAGATGGGCTTGAAGAGGAAGGTTCGAAAGCTGGTTGCCCTACTTCCACATTCTTTTGATGCTCCAGCTGAGGGGGAGGATGATTATGAGGGTACTCCCTGATCTGCCAAGTAAGGGGGAGTGACAGTGGATAGGATTGCAGGATTGCTGATTGTTTTACTGATGTTGGAACAACTCTGTGTATTTCTGGTTTTCAGACTATGATATTCTGGTTTTCTGTAATTGGTGGATATTTTGGATTTTCTCTGATCTGTTATTGCTGAATACTCTCATGGATATTGGTATGAGATTATCTTTATGAATGGATGTTTTTTGACTATGCCTGTTCTTCTTCAGCTCATATCGTTTGTGGCATGCTTATTTGTTGAGATCCTACTGCTCTCTGATTTTATTATGACTCTATGTGCTTTCTCCACTGTTTTGACTACTTGGCCCGATCATCTCCACAAAAGGGGAGATTGTTAGGGATATTTTTAGTATTGTGAAGATGTTCGTCATTTTGGCCGTTGTTGCAACATCGTGTCAACAACGCTTTATTATCTTCACTGGAAAAAGCACAGGATAGTACAGTGACGTGGCATTTCCCCTAGCAGGCCTTAGAAGGGTTTTAGATGGGCCTTAAACCCATATAAATACCTGTCTTCGTCCTTGAGGGTGTATGAGAGTGTGTAGCCGCAATCACAGTATACTTTACAGAGAATTAACAGCATCAAGAGCTGTGATTATGGCGGATTGAGAGCTGCTGAAGAAACCCCCTGGTTTTCGTTGTTTGCAGAAGGCACCAACAACCGTCCTGCTGCTGGTATATCTTTACCTATTGTGTCCTCTACATTCTTTATGGGGTAATTGGGATTGTATTTAGGCATTTCTTAGATTATTGATTTGTAAACACAATCTGTGTGTATTGTAGGTGTCTTAGCACCATTGAGCTTAATTTGATTGATTAGCTAGGTTCCTCAAACACCACCTTAATACCTGCCGGTGAATTGCTTGCATTTGGGTAGATAGTTGATGCTCCCTTGTGTTCTTCTAGTCTATTTGGGTAGATAGGAGAGTTCATTGGAATGTAAGGGTATGTAAGGTGTGGTTGACTCTTGTTCAATCGGTTTGGTGGAGATCTAGTGGAATCCCTGGCTTGGAGCCCCCAGATGTAGATCAGTGGATCGAACTGGGTGATCAAATTCCTTGTGTTCTTATTTTATTCCGCACTCTGTTTTTGTGTTTGCCTCTGGTTGTGGTTTGCAGGTTGTTGAGACATCGCTCAAACAACTCTTACAGGGTTTACGTATTCTGATTGAGCCTGTCATATCTCCTTTAATATACCCTCCCTTCAATTGTGCTATACAAGCTGCATTATCTTCGTATAAAATTGTTGCGGGTATTTTCCTTCAGTAGTTATGCTACAATTTTTCAGTATATGGTGCATCAAAGATCGCAACTATACACATTCTCGATTTGCTTCATGGATTGCTAAAATTTCAGCATGATTTGAGGAAGTAGCAGTCAAAGTCTGCTTCATTGATCTCCATGAAATTGCAGTACCACCGCATGTAAAAACATAGCCAGTTTGAGATTTGGCTTTATGCGGATCTGACAAATATCCAGCATCAGCAAAGCCGATTATTTCATGTCGAGAATCATTTGGGTAAAATAACCCAAGATCAATAGTTCCTTGGAGATAACGAAATATGTGTTTAATTCCATTCCAATGTCGTCTTGTAGGAGATGAACTAAATCTCGCTAATAAATTTACTGTAAATGATATATCTGGTCTAGTGCAGTTTGCGAGATACATTAAAGCACCTATGGCACTTAGATATGGGACCTCTGGTCCAAGAATTTGTTCACCTTCCTCTTGTGGTCTAAACGGATCCTTTTTTATATCAAGTGACCTTACGACCATTGGAGTACTCAATGGATGTGCTCTATCCATATAAAATCGTTTTAATATTCTCTGAGTATAAGCTGTTTGATGGATAAAAGTTCTATTATTTAAATATTCAATTTGCAGACCAAGGCATGATTTGGTTTTACCAAAATCTTTGATTTCAAACTCCTTTTTCAAGTATTCAACAGCCTTTTGGAGCTCCTCTGGAGTTCCAATCAAGTTGAGATCATCAACATAAACTGCAATGATTACAAACCCTTGTCCATTTTTCTTAATGAAAATACATGGACAGATTGGGTCATTTGTATAACCTTCTTGTACCAATGACTCACTGAGTCGGTTATACCACATTCGCCCGTATTGTTTCAATCCATATAAGGATTTTTGTAATTTGATGGAATACGTATGTTTAGGATTTGATTCATATGTCTCTGACATTTTTAATTCCTCTTGGACCTTCATATAGATATCTGTATCTAAATTTCCATATAGATACGCAGTAATAACATCCATTAATCTCATTTCAAGATTTTGATGGACTGCTAAACTGATAAGATATTTAAATGTTATTCCATCCATTACAGGGGAATATGTTTCATCATAATCAAATCCGGGTCTCTGTGAGAACCCTTGGGCGACTAGTCTCGATTTGTATCTGACAATTTCATTTTTGTCATTTCTTTTTCTTACAGAAACCCATCTGTATCCGACTGGCTTTATATTTTCTGGTATTTTAACAATCAGTCCAAACACATTTCGTCTAGCCAAGGAATCCAATTCAGATTGGATTGCATCTTTCCATTTTGACCAATATTTTCTTTTCCGACATTCATCAACCGATTTTGGTTCATGATCCTCGTCATCGTTTATGATGTCAAGTGCTATATGGTATGAGAATGCATTATCTATGATAATTGCATCTCGATTCCAAATATTTCTGCTTGTGATAAAATTAATTGATATTTCATTATTTTCAATTTCCTGTTCCTCTGGAGCTGCAAGTTCCTGCTCCTCTGGAGCTGTTTGCTCTTCAAGAGCTTCTTTTTTCTCTGGAATATTTTCTATAATTTTGTCACTTTCAATGATTTGTGATCCTCTTTTCTTTCGAGGATTTTTATCTTTGGAACCTGGTGGTCTACCACGCTTCAAGCGTGCAGTAGATTCATTTTTTGCACTTGTAATTGGTCCCTCCGGGACATTAATTTTGATTGGAACATTTGCTGCCGGTATAAGAGATTTTGTTACTCTTTTAGAGTCGCATAATGCGTTGGACAATTGATTTGCAATATTCTGCAAATGTACAATTCTTTGTACTTCTAGTTCACAATCATTTGTACGAGGATCAAAGAAACCTAACAGTATTTTCCAGTTGATTTTTATCTCCCCCTAATGTTGGGAAATGAGATTCGTCAAAATGACAATCTTTGAATTTCGCAGTAAATAAATCACCAGTTAATGGTTCGAGATATCGAATAATCGATGGTGATTCATACCCGACATATATTCCCAAACTACGTTGGGGACCCATCTTTGTGCGCTGAGGTGGTGCAATCAGGACATATACTGCGCAACCAAATATTCTGAGATGGGATATATTGGGTTCATGCCCAAATGTTAATTGTATAGGGGAATATTCATGATAATGTGTCGGTCTTATCCGCACCAATTTTGCTGCATGTAATATTGCATGCCCCCAAGCTGTCATTGGCAATCCAGATCTCATTAATAATGGTCTGGCAATTAATTGTAAATGCTTTATAATCGATTCAGCAAGTCCATTCTGTGTATGGACATGAGAAACATGATGCTCAACTGTTATGCCAATTGACATACAGTATTCATCAAACCTCTGGGATGAATATTCACCAGCATTATCCAATCGGGAATTTTTTATTGTATAATCAGGGAACTATGCTCGTAATTTAATAATTTGAGCAAGTAATTTTGCAAACGCATGGTCGCGAGATGATAATAATGATACATTGGACCATCGTGTTGATGCATCAATTAGCACAATAAAATATTTAAATGGTCCACATGGTGGTTCTATAGGTCCACATATATCGCCCTGAATTCTTTCAAGAAAACTAGGGCTTTCAGTTCCCACTTTTGTTGGTGAATGTTTGGAAATCAATTTTCCTTGGGAGCAAGCAACACATATATAATCATTATGTTGCATCAATTTTTGTCCCTTTAATGAATGACCATGACTATTTGTAATAATTCGCCTCATCATTGTAGAGCCAGGATGGCCTAGGCGATCATGCCATATCATATATTCATCATTAAGCCTATGGCTTCCAATAGACCTCTGGCCTATTTTGGGATGATATATATTAGTGGGCCTCTGACCATCAATAAACCTCTGGTTTATTTGGGAAATATTAGACCTGTGGTCTAAGTGATAATTTTCAATTGTATTTATCTTTGAAAAATACAATCCAGAAGACAGAGCTGGTAATTTTTCCAATACATATTTCTAACCACGAGTGGTATTTGTAATTAATAAATATTCGACATTCTCTCAAGTCGATGTCTCGAGATGATATCCATTTTCTCGGATATCTTTAAAACTTAATAAATTTCTTCGAGACTTGGGAGATAGGAGTACATTTTTCACAATTAATTTTGTTCCCTCTGGGAAAATAAGGTTGGTTGTGCCAATTCCTTGTATAATATTTGCACTACCACATATTGTGTTTATGCTTGTATCTCCCATTTTTAAATTGGAAAAATATCTTATGTCTTTTAGTATCGTGTGCATTGACGCACTATCAATAAGACATATATTATCACTTTTAAAATTCCCCATTTTACTCAAAGGAAATTACGGCAGAGCTCCGTTAGTGGCTCGTGCTGATAACATGTTGTGATATATTGATTATATGTAGCTTTTATTGTACAGTAAACAACAACACGGAAGCTAAGAAAAATATATTAGGCAATGGATAGTGTATATGTGTATGTAGTAATATGATAGAGAGTATAATTGTAAAAGGGGTTGTAGGGAGAAATAGAGTGAACGAGCAAATGCTTGCATGAGAAATAATTTCTAACATATCAGTTGTACATATTTATAGAGCAAAAGTATGAGTATATGAGGGGATAGTCGGATAGGATTTAGCTAGTCAAATGACATTTTGCTTTCTCTTCCATCATTAATACATCCATATCTTTGATGCATGAATCTGATAAGTGCATGCATCTTAATAGTTTTCAATAATGCTCAATCTTTAAATTAACTAATCACTAGTATTAATTTTTGAGCCAATAAGCAACATGAATTTGGATCAAATTGTGAAGTTGAGCAGCAAATTGGTAGCCCAAAATGATTGGGCCTGAAGCCCAATTCTAATTTTTCTGACTCAGCCGGCTTGCCTTCGTGTCATAGATTCATTGGTTCATCGATGTGTCCGGTCGTATTTATTGACTGGCTCCTTGTATTAATCAAATTCGTCTGAAATTTGAAGAAAAAAAACCCTAAATCGAGAATTTTTCTAGTTGAATCAGCCTCAAGTTTTCAATTCGAAGAAGAAAGGTAGGCAAAAATTTCTCCAGTTTATTTGCTTGAATTCATGTTCAAATTAAGGAATGGATTGCGAATTCTGATTGATTGCTTGCTTTAGAATTTCCGATTACTATTATTTTTTCATTTTTGATTTTATGCATCTGAACTATTTATTTCTGATTGTATTTAAGAGATCCCGAAATTAGCATGTAATGCATATAAGTTTGTGTGGTAATTCTGACCCTAGTTCGGGATTTCCGGGGCAGAATGCTGTTTTCTGTTTGATTGTTGTTTGGCTGGTAGGGAATTCCGAAACGCACATATAGGGATATTAGTTTTTGAGCAATACGTCTGAGCTTGATAAGGCCTTGGAACTGTCGACAGTGTGTAAAATTAGGAAGAGGATTAATCTAATATCTTGATCTTTTGCTACCTGTGATGTGAAATGCGCTGGCCTTTCTATAAATTCTGAAATTGGAGTACAGAGTATTAGAAGGGTGCTTTTCCTGTTTGATTGTTACACTTGGATTCATATGCTAGTTTATTTTTCCACTCCCTCAATTCTTGAAGTTGGAAAAGTTTGTTTTAAAATAGTGGGCAGTGGCAATAATTGGACATCGAGTCATTAGATCCAATTCGCAATGGTGGTTTAGGAATTTTTTCCTAGCCAGAACCTTCTGAACCTGATTTTGGGAAGGGAGGGTTTGTTGTTTTATAATGCAGTTGATTTATCTCTTTTGGTGCAAATGTTGCATTGTTGCCTGTAGTTCTTTTTGAAAATGATGTCTAATTCGTTGTTGATTTATGTACCTTCCATTCATGGATTGATATCACATCACTTAAAATGGTTGCTTTAAAATTGGAGTATACTGGTATTTATTCATTTGTTTCGTCCATTTGTGCTTGTTAACTTGTTCTGTAATGTGTTTTCTTCCAATTGGGTAATTTGTCTGTTTCTATACTTGGTTCTGAAGTTATTGTAGCTATAGAAATGGCAGCAGGTGGAGCGGCACCTCAGAGAGGAACTGCAGCAGCAGCTGCAGCTAATCTTCGCCGTAGGAGAACTGGTGGTGGTGGCGGCGCTGCAGGAGGAGCAGGTGGAACCATGCTCCAATTTTACACTGATGATGCTCCGGGACTCAAAATCTCTCCCAATGTCGTCCTTGTGATGAGCATTGGCTTCATAGCTTTTGTCGCAGTACTCCATGTCATGGGTAAGCTCTACTTTGTCCGCAAAGAGTAAACTCAACAGGTTTACATGTTTGACTAGAAGATATTGTTTCATGTTCAAATTTTGAGAGGATTAATTAGAAGTCAGGCCTATGCTTTTATTGTTGAATCATCAAAGCCTTTTTACATTTGCAATATGCTGTTTGGAATGTGAATTACTCGACTGTAATGAGACGCTGTGCTTAGAAATTGACACATTTTGCTCATTGTTGAATACTATGTTTTATCCTATGTGGCGTTGGATTAGGAGCGAGCTATTTTTCTTCACTCTGGTCCTTACTATTTTTCATTATTCATATCAAAGCATCAACAACGTTGAGCCTACACTCCAATATTGGATTTGGTGAGGTTAGGCTTATTTTAGAGGTTTGGTTAGTCTTAGTGTGTAATAAAAACATTCATAACCCATTTGAAGATAATTGTCATGGCATGCCAACTGAAGGGAGGGAATAATAAATTTGAGAAGTAACAAGAGATGGTGTATGGACTATGGACTCATTATATGACCTATGGCACATCCATTAAGCTATTTTGTATCATAAATGAGTTGATTCAAAATTTGTTTTGTCAATAATTAAAACGAGCTATTGTGAGAGAGATGCTTGTTTTCCTTAATTCAATTTTCTTATTAGGTTCATTGATTTTGTTACGGACTCACTCAGAACGTATGCTGATACACATTTTTAATGGTTAACTAGTAATTAACCCGTCGAGACTCGACGGGCATAACTATATATTTTATGTAATATATATTCTTATATTATATACAGTAATAATAAATTATATTTTGAGTAATGAAAAATGTGTAATTATTTTGTATATATATATATATTCAAAAGAGGGTGTATATGATAATATAATTTAATTATTTTTAAAAACTAACAAAGAAATCATGTTATACCGTATTCTTTAGCTTCTGTTGCTTGTCCGATATAAATCTAACAAATTAATAAAAATAATTATTAAAATAATATTTCATTTAATTTTAAATTTAAGTTAAGATAAAACAAAATTTAAATATAAGTATTAAGCATAATATGAAAAATTCCCACATAATTTGCTGAAAATTTAATTGCTGAAAATCTGATTGGTAGGGGCTATAATAGCTATCTTTAAAAATGTGTGAATTTGGAGTGGTGCAGTTTATATTTATATATGTACTCTAAAAAATAACCGATATAAGATCACCCATAGAGTTTATAAGTATATCGTCCGAAAATGTCACATCTGATTATATATCTTCAAAATCAATATCAGCTTTAATGTCATCTACATCAAATATCTATTTTGCAAATTTTCTGTCATATATAAACTTCATTGTAAATAACATTTCTTGTGATATCTTAAGTTAGTCATTCTTAATTGCATATTAATACTTTGAGTCACATCTTTCTTGGGACACGAAATATTGCAACATAACTAAAACTGGTTTTGGAAGATAAAGTCCAACATTCTTTAAATGTTGACATTGAATTTTGTTTATAATCAAAGCAAAACAAACTGCGAGTGATAATTTTTTTTCATCTGAAATCAAATGAGAAATTTGGTTAAATCAAATAGACTCATAATGATTCTACCAATCAAGAATTTTTTACTTTCATGGTTTCCCGAAAATTAGTTTAACCTCAATTATATGGTTCCGCATCTTGGTTACTATCAACCTACTTCCATTGCATAATTTATTTGATGGATCTATATTCCTAAAAAGTATGACCATGCAGCTCTCATTCAACTATATTTCATGATTTGGTAGTCCAAACAATTGATCATGCTTAGATATTCAGTGAAAATAATTTATTGTTATTATTTATGCTTTCATCGTCTTGACAAATATTGTTAGAATTGATATATATATATGCATTTTCATTTACAGACGTATGTTCCATGACGTAATCATTGATCTTATCAACGATCTCATTGGTAGGGGTTAATATATAGTAACAATGTCTGGATCTGAAGTAGTGCAGTTTATATTTGTATAAGTCTCTCAACAATTGCCGCTATAGGATCTCCTGTAGATGAGTTTAAAAAATTCTCATATAGAAATGTCACATGTAATTGTACATCTCCAATATCAATACCAACTATTACCATAACCTAAATGAAGTATGCATTGTGCAAATTTCTGTCATATATATTGTAAATAACATTTCTTGTTGTATCTTGAGTTAATCCATCTTAATTATATACTTAATTTATACTTCGAGTCGTCTCTTTCCAGTGACACAAGATATTGCAACATATCACTGATATGGTTTTTCAAGATAGAGTCCAACCTTCTTTAAAGATTGACGTTGACTTTTTTTTTTCCTTTTCCTATAGTCATATTAAAACAAACTGCGAGTAGGAATTTTTTCCTCAGAAAATGAATGGGGAATTTGGTTAATTCAGACGGGCTCATAATCATTCTACCAATCAAGAATTTCATTCCAAATATTGAGTTTTGTTTTAATGAGAATAGATGTTAAATAATTTTTTGGGTAAGTTTTTTGCAAGTAAAATTCTCGTCACAATCTAGTGGAATACCAAATCTAGAATGTATAGTCCTACCTCTTGGAAGCAGTATGGGTGCTATTCCACTGGATGCTCTACAGGCAATATAATATCACCTCTCCCATTAAGGGCTAAACATAATATTTTCTAGATAAATTATAAACCCTCATCACTATCAACTAAATACATTATTTATTATATTAATCAACAAAGGTAGTAGCTTAACATGATCCGCCTTAATTTCTTCTTTATTATAATATATCTCTTCTAGTATCAATAGATTATCTGTTTCGAACGTTAAAACTTCATTCAGTACGGCATTCCAGAGAAAATTTTTCAAACTTATAGAATTTGCAACAATTAGCATTTCAATTTTTAAGAAAGCTAGATTTATATTTGTTTTTCCGTCAATTGTAAATATGTTAAAATATAGATTAATGAATTGATCCATCTGTTTTTTTACTTTTTTTTTAAGTGTTACACTTTCCTTTTTTGGGTGTTTGGAAATAAGGGTTACGTTACCATATTTGAAATGTTTTGAAGGTTAATAATTTTTACTAATTATACTTAAATTAATAATTTTTTGATATCCACTAAAATCAAACTCAAAAGGAATAAAGTGAAATGTGACTCATCTTATTTTATTTATTTAATTATTGTATTTTTCAACTAAATCAATTTTATTAACTTACCTAAATCCCGTGTCATTTTCTATTGTTATATTTATTATAAAACAGAGGGAGTATTTCTTAAAAAATATATTAAAAAAATTAAAATTTCCTTCTTTATTTATTCATGAATCTATTCGCACCCCAATAACTATTTATATATCTGATCTTTTATTTATAATATGCTTTACAAAAATAATTAATTTACTCCAAACCAATGTATCGATAGAATATAAATTTTCACAATTCACTTAATAATTATAATTGTTTTGTATTAGTTTTTATATTTTTTTAACAATTAGCAACTATATAATTGTATATTAGTTTTAGGAGAAGTGACATATTTTTGTGAAAATATGGCTATATACATTAATTAATATATACAAATATTTTCCATATATTCACTAATGTATCTTTTAATATAAATTCCATATGTACACTGTGAATTCCATATAAATTTGAAATTCCAAATCTTTTAAAAACTCAAAATTGGGATTGCTATATACACATTAATACTACCTCCGTATCATAATATATTTGACGTTTAATAATATGCTACTATTCACATACAGACTTCCACTTAAAGTTTTATTATAATTATATGCAAGTTAAAATATATAGCCAAATGGAATCTTGTTAGATTTACTTCATCGTGTAGTTTTTAAATATCGAACTTTTAGAATTTTTACTTGTATAGAACTTGAGTTATTAATGGTTTAAAATGTGCATTGAACTGTGTGATATGTGGGTTCGTAAAAAATATTTGAATATGGAGGTAGTATATTTTTAACATTAATAAATAAATATGATGTGCAATGTACATTTTGATTACATCATTTAACACACTCAGGAAAATATAACCAAAAAGTGAGACCAAACCTACACGAAATTATGGGTATTACAATATGATCACCATATTGAAACATAAACGCAGCATGATTCTTAGTTGCTAGTGCAGAACCTCGTCATAATAATTATATGGTGCAAAAACTGAAAATGAGTATTCATGTCATAATAATCCTATAGTTTAAAACCTTGAAATTTATAGTCTGAAAATGAGTATTCATGTCGCAAAACTGAAAATGAGTATTCATGTCAACAAACTGAAAATGAGTATTCATGCAAAAACTGATAACATGGTCAATCAATTAGTACCCAAATCAACATTGGGCTTCCATTACCTTTAATAGTCTATTGAACCATGTTCGGTCAATTTTGCAGCCCATCTTGGAGTAATGATTGTTAAATAAATAATCGATGCTTCAATTATCTGCACTCAAATTAAGGGGCTTTTAAAGAGAGGGACCTCTTGAAATATGGTATTAAGGTCAAGGAGCCCCTTTTCATAAGTTTAGAGATAGGACCCCAAAACTTTGAAACTTAATTAACATTTAAAGATTAACCTATTCTAAAATGATCGATGGAAAATATTAAAATATCCTTAATTTCGTATTTTATTTATTTGTTTATTTATTTTTATTTAACTAGTAAGTAACCCGTCGAGATTCGACGGGTATAATTATATATTTTATATATAATATATATACTTATATCATATGAAACTAATAGAGAATATATGATAATTATAATTTAATTATTTTTATAACTAATAGAGAAATTATATTAAACCGTCTTCTTGTGGATTGTCCCGTACAAACCTAGCAGATCAATAAAAATAAATAATAAAATTATATTTTATTTAATTTAAAATTTTATTTAAATTTAAATAAATTTAAATAAGTACACCCTCCGTCCCATTTCAAATGTCTCATTTTTTATTTTAGTCTGTCCCACTTCAATTGTCACATTTCTTTATTTAGAAAATTTTTACTCCTTCAAACAAACATGACATTAGCTATTTACTCCACTTTAACACAATAATTCATTCTACCTAAAATATCGAGTCCAAAAGAAATGTGACACCTCAAATGGGACGGAGGGAGTATTAAGAATGATATGAAAATTTTCCTTATAATTTGCTGAAAATTTCACTGTAAACAACGTTTCTTGTAGTATATTGAATTAATCTATCTTAACTAAATATAAAATATTAATACTATGAGTCTCGACTTGCTAGTAACACGAGATATGGCAACATATAACTGTTCATTGCTAAAAACAGGTTTTGGAAGATAGAATTCAACATTCTTTAATGATTGACATTGACTTTTCTTTATATTGCATAGCAAAACAAACTGCGAATGAGAAGTGTCTCATCTGAAATCGAATTGAGAATTTGATTAAATCAGACGGGCTCATAATCATTCTACCAATCAAGAATTTTCAACTTTCATGGTTTCCCAAAATTAGTTTAACCTCAATTATATGGTTTCGCATCTTGGTTACTATCAATATGCTTCCACTGTATAATTTATTTGATTGATCTATATACCTAAAAAGAATGACTATACAATCCTCATACAACTTTATTTTATGATTCAGTAGTCCAGAATACTTGATCGTGTTTAGATATTCTGATGAAAATATTTCATTGTCATTTTCCATGCTTTTATCCTCTTGACAAATATTTTTAGAACTGAGATATAAATTTTCATTTGCAGACAGACATTACATGATGTAATCATTAATTGTATCAACTCATCTCATTGGAAGGGGCTAGTATAGCACCTATCTTTAAAAATGTCTATATTTGAAGTGATGCATTTTGAAATATACACTAAAAAAATGCTTATATAGGATCACTCGTAGAGTTTATAAGAATAGTATCCAAAAATATCACATCTGACTACATCTCCAAGATCAATACCGGTTACCATCACCTACATCAAGTATTCATATTGCAAATTATTTTATATATAAATTTTATTGTAAACAACATTTTTTATAGTATCTTGAGTTAATCCATCTTAATTAAATATTAATACTTTGATTCCTTTCTTGCTAGTGACACGTGATATCACAACATATAATTGTTCAAAGCTAAAAATTGGTTTTGAAAAATAGAGTTCAATCTTCTTTAAAGATTAACATTGAATTTTGTTTATAATCATAGTAAAACAAAGTGGGTTTTTTTTCTCCTTTAAAATCAAATGAGAATTTGGTTAAATCCAACAGGCTTATAATCTCAAAAATTTTCTACTTTCATGGTTTCCCAAAATTATTTAGCCTTAATTGTATGGTTTCGCATCTTGTTTGTTATCAACGTGCTTCCATTGCATAATTTATTTGAGAATCTATATTTTTAAGAAATATGACTATGCAGTCATCCTTCAACTTTATTTCATGATTAGATAATCCTAAAAGCTTGATCATACTTTGATGTTCCGGTGAAAATATTTCATCGTCATTATATATAATTTCATCATCTTAACAAATATTGTTAGAACTGAGATATATCTTTTCATTTGCAGACATATGTTCCATGATGTAATCACTGATCGTATCAATATATATCTCATTTGTAGGGGCTAGAATAGCAACATCTTTAAAAATATTTGGATATGAAGTGGTAAAATTTATACTTGTATATATATTCTCAACAATTTTCGACCCGTAGAGTTCATAAGAAAATCATCTTGAAATGTCACACGTGATTGTACATCTCCAGATCAATACCAGTTTTACCAATTACCATCACCTGCATGAAGTATTCATTTTGCAATTTTTTTGACATGTATGAATTTCATTAAGACAATATTTCTTATTGTATATTGAGTTAATCCATCTTAATTGCATATTAATGCTTCGAGTCCCCTCTAAAAACCGGTCCTGGAAGATAGAGTCCAACATTTTTTAAAGATTGACAAAGACTTATATTTATAGTCATAGCCAAACAAACTGCGAGTAAAAATTTTCTTTTCTGAAATTGAATGAGAAATTTGGTTAAATAAGATGGGCTCATAATCATTATACCAATCAAGCATTTTCATCCTAAAGAATGACCTTTGTTTTAATTATAAGAGAGGTTAAATCATTTTCTAGAGTAAATTTTTTGTAGGTAGAATTCTCATCACAATATAGTGGAATACTAAATTTAGAATGTACAGTCCTACCTCTTGGAAGAAGTAGTGATGCTCTTCCACTGGATGCTATAAGCAATATAGTATCGCGCCTCCGCGAAGGACTGAACATAATAGTTTCCAGATAAATGTATTGCAAGTTCCACCACATAAAGAAAAAAGAATACACCCTCACCACTATTAACTGTAAAAATTATCTTATTGTATTGTTTGCTTATCAATCAATAAAAGTAACAACTTAGTATGATATGTCATCATTTTTTTCTTATTATAATATGGCTCTTTTAGTATTAGTAGATTATCTGTTTCAGACGTTAAAACTTCATCCGGTACCGGCATTCCAGAGAAAAGTTTCAAACTTATAGAATTTGTAGCAATTAGCTTTTCAATTTTTAACAAAGCTAGATTTTTATTTGTTCTTCTGTCAATTGCAAATCTGTCAAAACATAGACTAATGTATTCTTCCTTAAATAATAGATTAAATAACTTTGATTTTCCTTCTTTATTTAATAATGGATATATTCGCACTCCAATAACTCTTTATATACCCCATTATTTTATTAATATTTTTACGAAAATAGTTAATTTATTGTAAACCAATTATTCACATAAATGAATTTTCACAATTTTCTTAATAATTATAAATGTTTGTATAAATTTTTAATATAATAAAATATAAATAAGTTTCATATTACTACTTCCGTATTCAAATGTTGTTGACATTTGGAAATGTGCTACTATTTATATACAAATTTTCATTTAAAGTTTTATCATACTTATACAAGTTAAAATATAGCAAAGTGAGATCTTGTTAGATTCGTCTCGTCGTGTAGTTTTTAAATATCGAAATTTTAGAAGTTTTAATTGTACTGAACTTGAGTTATTCATGATTTAAAATGTACACTGAACTGTATGAAAAGTGGGTCCGTAAAAAATCTTTGAATATAGAAGAAGTATTTATATACAATTAGAATGATATAAGTACATATAAATTGGAATTTGAAATTCTATATAAATTTATAATTCAAAATCTTTCAAATCCATTTAAATTTTAAATTTCAATTCTTTCAAATCTTTTTAAAATTGAACAATATTGTGGGATTCCATATAAATTGAAAATTCCATATATTTTAAAAATTGAAAATCTATAATGAATAAATAAATAAATGAGAAACTCTAAAATTAATAAATTAAAAAATGCAAAAATCTATAAAAATTTAAAATTTGAAATGGAGACACCACATTAAATGTACGATAGGTTGTTCATTAATGGTTTTATTAATATATATAGATATAAATTCTATATAAATTTATAATTCAAAATCTTTCAAATCTATTCAAATTTTAAATTTCAAATCTTTGAAATCTTTTTAAAAGTGAACAATATTGTGGGATTCCATATAAATTGAAAATTCCATATATTTCAAAAATTGAAAATCTATAATGAATAAATAAATAAATGAGAAACTCTAAAATAAATTAAAAAATACAAAAATCTATAAAAATTGAAAATTTGAAATGGAGATACCACATTAAATGTAGGATAGGTTGTTCACTAATGGTTTTATTAATATATAGATTAACTGATTATTATTAATTAATATTTATTATTATTTATTATTTAATTAATTATTTATTATTATTTTTTATGATATTTTTTATCCTTCTTATCTAGTGGTTTTGTGTATTGTATATTTTTATCGAACAATCTAGTATATGAAATGTGACAGACTGGTATTGTAGTAAATATTCTGTTGTGTTTATGTTATGGATTTTATTTATGATCTTATGCAGAGAACGTAAATAATCGAAATATATGCCATGATCATTCACAGTATTTATCATTCAAAGTAAAATTTCAGGGTCTACCTCGCTTCCGTAGTATAAGCTTTGTGGTTGAAACTTCTGATCAAGTCCTTCAACGAGTAACCTTCTTTCCTCGTCTGCTATCCTTCTTTCAGGCCTCCTACCTTACTCCGGTATGCATGATCTCTCGAAAATCATTGTATCGATGACATGACTCTCAACATATATTTCACTCACTCACATATATTCAGAATTTTGGTAGACTTTAGAAAAATATACTCGAAGATATTTACTCGAATGATCAGGCTATTGTACTTAGCCGATCATCTTTTTATTGAAAGCAAGTAAATCACTCATAGTTTTACATCATTCAGAGAGAACTAAAGATTACAAAGAAATGCAAGAGAAAGAATACTATGGTAGGTATCTTCAATTCTGCCTTCTTCATAAGCCTTGCCTCCTTTTATAGATGAATTTCTGAAGATCTAATGGTCCTGAATTGAGATACGTGGCCTTATCTTCTCCCTTCTTTTCTTCTCCATTATTGATGTTCGGTGGCTGTCATTTTCTCCTTTAATCATGCACTTTGAGCTGTCTTCATGTAATAATTCATCCGGTGGCCACCATGCATTATTGTCTTCAATAATTCACTTTTTTTTTTATTGATTTTCTTCTTTGTTTTCTTGTGTAATTTCGTCATGGCATATGTCTTGCAGCATTATTCTCTTCTTAGTGCTACATTGGTCCTCTTTGTCGTCATTGCTTACTTTACTTCGTTGTCTCTTTCCGAAGAAATGTTCTTGTCTTCAAACTTGTGGTGGATTTTTCTACAGCTTTCTTCCAGATACTCTTGACTTCTTCTTAGCATTCAAAATTGTATGTGTCAAATTTCTGAATTAGTCCTGCTAAGTTTCCTGATCTGAATCCTGGAGTGTTCAATTGTTCAATCATTACGATTTCTTCATTTCCAAAAAAATTCCTGCTCCTTCGTTGTATAGTCTTTTCATTTGTTCATGGACAACACGTATTCCCATTGCTCTTTTGAAGTGGATGTATTTGTCATTGAAGATTTCTGTTTTGGGGGTTCCATAGTCTTGAGGATAACTTTCTGGTTTAGTGATTTCTTCTGCAATAGCAAGATGGTAGGAAGAGTGTTTGACTTCTGGACTAATAGAAAATATTTTCAGTTTTTGGGTTTTTGGTCTTATGTTTAGGGCTTCAATTAATACAGGTAATTTGAATATTTCGGTTCGTAAAGGGGACAGGAAAATAGTTCTGGTAAAGCCGAATTTGAAACAGTTCGAAACAAAGTTTGGGTCGCAGCCTGGTAAAATAGTTACTTGTGGATGTAGGGATTTGGTGAATTCTGTGTAGAATGATGTTTCTTGTCTGGGTAAAGAGTATATGTAGTTGCTCAGGGTATGGTATTCTGCTAAAAAGTTTCTTGTTTCAGGGCTAATGGGTACTGGTTGAGGAATATTGTCGCAAAAATACTTCTTAGTTTCTGCAATGTTTTTCGACGAGGTCGAAGGTCTTGCATCCCCAGATTGTTTTGCTTGTTTGTCCTATTTTGGAACAGGATTAGCTTTCCCTTCCTAGTCTGAAACACCAATATTTAGTTCTTCAGGGGTATAAAAGTATTCTTCCATAGTAGTTAGTAATCCCTGCAAACATTTGTTACATTCATATATATATCGTTATTGATAGTCTTATGTTCGTCCATAAAACTCCCAACAATCAATTGTTGTAGTTTTAGTTGTCTGTCCATAGTCGACTGGAGTAGTTTTTGTAGTCGATCTATTTCATTGTAAATGTGGTCAGTCAGACCAGCATCATCCCATTGTTCATTGTTCTCCATATTCAGGGTTCCTGCTCAAAAAATCAGCTAGATAATTTTCAGTCCCTTTAATATATTCAACAGTAAAGTCGTACATTGACAAAAAAATCTGATATCTTATTATTCTTCTATATTGGGGTTTATTTGGAACTTTATTATAAATTAAAGGTTTTACTTGTGTATTGTCAGTTAATACTTTAAACTTTCTACTTAATAACTAAAATGAAAATTTATCTATTGATTTAATCACTGCAAGTAATTCTTTTTCATTTGTACTATAGTTTATGGCTGCTCCTTGTAATGTTCCGGATGCATATCTACAAATTTCACCTGTATCGGTTTTTAATAATCATGCCCAATGGTAGTCTGAGCTATCGGTTTGTACTATTAAATTATCTTTTTCGTCAGTTAATCTTAACGGTGGTAATTTGGAGCATTCTTCTTTTAATTGTTTGACAATTTCAGTATGTTGATCATTCCATCCTATCTTATTATTTTTTCTGATTAATTTTCTTAGATCATTTGTCTTTTTTGATAAATTTGATATAAATATTTCTGCATAATTTAGAATTCCAAGAAATCTTTGTATGTTTAATTTATTTCTAAGTTCATCAGACATTTTAACAAGTTTTGTACTTATGTGTGGTTGCATTTTAATTCCAAGTTTGTTTAATATTAGACCCAAAAATTCTATTTCATCTTTGAATATTTCTGCTTTCTTTTCTGATAAAATTAATCCATGATCTTTACAAAGTTTTGCAAATATATCTAAATGTTTTTTATGTTCTTCTATAGTGTTTGAGGCTATTAGTATATCATCTACGTATACAAATATAAAGTTACTAAATTTTTTTAAATGTTTTATCCATTTTTCTTTGAAATATTTGTGGTCCATTTTTTATTCCAAACGGCATAACTTTTCATTCATAGTGTCCTTGTGGTGTACTAAAGGATGTATACTTTATATTATCTGGATGCATTTTAATTTGCCAAAATCCATTTTTACAATCAAATTTTGAATAGATAGTTCTACCTCTAGCTAATTCTATTAGATTTTCTTTGTTAGGTAGAAAGTATCCATCAAATATCATGTTTTTGTTTAGTTCTTTGTAATTTATTACTAATCTTGGTTTCTTTCTTATTTGTTCACTAGGATTTCTAACCAAGAAAGCCTGACTATTATGTTATGCTATAGATTCTTGAATAAGATCTAATTCTAACAATTCATTTATTTGTTTTCGAAGTTCTTCAATATCTTCTTGATTATGCATCATATGTCGAGTTCTTATTATTATATCGTCGTTTATCATTTTTAATTATGCATATATTTTATTAAGATTCCATTTTTTAATTGGATTTTCTGCATAGTTCTCAGAGATGTATTTTATTGTCTCATGAAGTTCATATTTATCAAAATCTTCTGGCTTTTGAATTAGCACTTGTTTTTTAATTTTGTGAATTTTAAATTTTATGTAATAAGTAATTGGTTGTTTTATAATTTCTCCTTTTTCACCACGTTTCTGAAGCACTCTGTATGGTTTCTTTATTCTCGGAATAGTAATATAGTGGTTACATGCTGATCTAAGTTGGATATTATATCTATCTACTCTAAAGCTTTGAAATTAACTTGTAAAATCTGTCCCTAGTAATACATCAATTGTTTTTACTGGGCTAACATATACTTCTTGTATTGTAAATATTTTATTACCTAAAATTATTTGAACATTTTTAGATATTTTATTAATAATTAGACCATGTCCAGCAGCTCCATGTACTTCTATTGGTCTTTTATTTACTTCCCATTCTTTTATTAAATGTACTTGTATTAATGTGATTTCTGCTCATGTATCTAGTATATCACATGTTGTTATATTTGTTTGTAGTATAGTTAACTCTAGGTATACTGTTGTTGGAAATCTAATTTCTTTCATATATATGCTTTTCCTATTACGAAAGCTTTTCCATTTTTTGTTTTTCCACTAAAAATTTCTCCTGTTATCGTATATTTGTTTAATGAGTCTAAAAACTCATTGCCTAACAAGAGATGATAGGTGCTACTAGATGTTCCTTCTTCTTCTGCTACATAACATTTTACTTCTTCTATTAAGTCTGTACCTAGTTTTATTGGTACTATTACTATTTCATTTACTCTTTTTTACGTCTCCTTCAAAAGTAGTATATCTATATTCTGTTCCTATATGCTTTGTTAATCCATTTATACAAGTTTTTCCTATATGATTCTTATCAGCTCCAGTGTCTACTAATATATTTGGTCATTTTATCCAGTTTGTACCATTATAATATTCTATATTAATTCTCCATGTTTGGGCTTTTTGTTTACTCCTTTCGTATGGGATATCAATACTATGTCTTGGTTGATCAAGTATTAGATTTGTTCTTGGGCTATAATCTATACTTTTTCTGCTACTCATTGTTCTTCCTACATAGGATAATTGTGGTCTCCTATTTTCTAATGGTTTTCCAATTTCTATTGTATTTTTCTTGTCTGCAAGATTAATTATCCAATCATCTTGTAACGTTGGATTATTCAATTCTGGTAATATTAGATCTGCTATTGTGTCTCTACATGCTTCGTGTATTTCTATTGTCTTTTTATCATCATAAGGTTTTAGTCTATTGCTATTTAGGTAGCTATAAAAAGCACTATAATGTACTGTAAATATTTTACTTTCATTTTTCATTACATCATTCCTATGTACTTTTATGTATAGGGTTAATGTTTCGTCTATATTTTGATCTTGTAAAGATACACAATAGTTTGGGTAACATGTAAATAGTAGTTTTTGGTAAATTAAGTTTCCATTAATAGTTCCTAAGTGTGAGTCTTGTGGATTTAATAATCTTGAATCATGTAGGCTTATTGTTACTGGTAAGTCTATTCCACTTCTAAATAAAGATTTTATTAAAATCTTTACTCGTGCTAAATGTACATATTGTATTTTCTCTGTTTTCTTTCTACTTAATTTTTTTAGCCCTTTTATTTATTATTTCTTTTGTTAAAAGGTGCAGTTTTAGAGTAGTATTAGTGTTACATACTGTTAGGGATATTTTTAGTATTGTGAAGATGTTCGTCATTTGGCCGTTGTTGCAACATCGTGTCAACAACGCTTTATTATCTTCACTGGAAAAAGCACAGAGTACAGTGACGTGGCATTTCCCCTAGCAGGCCTTAGAAGGGTTTAGATGGGCCTTAAAACCCATATAAATACCTGTCTTCGTCCTTGAGGGATTCAGAATGATTTCAGCCGAAATCACAGCTCCTTTTACAGAGTATTAACTGATTCCAAGCTGTGTTTATGGTGGATTGATAGCTGAAGCAGAAACCCACTGGTTTTCGTTGTTTGCAGAAGGCACCAACAACCATCCTGCTACTGGTATATCTTTAGCTGTTGAGTCTTCTACATTTTCATGGGGTAATTGGGATTGTGTTTAGGCATTTCTAAGTTTATTGTTTTGTAAACACAATCCGTGTTGTAGGTGTTTTAGCACCATTGAGCTTAACTTGTTTGATTAGCTAGGTTCCTCAAACACCACCTTAATACCTGCCGGTGAATTGCTTGCATTTGGGTAGATAGTTGATGCTCCCATGTGTTCTTCTAGTCTATTTGGGTAGATAGGAGAGTTCATTAGAATGTAAGGGTATGTAAGGTGTGGTTGACCCTTGTTCAATCGGTTTGGTGGAGATCTAGTAAATCCCTGGCTTGGAGCCCCTAGATGTAGATCAGTGGATCGAACTGGGTGATCAAATTCCTTGTGTTCTTATTTTATTCCGCACTCTGTTTGTGTTTGCCTCTGGTTGTGGTTTGCAGGTTGTTGAGACATCGCTCAAACAACGCTTACAGGGTTCTACGTATTCTGATTGGGCCTGTCAATTGGTATCAGAGCGGGGCTCTAACGTTTAGCTGAGTCCGGTCCAATATGAATAGAGAAGGTGGCTCTGTCTCGAGACCTCCTCTGTTTGATGGTTCGAATTATCCATTCTGAAAGAATCGAATGAGGATATTTCTTAAGCATACTGGTGTGTAGATGTCTGGAATGCTGTTCTAACACCCTGTGAACAACCTATGAAAGAGGTCCGCACGCCTGCTACTGAAACCTCTGCTGCCATTACAACTTTTGTCCCTGCTACTCAAGAAGAAATGTCAGCTGATCAGAAGAACAAGGAACAAGGGAACAACACTGCGTTGAATTGTCTATTCAATTCTGTGGATGAATCACAATATCACATCATTTCAAACTGTGAGACAGCTTATGAAGCCTGGACTGCTTTGGAAGCAGCCTATGAAGGATCTGCTGATGTTCAAGCCTTGAAGCTTCAGAGAATTGAATCTGCTTTTGGTAGTATTCGGATGCAAGAAGATAGGAATATTGCTGCTTATCATGCTCGGTTCAAGAAGTTAGTAAATGAAGCTCAGTCTTTTGGTTTGAAGTATGATGATGCAAAGCTGGTTCGGAAGATGCTGAGGACAGTTACTCGTAGATATCAATCGAAGGTGTCCACTCTTGAAGAACTTGAGAAGACCAAATCCTTTACTCTTGAAGCATTGGTTGGTTCACTTCAGACTTTTGAAATGAACTACTTGGAAGAAGAGCCTACACGTAATCTAGCTTTCAAAGTTGAAGATGAGATTCAGTGCATTGACAATGAAGAAACGACTTACCTAACCAAGAAATTGGCAAGGATGTTACAGGACAAGAGAGCCAAGAAGCTGAACTACAAGAAAGATGGTAAAGGACGTTATCAGCGAGGTGTTTCATCATCCCGTGAACAACCTTCCAAGCACAAGTCAGACAATTCCTATGATAAGAGGAATGGTTATAAGAAGATGGATTTACCCAATACATTCAAGAATTTAAAGTGCTATGATTGTGAAGGTGTTGGCCATAAAGCCTCTGAATGTCCTACTGCTAAGAGAAGGGTTGGAAAAGCTCTTCAAGCTACCTTAAGTGATGGTGAGGTCAGTTGTTCTTCCAAGGAGGAAGTAGATGACAGCGAGGATGAGGAGATGATAGCCTTTACTGTGAAAGACGTTGTTCTAACAACCGATGACACTCTGTCCAAACATTTGTCTGATACAGAGTCTCATGAATCCGACAGTGATGTTAGTCGATATGATTATGATGAACTTCTTGCAGGTTTTGAATCGGTGAAAGAAGATCATGCAGTTGCTGTTGCAGAGAATAAGAAATTGCTCGATCAGAAGGGAGATCTACTGGTTCTTATTGATGAGAAGGATGCTGAAATCACAAGTCTCAAGGAATCTTTGGCTACTATATCTACTGAGAGAGATACTCTATTGGAGGAAAACGCTGCATTGCTTGCCAAGACCCAGAAGATAGATAACATGGTTAAAGGCAAAGACAAGCTGGATGAGATCATTAATCAAGGGAAATCACCATCCAATAGAGAAGGTATTGGGTACAAGCGCAACTCTAGACCTAACAAGAAATCTGCACCTACTTTTGTGCGTGCAAGTACCCTTGAGACCAGCTCATCCAAAGCACCTGAGAAAGTTGATTGTCCAGAGTCCCCCAAGAAGAGCAAAGACTGCCCTTATTGTAAATTCCAAGGTCATCCTGTTCAACTCTGTCAAAGACTTACCCAAGATCTTGTCGGTGGTCGCCCGGTTGTTTGGCCATCGCTGGAAGTACAGAAGCAGGTCAAACTTACTATGATGTGGATTCCCAAATCCAAGATAGTCCCCAAGATGTGCCTAGTTGTACTTTCGGCTCAGAAATGACCCAATGATGGTAAGTGGTACTTTGACAGTGGCTGCTCTCGACATATGACTGGTAAAATGGATTTTCTCATTGATTATGTGGAATCTGATTGTGGGGAAGTACTCTATGGAAATGGAGCTCGTAGCAAAATCTGTGGATATGGGAAAGCAAAAGGTGCAAACATGGGTTTCTTAACTACTGTGTACTATGTTGCTGATCTATCTACAAATCTTATCTCCATAAGTCAACTTTGTGATGAGAAATTCTTTGTTGGTTTCACTAATGAGGATTGCATGGTTATTGATCCTGCTTACAATTGTGTTATTAAAGGAGTACGATCATCTAACAATTGCTATGTCTTAAAGCCTGCTGTGGAATCAGTCTTTTTGTCACAGGTTGAAACTGCAAAGTTGTGGCATCAAAGGTGTGGGCATATGAATTACAAATCTCTTATTCAACTTAGCAAGTCTGGCGTTGTTCGAGGGTTGCCCAAACTACAGAGCAAAGCCAAGGTAGTCTGTGGTGCTTGTGCTAAGGGTAAACAAATTCACTCCTCTCACAAAGTAGTGGATACCATTCAGACCACAATGTGCCTTGAGCTGTTGCACATGGACTTGATGGGACCAACAGAAGTGCCAAGCCTAGGTGGTAAGAGGTACATCTTTGTATGCGTTGATGATTTCTCTCGTTATACTTGGGTTGATTTCTTAAAATCCAAAGATGAGGCTGTTTCAGTGTTCTCTAAGCTATCTTTAAAGATCATGGCTGAAAAGGATCTCAAGATAGGGCGTATCCGATCTGATCATGGGAAAGAGTTTGAAAATCAGTTGTTCGCACAACTCTGCAACAACCTTGGTATTGCTCATGAATACTCAGCTCCCCACACTCCACAACAGAATGGTGTGGTTGAGCGAAAGAACCGTACTCTACAGGAGATGGCTCGATCTCTCCTCCATGCTAGTAATCTTGGGAAACGTTTTTGGGCTGAAGCTGTTAATATCTCATGCTACATCATTAATCGAGTGTACATGCGACCTCAGACAACCACTACTCCTTATGAGATTTGGAGAGGAAAGAATCCTAACATTTCTCACCTTCATGTCTTTGGAAGTATGTGCTATGCTTTGAAGGATCGAACTATTGTCAAAAAATTTGATTCCAAATCTGATGAAGCTATTTTCTTGGGATATTCAGTGGACTCAAGAGCCTACCGTGTTCACTTGAAGAGAACTTCAAAGGTTATTGAGACTATTAATGTTGTCTTTGATGATGCTAATCTCTCTGCAGGCTCTGTCTCTCCTCATGATGATGATGACGATCCTATTCGGATTATTCCTCATGTTTCCTCCAGTGCAACTCCTGAAGTAATGCCTCCCTCAGATCCTATTGATGTTTCTGATACTGAAGAAGGTGATCCGGTTGTTGATACAACTGGTGAACAACCTTCAGCTCCAGATTCTCCTAAAATGAGAGGTCCAAAACGTGGTCCACGAGCACCTAAGTATCACTCTAAGGATGATATTATTGGCGATCCCTCTGGTCCTAGACAGACTCGAGGTCATCAACTAAACATCTCTGAATTAGCAAATATGTGCTTTCATATTATGCATTGTTTTGTTTCATCTATTGAACCTAAGAATGCTAATGAGGCTTTTCAAGATGAGTTTTGGATAGCTGCAATGCAGGATGAATTGCTACAATTCAAACGCAATGATGTTTGGGAGTTGATGGAACAACCAACTGGAGTGAACGTCATTGGCACTAAATGGGTCTTTTGGAACAAGACTGATGAGCATGGAAAAATTATTCGCAATAAGGCTCGCTTGGTTGCACAAGGCTTTACTCAGATTGAAGGCCTGGATTATGATGAGACATTCGCACCTGTTGCTCGCATCGAGGCTGTCAGATTACTACTTGCTATTTCTTGCTCTCTTGGTTTTAAACTGTATCAAATGGACATCAAAACCGCCTTTCTGAATGGTTACATCAAGGAAGACATCTATGTGTCTCAACCCATTGGTTTTGAATGCCCTGATCATCCTGATTATGTTTATAAGGTCAAGCGTGCTCTTTATGGTCTAAAGCAGGCTCCACGTGCCTGGTATGAACGCTTGTCTACATATCTCTTGGATAAAGGCTATGTGCGTCGTAATGTTGATAAGACGTTGTTCGTACAACGTACAAACAACCATCTATTGGTAGCACAGATTTATGTGGATGATATTGTTTTTGGCTCTACTTCAGATGATCTTCGAGATGCTTTTGTACACTCCATGCAAACTGAATTCGAGATGAGTATGATGGGTGAGCTCACATTTTTCTTAGGGCTACAGATTAAGCAAACTTCTGATGGGATCTTTCTTAATCAAGAGAAGTATGTTGGCACCATGCTTCAGAAATTCAACATGGAAGATTGCAAGATTGCTAGGTCACCTCTAGGTCAGCATGACAAGATTTCCAAAGATGAATCTGGGATTTCTGTTAATCAGAAAATGTATCGAAGCATTATTGGAAGTCTCTTATATCTCACTGCTAGTCGGCCGGATATCTCCTTCAGTGTTGGTGTGTATGCTCGATATCAATCAGATCCTAAAGAATCTCACCTTCGTGCTGTCAAAAGGATTCTTCGTTACATTAAAGGAACTCCTGGTCTCGGTCTCTGGTATTCTAAACGTTCCTCACTTGAGTTAATTGGTTATACCGACTCTGATTGGGCTGGTTGTTCCGAAGACCGCAAATCAACCACTGGTGGTTGCTTTTATCTTGGTCAGAACTTAGTCAGATGGTATTCTCGTAAGCAAAATGTTGTTGCTTTATCTACTGCGGAGGCTGAATATATTGCTGCTGCCCATTGTTATACTCAATTGATTTGGATGCGTCAAATGCTTTTGGATTATGGTATTTCCTTGGATGATTTCCTTATTCACTGTGACAACACCAGTGCCATTAATATTTCCAGGAATCCAGTCCAACACAATCGGAGTAAACATATTGACATTCGATTTCACTTCATCCGAAATTTGGTGGCAGATGGCCTGTGCAAGATTCAGCATCTCTCGTCGTTGGAACAACTCGCAGACATTCTCACAAAGAACTTGGAGACTTCTCAGTTTGAATCATTGAGGTGCAGTTTGGGCCTCTGCTTTTCTCAATAATGGGATATGTTTCGGGTGGGCCACTGCAATTCTTGGTTTTCTATCTCTTTTGGCCCAGGCCCAAGCCCAGGGGGAGTTGTCTTAAACCGAATGAGGCGGTTTCCAGTACACTACTGCCCGTCTCCACTCTCTCTCTTCCCTGCACGTCTCTGCAAGTTCTTCCCCGATTCCCCTCTTTTTTTCGCAAATTTGAATTTTCTCTCGCAATGGCGTCTCCTTCCAGCTCCAGTATCAATCCTGATGAAGTTATTGATGCTCAGCCGCTTGCCGTTGATGATTCCATCTATAAGGCTCGTCTTGCTGCAGAACAATCGCCTGGAGATGATCAATTTGAAGATGCTCAGGATGACGTCGATGCCGCTATCGATGACTACTTTGTTGCTGACCCTGATGACGCGAATATGGAGGTCAATCCTGATACTGAGAAGGGTTCTAACCCTCAGCCTACTCCGGACAATGTCGAGACTCCTTCAGTTGGCGCAGATCCAAAAGCGGATGTTCCGACAACAGCAAACCCTAGCGCGGGTGCTGGAAGTTCGACATCTCCTTCGGTCCCTGCCCCCGATGCGTCTCCGTCCGCTCCTGTCCCTCCTGGTGCCAGTTCACCACTCTCGCCTTCGGCTGTTGCAACTGGTGATGGATTGCTGATGTTGGACCCCGAGTTAAATGCTCCGCCTCACTCTGGGACTGCTCAACAAGTTCCATTTGGTGGGTCACCTACTGAGGATGTTCCAACTACTGAGGAACAACCATCTTGGGCTGATACTGATGATATCCCTCTGGATGAGATTAGAAGATTACTTCGTGAGAAAGGGAAGCGCAAGGCTGTTCCGACACCGTCCAGACAACCTTCGAAGAAAAAGTCTAAGAAGGCCACTCCTAAGAAGAAGTCTGCCCCTGTTTTCCAAGAGACTGATGCCCATTCTCCTCTGTATTTCTCTGCTAATGGAGAAAGGTATGCCTTGGAAACCCTTCACTCTCGTAGTTTCATATCTGAGGAATGTTATGTGCATCCATATTATGATCAGATTGGTTTTTCTGAATATTTGGAGAAGAAACATCTTTCTGTTTGGGCTACTTCCCTTAAGCGTTATTCCCCTACTGTTGTTCGTGAATTCTATGCCAATTTGCATCCTGATATCTTTGATCCTGTTTCCCCTTGGTATTGTAAGATTTATCTTTGTGGAGAGTTGCTTGATCTTACTCCCTCTGTTTTCAATGAGTTGTTGGAACTTCCTACCAACACTGATATGAACAACCCCTTTGATTTGCTTAATGCTGAGCTAGCTACTATAGCCTCTACTATTTCTGCCTCTAAGAAATCTGCTTTTGGTAGACGTGCTATGAGTCCTTCGGACCTTTCTATGAAATTCAACTGCCTGTTTAGGATTGGTGCTTCCAATTTCTTACCTACATCCAATGCTAGCCAGCTTAGCTCTCACATGGGTAAATTCTTGTTTTCCATTGATGAATGTCCTGAGATCCTCAATTATGGTTACCTGATCATTAAGCATATGTTGAGGTTCTCTCGTGACAAAATTGAAAAGAATACCCAGTTGCCTTATCCTGCTCTTATCACCCTGTTTGCCCATTCTTGCCACTTGCTTGCCTCTAATGAAACCTTCATTAAATTCAAGAAACACTTACCTTCTGATAAGCTTAAAGGTCTTCATAATGACTTCAAGCTTGGTCCTCAAAAGCTTGGATCTGCTCTAGTCGATCATATCAGAACTGAGCTGCAACAGGTTGAGAAAGAGTTGGGTATTCTAAATGACAAGCAGATGGGCTTGAAGAGGAAGGTTCGAAAGCTGGTTGCCCTACTTCCACATTCTTTTGATGCTCCAGCTGAGGGGGAGGATGACTCTGAGGGTACTCCCTGATCTGCCAAGTAAGGGGGAGTCACAGTGGAAAGGATTGCAGGAGTGCTGGTTGTTTTACTGCTGTTGGAACAATTTTTGTATTTCTGGTTTTCAGACTATGGATATTCTGGTTTTCTGTTATTGGTGGATATTTTGGATATTGCTCTGGTCTGTTATTGCTGAATACTCTCATGGATATTGCTATGGGATTATCTTTTATGAATGGATGTTTTTGTCTATGCCTGTTCTTCTTCAGCTCATATCGTTTGTGGCATGATTATTTGTTAAGATTCTTCTGCTCTCTGCTCTTATTATGACTCTCTGTGCTTTCTCCACTGTTTTGACTACTTGGCCCGATCATCTCCACAAAGGGGGAGATTGTTAGGGATATTTTTAGTATTGTAAAGATGTTCGTCATTTTAGCCGTCGTTGCAACATCGTGTCAACAACGCTTTATTATCTTCACTGGAAAAAGCACAGAATAGTACAGTGACGTGGCATTTCCCCTAGCAGGCCTTAGAAGGGTTTAGATGGGCCTTAAACCCCATATAAATACCTGTCTTCGTCCTTGAGGGATTCAGAATGATTTCAGCCGAAATCACAGCTCCTTTTACAGAGTATTAACTGATTCCAAGCTGTGTTTATGGTGGATTGATAGCTGAAGCAGAAACCCACTGGTTTTCGTTGTTTGCAGAAGGCACCAACAACCATCCTGCTACTGGTATATCTTTAGCTGTTGAGTCTTCTACATTTTCATGGGGTAATTGGGATTGTGTTTAGGCATTTCTAAGTTTATTGTTTTGTAAACACAATCCGTGTGTATTGTAGGTGTTTTAGCACCATTGAGCTTAACTTGTTTGATTAGCTAGGTTCCTCAAACACCACCTTAATACCCGCCGGTGAATTGCTTGCATTTGGGTAGATAGTTGATGCTCCCATGTGTTCTTCTAGTCTATTTGGGTAGATAGGAGAGTTCATTGGAATGTAAGGGTATGTAAGGTGTGGTTGACCCTTGTTCAATCGGTTTGGTGGAGATCTAGTGAATCCCTGGCTTTGAGCCCCCAGATGTAGATCAGTGGATCGAACTGGGTGATCAAATTCCTTGTGTTCTTATTTTATTCCGCACTTTGTTGTGTTTGCCTCTGGTTGTGGTTTGCAGGTTGTTGAGACATCGCTCAAACAACGCTGACATCGCTCAAACAACGCTTACAGGGTTCTACGTATTCTGATTGGGCCTGTCACATACATCTACTGTTTTTTCTAGTTCATGATATTTATGAATTACTATATTATTTCTTGAGAATGTTCTTGATAGTATATTAAAATTTGTATGTTTGAATCCATGTTTTAGATCTAATCCTTGTATTTTATTAATTTGTTCTGGACTTAAGATAGCTTTTATTGCATATCCTCTTTGTCCTTCATATTGTTCTACATATTCTATTTCTTTTGTTTCCTCTTGTTCTTCTGTGATTATTTCTTTATTTTTATTCATTTTCTATTTCAGAGAATTTTACTTCATATATCTCATCACCTGATTCTGGTTCACTTATACTTTCTAGATTTGATTCTATTTCTTTGAATATTTCTTCATCTATAATATCATATTCCATAAATCTTACTTGTTTTTTCTTTGGTTTTGTACAATCACTTGCAAAGTGTCATATTTCTCCACAGTTATAACATTTACATGTGGTTGGATTCTTTTTATTTTGTCTTTTATTATTTCTTCTTTTATAATATTTTCTTCCAAATTTTGGCTTAAAGAATTTTTTCTTATTAAAGATTTTAAATCTTTTTCCTTTCTTAAATTTTCTTTTTATTGGTTTAAATTTTTTAAATCTCTTATTTTTTCTATATGATTTATTTTTTCCCCATTCAAAGTTTTCTGCATTTTCTTGACAGCATAAATCAGCAGCTGTATTATATATTTTAGTGTGGTCTAATATTTTTCTTTGGTAACATAACTCAGTTATTACTGTCTTATTAATCTTATTTGGCTTCCTAAATTATTCGGATAGTCATTTTTATTTTGAATCCATGTTTTCCACATATATTCATCCCATGGTGATGGTAATTTTGAAAATATAGAGTTCATGATGTGTTCATTATTTTGTGAGCTTGTATAAGCTATATAATAATAACTTTTAAATTATTCAGAGAATTGATCAAAAAAGCATAAATCTCTTAGTCTTATTTTATTTAATTTTAGTAACGCTTGATCTCGTTCTTCTATTATAGCATTATTATCTAAGCTCTGTACTCCTAGGAATTCTTCTTGTATGATATTGATAAATTCCTCTATTCCTGTGTTTACATCTTGTCCAAATCCTTGAGTAATTGAATTCATATAAGTTTGTTTTGTATTTGAGGAAATTCCTGCAAGGAATTGTGCCACATTTCCTTGGACTAGATTTCATATTTTTAATGTTTTTGCTCTTGACGTACTTTCTTCTGACATTAAATGTATTCTTATTATCTGTTTCCATTTTTTTAGTTCTAGACTTGGCTGTTTAGGAATATTGCATCTCCTGGTCTCACATTTCCTATTCTTGTTTCTTTTAACTCAAAATCTTCATTGTATTTCCAAATTTCTTTTTTAGAGGTTGTTTTTCTTATTGGAAAATTTATTGAAGGTAAATTTTGTAATCTACTTTGATAATTGTCTATATTTTGTCTATTTGTAGTTTGATCTACTTCCATTGGTATAGTTCCTGTTACACCTTCTCTTGGCAAGGTAGTGCTACTTTCTCCAACTATTTCTGATGATGGTAAACATGATCTATGATTATTCATAAAGACTTTATGTTGTTCTTCCAAATCGCTTTCATTAGTTTCTAATTCTGTTTCTGAAAATGTTCCTGTATATATTGGTTCTAAATTTAGTCGTTTTAAATCACTACTTAATTCATTTATTAAGTCTTCTATACTTGTATTCATTCTGTTTCTTCTTTATCTTCTCTACTTTCTAATTTATCTTCCTTTAGTTCTTCATTTATCTTTTTTAATTTTTCTACTTTGTCTACAGGATTCTAATTTTGTTTTGTTTGTTTAGTTTTTCTATTTCTTTCATCTTTACTCTATGATCGAGACTTCCTGGTCCTGGTGTCTTCTCCCATTTCGGTAGTGGGAGTGACTTTTCTAATTCTACTTGCTTTTGTGGAGTTTTAATTATTGTTTTGTCTATGTATCTTTCGATATTGTAGAGTCTTGTATCTAGACTTATCATTAATTCTTTTATTAGTTCAATTCCATCTTTTATTGTTTCTAAATCTTCTAGATAACTCATCTTCTAATATTTCTTATGTTTCTAATGAAGTCGTTTACTTCATTTATTTCAGTTTCCCTTTCTAATTCTTCTATTTCTATTATTTCTAATTCATTTAAATACCATTCTTTTATTAACTCCGATTCTTCTTTTTCTGGATCTATATGTTTTTGTATAATTACATATGCTTCTCTTTCATCTATCATTTTAGAAATCTTGAATTTTATTCTTAATAATTTTTGTTTCATTATTATGGTACTTATATCTTGTGGTTGACTTTCTATTTCATGAATTTTATTAGTCAGTCTTTCTAATGTTTCATTTTCTAACTTTATTCCTGGCATTTTATTAGTCTTCACTATAATTTGATTCTTGATCTGAAAATTCGGGTGAAGGTGCTCTAGTAAACATGGTGTTATGTATTATATATCCTGGAAACATTCTATAAGTTGTAATTTCATTTTTGATTATAGTTAATTTGACTTGTGATAATAACTCTTGTTCTTCATCTCTTATTTATATAATTTGTATTAAATTACCATTACATTCTTCCGTTTCGATTATATAGTTTCCTATCCAAAGTAATCTTTTTCCTCTATTTCCTAGTCTTATTCCAAATTCTTCATCGTTTTGCAATCTATTTAATCTTCTTCTTCTGTCTATGTATGTTTTTCTTTCTTCTATTTGTTGATCCATATTTTCTATTTCTCTTTGACTTATTTCATGATCAGGATTAAATGTGGGTGTTAAAAATCTTCGATTATCGTTGGTTCTTATTTCTGTAAGTGGTCTTATTTGTGGTTCTAATCCTCTTATTCTATTTAGAAAGGCTCTTTCAATTCTTGCTTGTATCATCAAGCTATCGGTGTTATTTTGTGCATATTCATCATTTCTATTTATTATATAGTTTTCAGTATCGAGTGGATTAATCATACTTTGTGGATAATCTATTTCTTGATTTTCATCTAAAGGATATCTTGCTGTTGGAATATATTCTGGGTATAGTTTTTTTGAAGTGTCTATTCTTAATCTTGTCATATGATTGTTTAATATATGATCATTATTATTATTATAATTACTCATGTCCAAATTAATCGTTCTGGGCTCTGATACCAAATTGTTAAGGGGTTGAATATCAAAATGTTTTAATTAGTTTTGTTGTGTTACTGGTTGTATTTGTTGTGTTACTGGTTGTATTTAATCAGAAAAATAATATTCACCATAATTACTTAAATTGTCTGGTATTTCTTCATCATAATTTTCACTATCTGATCCTATTCTTAGTAAAATTATTCTGTCCCAAAAACTTTTTTCTTTTGAATAGGGATATACCTTTTGATTATATTCAGTTAAAAATATGAGTATAGTATAAACAATGTCATTTCAATTTTCAACTCTTTCTTCCATAGTTTGTAAATATATTTCATATTCGTATATTAATGAATTTATTTCTTCTTGATTCATTTTTTATAAATTAATTATTGTAGTGGGTTTACAAAATAAAGGGAATTTTTGGTAATTAGAAAGTCAAGTTGTAGAGTGTATCTTATACTTAAAGATAAAATTATTGGAAAGTTGTGTGGGTGATGTTTAAAAGTCAAAAATTAAATGGGTCCTTTTTTGTAAGTTTTTTGCAATGGATCTTTTTAAAATACAAACTAAATAAAATGGGTCATTTACTCTAATTTTCCCTCAAATTAACATGTTGAATTTAGTTTTCAACGAGCCCAATTGATTCAATTGAATTTTGTTACAGAAGTAATCTTACAACGAGTCAAAGACATACGCACGATGTTTTCTCATGATAGAAAATCTCAGATGGAATTCTATTATCCTCCATGCACATTCCTATAAATCCTAATTTATCATTGCACTGTATATTTACAATTAAGTTACTATACGGACTGCTATGCATCTGCATATGCGGGCGTGATCTCATGCAGAGTAAGATATGATACGCGATATCCATCGCTGCACACCTTCCATTTGAACCCAATTAATCACATTGGAAAGTGAATCAGATTACCCCTAATTAAAGGCGTCATGAAAGATTGATTAGTAACATTCCAATTTGATTATGGAGCTAATATTGATAATTGCTGATCTAATTGCGTAACCGAAAAAAGGAGCAGACAATTCGACGGGGGAAAGGGAGAATGGAGATGCCGGATCTGAATGCCTCCCCGGAATATGTAGTTGATGCCGGCGACGACGCAATCACAACCGAAAACCTCCGTCTCGGCGATGATGATACGGAAGATGGGGAATGATGTCTTGACGGAGACGACGAGGGTTTACAGTACTGTGATGATTCTGTGTCATTACCATGTGAGAAGTTGGTGAAGAGGATGATGATGCAGCGGCTAGTAGTGAAATGTGTTGTGATACGTATACCTTAATTAACACCGACGTAGAGAGCCGTTTTGCGCCGGTGTTGTCAGGTAACAAGTGAAATGCAGTGCATTGCTTTTAATGGTTCTAAAGGTTTTACGTACAATGGATTTTAAGATTATGTTTTTAATAACAAAGTGATGGATAGAACATTGATGTGCACATTTCATAGCACAAACATTGCATGGTAACAGCATCACACGTTATAGATATGATATGGCACATCATATAGCACAAACTACGTAGCACAAAGCACAAGGCGTCATGGATAGAACAATGATGTGCACATTTCATAGCACAAACATTGCATGGTAACAGCATCACACGTTATAGAACATAATATGGCACATCATATAGCACAAACTACGTAACACAAAGCATCACAACGGTGATGGGGTGATGGATCTGAATAACCCGTTCTCCGTGATATGGTGGAGAAGAGAATGAATGTGTTGTGTCGGGTCCCTTTCTACTCTCTTTTTGAAAGATAATAGTGGTCCAAATTGAAAAGGGCGCTGGAAGACAATAATATCCAACACAATCAGTTGTTAAAAATATAAAATGTGCAAAATCTTTTTAATTTTGGATAATATTATGGCCCACAACAATTAGTTCCCTATACAATTGAATTCCATGATTTTGGAGAAAAGATTTGGAAATACCCTTAATTTGGCCCTAATTTATAAGACATATAAAAGGAAAAAATATTAAAATCTAGAGACTTCTGATAAACAAATAAAAAAAACACTTTTATTGCACACATACATCATGTCCGGATATGCGGACATCCGCACGTGAACCCATTCGGTATATTTATATCAAATTAAGCAAAGTCTAACAAGAATTTTATAGAATCCATAACACAATAAGTCAAAAATAAACGTAAAAAGTTAATACCCTGTTTGGCTGGATGAATTTTAATTTGTACTTATTTTTAGTATGAATTTGGCCCAAGTATGCACAATTTTGTAGATAGCTTTCCACTGTTAGTTTTTCTTTTTTCTTAAGAGCAAGCAACTGCGAAATGGAAATGTACTCAAAAACTTACAAACGGGAAGCACAAAAAAAGTGTCAACACGAAAATTTTATTGAGTGCAAAACTCATGTGGTGTTTCATAGAATTCGTAACAATAATAAGTAAACACGTGGCATATCTGACGTCAGCAGACCCCGAAATGACGCCCGTACCCCTCCTGTCGCTGCTGGCGGATCAGTTCCTTTTGCCGCCGGAGTTCCAGAACCTTCCGATGCGAGTTCGAGTGCTGAGTCAGCACGAAGGTTGGACTTGCAGCCGGCCTGTACTCCGGGACCAGCCGTCCCGACTTGTACCTCACTCCACATGCGTTGCACAACGTCTTCGGCCCCAACGGCCCCGCCCTCCACTGCGGCGTCTTCTCCGACGCGCAGTGCGTGCACCTCCGCGCCACCTCCGTCACGCACATCTCCCCTCTCTTCACGCCGCCGTCCTCCCCCGACGCACCGCCGATGCCCCGCGACCGTTTGCTCCTCGGCCGGCCATGAAATCCTGCCACGCTTCCCGCCTGGAAACTGACGGTTGCGCCAGTGGATTCGCTCGCCGGTAAATCCGTAAAAGAGTCATCCATGTATCTGGACAGCCATTCCAGCTCCGCCGCGTCATCTGTCTACATGAAAAATCCAGAAATTGATCAAATCTAGCAGCGAATATTCGAAAACTCACCGATCTTTCAGATATACAAACACATACGGATGGATTACGAATCTAATCGGATATCAGTTGGTTTCTGAAATGAGAACTCACTGGTATCGAGAGAAGGTCGGTCAAGTGAGACGACGTATCAGTGTATGACTGCTCGAAGCAAGCCACGGATAGGCCGTCGCTTCCGCCGGAGGATGAGCGGTCAACGGCGGCGGCGATGGAGAAATCGAAAAACTCATCTACTGATACATCCATCTCTCCGGTGGATGGAATAGCGAGTAGCGTGCACTGGGCACTTACTATATATACACACATGCATATATAGAATGATACATACACTCATTACTCATACATATAGACTATAGTACTACTACATAATATGGACATAATATGGAGTACTTTTGTTTTTCCAAAAATATTTAATTTAAATTCTCTGATTTCTTAATCGGTATAAACTGCTCAGCCAAAAAAAATCTAATTTTTAAGTAGTAATATGGTAACGTAAATTTTGCCGTGTGAGATGTGATTTAGATTACACTTGTGATTTTAACATTTTGTGCATGGTTAATTTTTTTTAAGGGTGACGCACAAGTGGCGACAAAAAAGAAAACTAAAAAAAACTACAAATTGAGAGAAGAGAAAGAGTATCCATATGGAGTATGGACCATTATAATAAATAATAAATAAATTAAGTAACATTTGAAATTAGTTATTATCCGATTATATAAATTCCTAATTATTCACTTTAACACGGTTCAAAAAAAAAAAAAAAAAAAAAGGAAAGAAAGAAATATGCATGGGCCACGAGTCAAACCCATGTTATAGGTGTATCGGTGCTTGTCGACAATGCAAATTAGAAGGCAGTACAATAAAATGTTTTAGAAATATAATAATTTATTAAAAAATAAAAATAAATAAATCGAACACGTATTAAGTTCTTTGATCTAAAAAGTTTATCCACATTAGTTGCAATTCGTTCATTAATGTGCATCAGTGTATGCGCTTTTGGAGAAAAGGTCAATATAGTCCTTTATTTTTACAAAAAAGTCAAATCAGTCATTTTTTATTTTTTGGCCAAATTGGTCCGCTACATATACTAATTACGTCCCAATCGGTCCTCCATCCACTAATTATGCCCTAATTACATATTTTTGGCCAAATCAGTCCTTTTTTTTTCAAAAATCTAAATTGGTCCGTTATTAATTTTTGCCTACTTTCATGCAGTCCAATGCACATTTCAAACTACTAACAACTCAAAATCGGTATAAGTAAAAATTCTAAAATTTTGATATTTGTAAACTACACGACGAGACGAATCTAATAAGATCCTACTTAGCTCATTTTAATTTGTATATCTATGTTTAAAATTTAAGTCAAAACAAGTGTGTGAATAGTAGCAAATTAGACAATATAGTTATTAAAAAATGGAGGGAGTATATCACATAAAATGGTGTTTCTCCATAAAATGAACCAAGTAGGATCTTGTTATTAAAAAATGGTGTTTCTCCATAAAATGGAGGGAGTATATCACATTTTATGGAGAAACACCATTTTATGTGATATACTCCCTCCATTTTTTTAATAATTACATTATCTAATTTGCTACTATTCACACACTTGTTTTGACTTAAAGTTTAAACATAGATATACAACTTAAAATGAACCAAGTAGGATCTTGTTAGATTTGTCACGTCGTGTAGTTTATAAATATCAAAATTTTAGAATTTTTACTTATATCGAATTTGAGTTATTAGTGGTTTGAAATGTGCATTGGACTGCATAAAAGGGGGCAAAAATTAATAATGGACCAATTTAGATTTTTGAAAAAAAAAGCCTGATTTGGCCAAAAATATGTAATTAGGGCATAATTAGTGGATGGAGGACCGATTGGGATGTAATTAGTATATGTAGCGGACCAATTTGGCCAAAAAATAAAAAAAATGACTGATTTGACTTTTTTGTAAAAATAAAGGACTATATTGACTTTTTTCCATTTTCTTTTACTTCTTTTTTCTTTTTACAACTTTATTACTAATATTAACATTTTATCATGAAAATAAATTAGAATTAGAATGCAATAAACAAATATCATCCCATAAAGTGGAATGCTTTTGTTCACGTTCCACCCATCACTCTTCACTCAATGTTTTGTAGGTAACATTAATGGCAATACTTAAGAGTGTCATATGTCCCATAATATATAAATATATATATTTAAAATATATTCCGTCCCAATACATTGACTCATTCTAAAATTATATAATTAAATGACTATAAGAAGAACTAAATTAATTATACTAGTATATTTTTATATATAAATATAATAAGATGAGGTCAAATTGATCACTCCTTCAAACAGGGTGTGACTGAGGGTAATAAAAAAAAGGCAAAACAGTTAAATTAAATCAGTTATTTTATTATACAATGTGAGGTAAAATAACTCTTAAAACAGTGTCCATACAATTTTTTAAACTGTTGTAAATAATAGCATTTTAAATTTAAGCTAGATAAAAAATTAATCTCAAAATTATCAAATAATTAATTTTAACTAATTTATTACTCGCCAACTAATTTCCAAATAAGGTGGTAGTTTAACTTTAGAAATAGCAATAGTGAACAATGGAGTGTTGGCATATGCATGCACGTGCAATCTCTGCCCACTATTTGACCTTTTATTAATCTATGCTATAGATTTGTGTGACTTAATTAATTAGTACGATTTTAATCCCTGTTTTACTTTATTTTACTTTTTAAAAAAATACAGTAATATTTTAAAAATGTAGTAGTAGTAGTAATTTACAAGTTTTATTGTAATAGAAGCATGTGAGAGGGGTGCAAGAAAGCATGGGATCTCTAATCCCCAAGCAAAATGCACGCCACGTGCGTAATCACGTGCCCCTTCTCTGATCATTCCCTATTGAATTTTGTTTTCAACGCCAGCTTGCTGTTTCCTGTTACCCTGCCTTTTTTTTTTATTATTATTTTTTATATATATCCCACTGCCTATTACTCCCTTCGGTCCTTTTAGTTGTTTTTTTAGAGAGTAAAAAGTATTCCAAAATAGTTGTCATATTTAGATAGTTATAGGTAATTCTGCTATATTTTTACTATATTGTCCTCCACTTTACATAAATGCTATTTGTTGACATTTATTAAGAATGAATTTAGTTGAAGGGTAAAAATGTAAATTTATGAGTTAATTAATGCAAACATTGGTTATTTAAATTGAGCTGAAAGAGACAACTAAAAAGGAACGGGGGGGTACTTCCTCAGTTCCCTTTTAAATGCACCATTTCTGCATTTCACGTCGTCCAAAATATATTTTTAAAGGTTACCAACTCAAATTGTACATAAATAAAAATTATAAAAATTTGATATTCTAAAACTATGTAATTAGATGAATCTAACAAGATCTCACTTGACTATGTTTATTCTTATATAACTATGTTAAAAAAATTAATTAAAGTTACTCAATGAATAGTGACTACTATGCAAATGGATCACTTATTTGAGAACAGAGGTAGTAATATATTTGCCTTTCTCCCAAGTAATATACTAATACTTTTAATTATACAGTGATACTAATATTTTGTTTTTATTGATAGTATTTTTTTTCTTTTTAAAATAATATGCAACATATGTGCTTCTAATTTTCTCACTTAGTTGGGCTCTGTGAAAACAAGGCCCATACTTGTTTTGAAGAAAATGCCCAATGGATCAATCAGCCGGCCCAAACTTTAAAAATATTCTAATTTTATTTTGAAAATAAAATTGAATATAGTATACGTAGTACGTACTACAAATATTTTTTGGCAAAGCGAATAGGTGGCGGATGCCCAGCCGCACACATTATAAAGGGATAAGGGGGCTGGATGAAGAATAGAAACCCCAACTATAAGGTTGGAAAATAGGAACTTGGCCACCTGGGCAAGTCTTCACTGTAAATATCGGAGAGCCATTCCCATTTATTTGTTTATATACTGTATATTTTATGTGAAAAGGCCTATTATTGCAAAGTTTAATGATGTCTTCTCACTGGGTGGCTGTCGGTTCGATATTTATCATTGCATTTGTGGCAACTTTGTGTGTGTGGTGAGGAACAAACATACAAACACATATATCATCTACTGATCAATCCGCATTTGGGCTTGTTCCTTCAATCACCATTTCGGAATTAATTCCAACTTTTTTTTTATTTTTTTAAATTTTTTTAAATTTTTGGAGGTTTTATAGTTAATCTAATTTGTTAGCGTTTCTTAATAACAGAGTGCACACAAATGCATGATCAGCATATATAGTGCACACAAATGCGTTTCTTAATCTAATTTGCTTTGGCAGGCTTTGTCCGAATTGTTCACGCACATGATTAGCCACCTTGCGCGTTAGGGGGTGTGTTGAGGACTGATAAATACTATTGAATTCAATAGTAAAGCTCAACAATATTAATCAGTCCTCAACAAATATTAATCCTCAACACATCTCCTGGCGTCCGGAGAACATGAATATGATGAGTGCTGAAAAGGAAAGGGAAAAAGGTGTTGGATCCAAATGCAAAGTTGAGAAAGTATGTGCACATCATCTAATTATAATGGATATGGTGCATGTGATGAACCTATCTAGTTAAGTTGCACATATAGTACAAATAAAAACACTTAAAAGGATTTTTTTTTCATTCTAGCGAGTGAAATTTTTTGGTAAAATTTGTTCACTAAAGAAATTAGCGATCGAATTTGTGATAGAAATTCGTTAATTACTACAGTTTTAGCAACCGAATTCATTAGCTAGCATAGTTTTAGCTACCAAATTTACAATTTTTCTATTAGTGAAAGCATACATAAATAAATATATGGAGAAAACCATACTAAATTCCCATATCATATATATATATATATATATATATATATCTTATATTTATATATGCTAGACCTGGTGTGAACAGTAATAGTAAGCGTGAACAGTTGTTTTTTTTGAATAGTAAATTTCAACCTAAATTTCCTATTATGCCCTTCCCTCATTTGAGTATTCTTCGACTTTTAAGCCTCGTTATTTCCGCAGCAGTAGGGCAAGCATTCCACAAATCCTTCCCGACCCTCTCTGCTCGACACCCGCCCCTGCCAGTGCCGTCCGATGACCTCGTTGCCGTCCGCCGTTCCCCGGCGCGCCCGTGCGCTGTCGTCGCCGTAGGACGAACCCAGGCGTGCGGATTCCGTTCTCGGCCACCGATCTTTTACATTGGGTAGGGTTCTAGGGTTAGTCCTTCTCCGCCCTCTTCTTTCGTGTTTTGCCGGTCATTACGCGTTGTATGTCGTCGCCGTTGGTGCCGTTCGTTTCTGACGCCGTTCGATAGCCCCACCGTCGGTATTGTTCGCGGTTGTTGCCGGAAGCTCAGCCCTCCCCGCCCTTTCCCCCATTGCCCACCGACCACCTGCACAAATCCGGTCATCCCGACGGGCGCCCACCGCTGCCCAAATCTGAGTCTCCACTGTAAGCTTTTTGTATTTTCAATTGTTTGATGTGTTTCGATTTTTGTTGGAGTTTCGATTATTGTTGATGTGTCCAAGCCGTTACTGTTAACGACATTCGGGGATAACATGAAATGGTGCTTCTGTAGTGAATTATAAAATACTCCAGTCTCATTCCTATAGCTGCTCGTGCAATTCCCTGGTTTTAATCTTCACCATCACCCACTTAGAAAAAGTATGTTAAAACTTTGTAATCACTGAAAATAAAAGCATTAAAGATACAGTGGTTGCTCCCTATTAGCTCAACTTGTACATGAGATGGTTATTCAATGGTTTGGAGAACTTACTTGAAACTCTTTTCGACTAGGTTTGGTAAAATTGAATTTGGTTGTCGGTTACAGCTTTGTTTTCAGTTTTTTTTTTTTTGCAAAACAAAAGAATGTGGAGATATCAACATTTAGTCCCTGGTTTAGATTTCAACCCCTTTTGAACGAGCAAGACTAGAAGTGATGCATCATGAATGAAGTTTCTTAAGTCCAATTGTGAATTTTATTTTATTTTATTTTTCTTACTTCCAATAAAGATTTGTTTAGTTTTCTTTCCTGTCAATTCTCCACGATTTAATTTTGGACTTCTATCAGATTTCCAATAATGTTTGCTGATCTTTCATTTCAGGTTAGAGCGGCTAACTTAAGGAAGATCTTCCTGCAGCTTCGCCCGGTACATCACATTAATTTTCATAACCTGTGGATTCTGCGTTAGCCACCAGTTCGCCCGGTACTCCAGTCTCATTCCTATAGCTGCTCATGCAATTCTCTGGTTTTAATCTTCACCACTAGCTAGAAATGTTGAAACTTGAAAGTCCCTTTTGTAGGAGCACTTTGTAATCTGAAATTACATCTCACAACTATTTTAAAAGCTCAAACTGTTAATTAAGATATAAAATCACAAACCCTGGCTCTAATACTATGTTTATCACATTCTTTAAAAAATCAAGATTGTCTGCATGCATAATAGAACTAAGTGAAGGTACTAATGATCCCATTTCACGGCTATTCTTTTTGACATACTTTTGTGTGTGTTTGTGTGCATAAACACAATATTAATGATTGTTTAACTATTAAGTGAATTATAGTCTTGGGTCAAAAATATAATAGCCCAGTAGGTGATATTTAGAGCCAAAGTACCAATTCTTCCTTGCATTTAAACCATTGATTTGTTCTTTGACTGATTCAATTGAAGGGAGTGCTTGATTTCAAAATGTCTGCTTTCTCAAATGAATATTTAATTTGGTGAAACTGAAATTCACCATTGCTTCAGTGCAGGGTTGTCGGCCGTAGGCTAAATTAAAAGAAAATTCGGTGAGATAACATAAAATGTGATTGCATGCATTGTTGACTGCACATTGAAGCAGACAACACAACGCCACTGTAGACCAAAGTTAATGTAAAAGTCATAGATATTTCTTAAACAAATGTCCTCAATTGTAATGTTGTACGTTAGATGTTGTTTCACTTTTCTCCACCTTCCTTGATGCAACTTTCTAAAACAATGATGAATCTATGATATATCTGATTCCTTTTTAGTGGTTTTGTGCAGTCCAATACAGTTCTTGAACCATTTGGAAAAGCGAAAACAGTCAGAACCAACAATTGAAGGTATAATCTCAGTTACTTATAACAAAAGTGCTTGATGGAAACAAATGATCGTGTCAAATTTCTAATGATCCTGTTATCATGTAGTCGTTTGCTAAGTTCGTTGATTTTCAATTTGATAAGCATGAAAGAACATCAGGGGCATCCATCAGAACAATTTGGTTTTTCCATTCCACTGTTTTAGGCCTCCCATTTTATTTATCAACATAGTGGTGTCTGTATTGTGAACAATGTTCAATGATTCGCTTTAGAAAGAATTTCTCGAGGGAATTGTCCAGGTTAAAAAACTTATACAGAGGTTGCCCAATTGAACTTCAAGAAATTGATGCTTGTAGGTTTCAACAATACTTATGCTTGGAAAAAGAATTTTCTGTCTAAGGTTTATTTTGCAGTTCATTGATTTATCTGATCTTTGCATTGTTTGTGGGTGTTTGTTTCGTTATGTTATACTTACTTTCCCTGTTGACATTCTAAGTTCTTGACATCCCTGTCCTCATGTTTGTGATTTAGAGTTTATCTCTTTCAGTGTTGAGGGTTAGTACGAATTGAATTCTTTATTTTGAATCCTTTAATTTCATGCAAACATAGCAGAGGAATCTCAAATTGGTTTGTTTCTAGACAGCTAATTGCTTGCTGATGTTTGTTTGTGAAATGGTGACACTGAGTCACTGACTAATGAAGTCTGTTAAGAGGAATTCCTAGGCCTTAAGATTAGTCGAACTTTTTCACATTTACCTATCCAGCTTCAATTTAAATTAGTTATACCTTAAAAAAATCAATTTATTATAGTTATTACAGAAAGTTATTGTGTTTTTTTTTGTTTTTTTTGGTATTTCTTTGTCCACATATATATTCTATGTAGCAAAAAGTCTCGCCAAGATGACCTTCGCAAGTTATCCATCTTACTTTAAATTTTAACAAAAGCACAGATGAGCCTGCAGAGTATACGAAAAAACCAACAGCGTCAGGATGCAGGGTTGGCTGAATCAAGCAGCCGTCAGGCACGCAGTGCTCGCAGGCGCGCTCAGGCGACCCAATTACAGGCCTTGGGAGAAGCAACTATCCAGGCAAATGAGGTATCAAGTGGCCGTCGTAACTGTAGGACCGCTCCTCATTGTCAGACACCCCAGTCGCAGGTACAAACCATTGTTCCATGCTTTATTATCGTCACACGGATAAATATTTATGTTCTTTTCTTCATTAGTTAATTTGTACTAAAGTATATTCACGAAATTCCATGCATATCAGGATCCAACAGTTGTGAAATCCAATACTCTTCATCAACGCATCGCAAATCGTCGAGCTCATGCAGCCCAATGACAAGCAGAAATGCAGGCTAATGAACTATCCGGTGTCCACTATAATCACAGCACTCCTCGTCGTTGTCGGACACTTGAACCAGACGTACATACATTCATTTCATGATATGTTGACATCATATGGATAAATTTTTTTTGTTTGTTTTTTGTAATAGCCTTTATTGTTTCAATGCAACATAAATGTTGTCCTGCAGGCAAATGCATGTCCGGTGCAAACCAATTCTCTACAACAACGTCGAGCTGCTCGTGCGGCTCGTGCAGCAGCACGCCAAAGTCCGCAGGAAGCAGAAATGCAGGAAAATGAGCACTCAAATACATTCCAGCAACACACATGCAGTCGCCGTGGTAAAGGGCACGAACCCCAGGTACGCAGAAATATTCTTAGCAATTCACCTTGGGCACCGCCTCCCCCTACAATCTGCACACACTGTGCTGCATTAATTTTCGCGGGTGGGTCTCGGGGCTTTTGCTGTGCTTTTGGAACTTTCACTTTACCTCCTCTCATGACACACCCTATTCTGCACGATCTTTTCTTAGGGCGCCATCCACTATCAGATCATTTCCTCACATATATCCGCAAATACAATAATTCATTCTCTTTTTCAACTTTGGGCGTCAACTCTGATGTCGCTTTGCAGCGTAACGAACATAATGTGTATGTATTCCGTGTAAATGGGATGATGCATCACGTTATTAATTCTCTATTCCCATCGGCAGACAAACCTAGGAATCTTCAACTTTATTTCCACGATGCTGGAATTGAGCTTGAAAGACGTGTGCATAACTACCCCAAGTTGAACAAAGATCTTATTGCTTTACTAATAAGTATTACATCAACGAATCCCTATGCACGATTCTTTCGACAGCTTCATGCCATTCCATGCCTAAATGAATATAAAATTTTTCTAAAAACATCTAACCACTTAGACAAGCGAGTCTATAATCTTCCAACTGTTGATGATATTTCTGTCATATGGCAAGATGGACAATCAAGTGATGCTGACTTGACTCGAGATATACAAGTGTATCCATTTGATGGTATGCCCAAGAAAGTCTCATACTACTCTTTTGCGTATGATCCCGTTCAATACCCTTTAATCCATGCATATGGACAGCCTGGCTGGCAGCCTGACATGATTAAGAACAAACGCAATAGACATGGTGCTGTTGAAACTGAAACTGCTGAGCAATTCTTTTCAACGCTAAATGAACCATCTCTAAGCCAACCACCGCAAAAACAAAGGCGGATGGATAAAAGCCATGTGTCCATCCGTGAGTACTATTCTTATCGTCTTCAAATTCGCCCTTCTTCTCCTGGCATCTTGCTAAACACTGGCCGCTTATTCCAGCAATATGTAGTTGATCAATATATCAAAATAGAAACCCAACGTCTTGACTTTTATAGATCAGAACAAAATCAAAAAAAACAAAGAATTGAAACCCTTCAGGGGATACAAGATGCTTTTCACTTGCAAGGATTGGATGATCTAAATCAAATTGGAAAACCAATCGTTTTACCTTCTTCGTTTATCGGTGGTCCTCGTGATATGCATAGGCGTTATATGGATGCTATGGCTCTTGTTCAAAAGTTTGGGAAACCTGACTTTTTCATTACAATGACCTGTAATCCACAATGGATTGAAATTGCACAGTACCTTTCTGAAAATGATAATTGTACTAATCGGCCTGACCTTACTGCACGAATCTTCCGCATTAAACTTGCTGAGCTTAAACATGAACTTTTAGATGCAAATCTCTTAGGCCGTGTTCGTGCTTACTCATATGTGGTTGAGTTTCAAAAAAGAGGCCTACCGCATGTCCATATGTTATTAATCATGCAAGCCGAAGATAAAATGGATGATCCTTCACAATATGATAATTTCATTTCTGCTGAGCTCCCAGATCCTGTTACAAATATGTACTTGCATGAGCTTGTTGCAAAGCACATGTTACATGGGCCTTGTGGAACAGACAATCCAAACAATGTATGTATGCGCAATGGAAAATGTAAAAATCATTACCCCAAGGATTTCAATGATCTTACAACACATGCTTCCAATGGCTATCCGTTATATCGCAGGCGAAATAATGGGTCAGTTGTCTTTTCACGAAACCGTTTGCTATATAATAGATGGATTGTGCCGTACAATCCATACTTGCTAGCAAAGTTTGATTGCCATATCAATGTTGAAATTTGTTCTACTATTAAATTAGTCAAGTATTTGTATAAATATGTATACAAAGGTCATGACCGTATTGCATTCTCAGTGCGTGGTTCAAATGAGACGCATCAGATCGATGAAATAACGGCATTTCAAACAGGCCGGTGGGTTGCCCCTCCAGAGGCAACTTGGCGTATTTTCTCATTTCTCATGAATGAAATGCGACCTCCTGTTATAGCACTCCAGCTACACTTGCCAAATTATCAGTACACAAGTTTTTCTGCAAGTGCTCCCATTGAATCAGTTGTTGGCAACACAGAAGCACATCGTACAATGCTTACGCAGTTCTTCCACATGAATAGCCACAATAGTTTCGCTAAAGAGAAAAATCTTCTATATAAAGATTTTCCTGAACATTTTGTATGGGATTCAAAAGATAAAGTCTGGCATCAAAGAAAGTGTGGAACTGTAGTAGGCCGTATAGTCACTGCACGACCAAATGAAAATGAAAGATATTATCTTCGACTCCTTTTACAACATCGGCCAGCACCAACATCATTTGAGGACATTGCAACAGTCAATGGCACTCTATGTGAAACTTTTCGCGCTGCATGCGTTGCCTTAGGATTGTTAGAAAGTGACACAGCCATCATTGATTGCTTGACTGAAGCATCGCACTTCCAGCTCCCAAATTCTTTTTCGCAATTGTTCGCAACCATCCTTATGTTTTGCAACCCTGCTGAGCCGCAAAAGTTATGGACTCAGTTCCATGAATATTGTAGCAATGCCATAGCATCTACCGAAGTCAATGCTGCTATTAATGTCAATAGGCACCTTGCAGCAGCAGGAAGTACCCTAACAGATTTTGGTATTATAGTAAACACTGATCCCGCTTCATATACACCTGAGAACAGTCATGAACAAAATTCCCCACGTAATTCTTCAATATATGATACCCTTCCGTTACCTAATACATTGAATGAAGAGCAGTATTGCATTTTCGAAGCCGTGTCCGAAAAATTAAATAATCGATTGCCTTTTGTGTGTTTCATTGATGGTCCGGCTGGCACTGGCAAAACATATTTGTATAATACTATTCTTGGTTACGCACATAAAATGAATCTTATATCAGCTGCTGTTGCATCTTCAGGTGTTGCTGCTTCTTTACTACCAAATGGCCAAACAGCACATTCAAAATTTAAACTACCATTAGATATTCTTGAACATAAATCTTGTAGCATATCAAAACAATCAAACCTTGCATTACATTTGAAAGAACTGACATTGATTATTTGGGATGAAATTTCAATGTCTCACAAAGAACTTATTGAAGCATTGGACTATACCTTAAGAGATATCACCGATATTGAAGAGCCGTTTGGCGGAAAGGTTGTCATATTTGGTGGTGATTTTAGACAAATTACACCGGTCATACCTAATGCTACAAAAGATATTTACATTGAAGCAAGTGTAGTATCTTCTAATTTGTTCTGTAATGCTGAGAAATTCCATCTAAGAAAAAATATGCGAGCTCAAAATGACCCTGCATTTGCGGCATTCCTAGATAGCATTGGAAATAATACATGTCTAAACTCAGCTAATGGTGAGGTCATGATTCCGCTTAATAATTTAGTACCCTACCAGGATGATAACATTGCTGCACTAATTGAAAAAATATATCCACCTGCTATTCTCCAATCACCGTCCTCCGAAGTTTTTGTTTCAAGATCAATTCTTACTACAACAAATGAAATTGTTGACCATATTAATGATATTATCTTACAGCAAATCTCAGGCGAGACAATGACATCTATTTCAAGGAATAAGACAAAAGATCCAACCCAACAAGTGCACTATGAAGACTTGATTTCTACAGTAACACCTAATGGCATGCCGCCGCACATACTTTCTTTAAAGGAAGGTGTCCCAATAATGTTGCTACGTAACTTGGCCCCATCAAACGGTCTGTCAAATGGAACAAGGCTAATCTGTAAGCACATGTCACACAATCTTCTTGAAGCTGAAATCATTACTGGCCCATGTTCTGGAACAACTTGCTTTATACCTAGAATACCTTTACAGCCAAAAGAAACAAATAAAACATCTATTGAATTTACTCGAATCCAATTTCCTGTGAAATTATGTTTTGCAATGACAATAAATAAATCACAAGGCCAAACATTACAGCATGTAGGCATATTCATTAAAGAACCTGTTTTTATGCACGGACAATTATATGTGGCTTTGTCACGAGCAAAATCTTTTGACTCTCTATATGTAACAATTCGCCCACCTGATGACTTAGTAACAAACGATGCAATAGTTGTTCAATGGACACGTAACATAGTTTACCAAGAACTTTTACGTGCAGCAGGCCTTACAAATGCATAGCATTGCAGTATAATTCCTTGCCTTCAAGTGAGTTTAGCTGTGAGGATATATGGTTCATTCAATAAATCCATGTTGTTTATATATTAAGTTTGCGAAAATTAAATGCCGCTACCTTCCTCCCTTGAAAATAATATTTAGCTTAACTATTTGCATATGAGTGCTACATTTTGTCTATAATTGCAGGTTACACACACGCCAGGCAAAATCATGCCGGTTTGTTCACTTGCTACAGCTACAAACTCATGATGAAGTGGTCGAGCTTCTTTACGTTGTGCAGACCAAACTCCTGTGTGGCAAAATGCTGCCAGTTTTGCTACTTTGATACTTCGCCTTGAAGGTTTGTCAATCTATTCATTAATTGCTTCTGCTTCAATTAACTCTAGATTAACATCCTTCCTCTCCAAATATTTGTTAGGGAATGGACTGGCAGATTTTGTTTGGTTATGGTGATAGCTGATTTTTAATATTTTTCTTGTAGTAAGAATGTTGCCTTCAAAGAAGCACTTCAGATTTTTGATAATATCATTTTCTGCCTGGACGAGATTATTGATGAAGGCCATGTCAAATTTGATTTACAAATGTTTTATTTTTCACTTCTCTCCTGTCTATGTGCCTAATTCGCTACAGTGGTTGTTTGAGTTATCTGAGTTTTTAAACAATAGTTTATATCATGTTTATGTTGAATGGAGTTTTGAGGGATTACGTGTGGGTAGATATCTATTCATTGTAAGTTAACAACTGAAAATTCATTCTGTGCATCTCTTTAGTAGAATATATATCAGCTTTTGGGTTGTGATTTGATTTGTGTGCTACCAAGGTTATATGTTTCCTGAAAGGGGGATAGTGGACTGGAGAATCATGTTTTAGTTGTCTTTTTTTAAGTGTCTCTTTTGCGATGCTTTAAAAAATGCTTAAGTAATTGATTCATTTCCCCAGTGATTTTGTATTACTTTATTTGGTTTTGAAATTATGTAAACATGTAATTTAATTTCTATTTTGGATTTTCTGCTTTTGAGTTACTCTTGATATTCTTGTTTAACTTAGGTTCTGCAATACGTATTTGCACTGCAACCTCCTATGTGGCAAAACAAACAGAAAATGTACTTCATATGTCAGCAGTTGAAATTGGTACTTTTTCTGATTTTTTTTGGCTAAATTGACGCATAGAGCTAAAACAGAAAGTGTGTGCTTGATTTGTTAATCCGTTTCATTTTTTCGAAGCAGATGTGGAATGAAAACTTTCCAACAACTGTTGCTGAAACAGTACCAATTTTTCATTCCAATGAGGTCATGCCAGCGTCCCAGTTTTACTACTTTGATACTGTGCCTTGAAGGTTTTTCAATCTATTCATTAATTGCCCCTGCTTTAATTAACTCTAGATTAACATCCTTCCTCTCCAAATATTTATTAGGGAATGGACAGGCAGATTTTGTTTGATTATAGTGAGCTGATTTTTAATATTTTTCTTGTAGGAACAATGCTGCCTTCAGATAAGCACTTAAGATTTTTCATAATATCATTTTCTGCCTGGATGAGATTATTGATGAAGGCCAGGTAAATCTGATTCAATAATGTTTTATTTTTTACTTCTCTCCTCTCAGGATAGAGTTGTTCAGGATTCTTCAATCTATCACCCCACTTTTAGTTGTACCGTCCCATCATTTTAGTCTCCCTATGATTTTCTTAATTTTGTTATGAATTTAAGTTTGAGGGAAGGATGTGGGAAGGAAGATAGAAAACTGCTGTTTAGAGGAAGCTAAGAAAGAAATTACAGCAAGTCAGCAAGAAATAGGGAGTGTTGTATTAACTTTCCTGTACTCATACAAACAAGTCGCATGTACTCAATAATTCCTTTATTTAAGCTCGAGATATAACATACATAAATTCGATACCTCTTTCGATTGTCTGTTAGATTTTTCTCTACATTTTCTTTGCCATTGGGATATTCACATACCAAAACAGAAATATGAATGTATCTATCTGGTTCGATTTAAAGGATGACACCAGTTTTATTTCAAGTGATCACAGTCCCATCCAGGTAAGTGATCACTTGCAAGGAAGGCGACAAGGGAACTGATAGCCAGCATCAGAATGGTGTCGACTCATTCAAGACAGCAGATATACACCAGAGCCAAGACCTAAGTTTGTTAAATTTGATGGTATTGGATTTCTTTCATTGATTTTCTTGTTTTAGTTATACAATCCTATTAGTTATGGTTTTTCCCCCAAAAATATTACTGCTTTAAGTTTTCAAAACGGGCAATATTACATGAAGCGAGCTGAAATATATTACTACTTCAAATTCCTGAAAGGGTTCTTCTGCCACTTGGATAAATTCATCATCTTCAGAAGCCAAAAGCAAAAATTGATCCACATCCAAATAGAATTTAATAGTTAACATACGTAAATTCAAGAAAGCAATAGCATACCTTTTTCCTGATTTTCTCAATCATTTCCTGATTTAAGCTTGAAGAACTTGAAATTATTGTTGTAACTGTTGATTGTTGTTTACAGCGATACTTGCAAGCTTATGTGTTGGACCATCTTATGTTAGTCGGGAGGTATAGTATAGCATCCGGTGCTACAGCTGAGATATGATGTTTGTTATTTATGCTGCAGCTGTACTAATTATGTTATTTTTTTCTTTCTTCCTAGGAGGACTTCTTTTATGTTCTTCATAATATTTTAGATAGAATGGAAGAAGTTACTGAACTGCAACCAGTACCTGGTGCTCATGTACCTGTAATGAAATTTAAGTTTGATGGGATATCAATTGACCTGCTATATGCGATCATTTCTCTGTTGGTCGTTCCAGATGTGAGTCTAACATTTCTGATATAAATTTGATCTAATTTTTATTTGTTTGCAAACAGTCTCTAAATGAGTATGCTTTTGCCCATCTTTAATTCTGTATGCTGAATCAATGCTCTTTGTCCTGGGGAAAATGCCAATTGTGTCCATATAAAATATCAGGGTATCTTTTAGATTTCTGTTCACAGTCATTTATTTGTACTCTTTAAGCATGTGCTATGAGTTTTGGATCACATTCTTATTATGAGAACATCCTTATTCAAACATATATTCATATTTTGTGGTTGAAAGAACTACCCATGATTGACTTGGCAACATATCTTCTGGTTCTGCAGGTTAAAATGAGAATTCTAATGGGTACATGTGCTCTTTCTGCTGCTTACTATGATGCACATTACAAGCGTGCCCAGCACAGCAGGTGTGAGTATTATTGCTCTAATTTTCTAGCTTGTGTTATTAAGAAGTTAGATATCTATCTATTAGGATTGAATGAATCGGCATCTGGACCTCAATGTTTGGTGTTGTTGTGACAGTTATAAATGGTTTGGCCTTTTTCTTCACAACTCTTGTGGAGCAGGGATCTTGTTCCCTTCGAATTGGGCCTTTTAATTTTTGCAATTAATATTGAAGTTGATATTACAAAACAATCATCAAATGAATAAGACCCACTTGATCTCTTGTTTAAGTTTTACCAATAAACTTAACAGTTGAGAATCAGAGCCACCTATTTCACAATTCTTGAACCGTTTTGGTTTTAAGTTCTCCAATTGCATACCTCCACTTTGATATATTAAATTCTTTTGTTCCAATGTGCTGATATCCTCCTACCCTCCTCATTATGCCTTGTGGTTATTACTTATTACAGTTCCTTGACTTCATTATTTTTCCTGGGTTCATGCATTAATGGTTGGATTTGGTTGACACTTTGGAATTGATAGTACTGGTATAGGGATTGAAATTGTGATGAACATTGTTTCAGGTTTAGGGGATGGGATATATCAACTTATGCCATAGGCCGCACCAATCGACAGCCACATAGGTGTGTCGTTGTGCCTGAAATGGTCTTCGCAACGAGTGTCGTTTGAAAATAACATCTATTCATGCACAGTTTTTGGCTAACCTTTTGACAGTGAACTACAGCCTAGAACTTAGTTCTACATGAAACTTCATACTGGGATCATGCACAACTCGTGCATTATAATATCTGTTTATATTTTGCTAAATTGTTCTTATGCAAACAGTAGTTATTATTGCATTATAATGCTTCGATGTTCCCACAGTAGTTTATAGATTATGCATTTAATACTTCGATGTTCCAATCATCCGCGCGGCGTAGCGCGCTCAGTCCGAATTCTAGTATATATATATATATATATATATATATATTTATATTTGGAGAACACTTTTACTTTTATTTCTTTTGGGGTTACACTTGTTATCATATATATATGTAGATCCCACATGTACCTAAATAGTTATTTTCAGCACATTTCCTCTTGTCAATGTGGGGGACAGCTTCAATTCTTACATGTGATGTTTACCACATTAGTGGTCCATTTATTTTACTATTTATTATTACTAGATTTTTTCGCCCGCTACGCATGGGCAGTGGCAGAAATACATGGGGCTTGGGGCCGTCCCCCCGAGTTCGAAATTTGCATATTAAGTTTTATATAATTATGTTATTTTGACTATATCAGAAATTCTTTCTATATAATTTCGTTTCCTCAAACTCAAACCTTGGCATTAATATTTTATACAGTCGTGTAAATTAAATTATATTAGGATCATTTTTCAATAATTTACGGGGAAGAAGAGGAAAAAGAATACAACATGTTTCTTTGTTAGTGAACTTTTTAAATATGAGATCATATATTCTTTAAAGATATAGGCTGGGGTAGAGTTAGATGAAGAGAGTGACATCACTAGGAATCCAAAATAAATGAAAATCAATTGATAGTTATTCTATGGAAATTAAAGATGAAATAAAGCAAAGTTATTTAGTCGTATCCTCGCCCCCCCGCCTCAGACACTCGCGTCTGCCACTGTGCACGAGTTTAAACTTATATACGTACTGGTGCTGAACTTATATGATTTTGTAAAATGAGAATATAATTTTTTTAGATTACATGAAGTTAGGAATGAGAATAGGCCATGCTACCCGACATGGGCCTATGGCCTAGTCTATCGAAGACCATATCAGACCAAATTTTTTTATAAATAAGCTAAACTTAGGCTTTTTTGAAAGCCTATTAAGCTAAATAGGTATGGACCAAACTTTATTTTAAAAAAAAAGAACCTATTAGGCCTACCAGGTCGGCATAGTTATCATTATTTTTTTAGGTGAATACCAGGGTATCACATGTCTCATTGGACCCAAGACCAATCCCTCGAGAATCGGATGAGCATAGTTAGCAATATTAGTATCATTGTTGTTATTTTATGTGAAAATAATTATTAATTTAATTTTATATAGGTTTTTAAAATATTTATAAGTATTTTCCATGTATATAAATAGTCATGGATGAAGACTTACCAAAGTGCACAAATTTATGTCTTCCAACCTTATGATTACATCCGGACATCTATAAAATAATTTAAACTTAATTGTAAAATAGGCTTAATCAGAGTTTAAAAGGATTACAACCCGACCTATTTAATTTTAATAGGTCATGCTTAGGCTTATAAGATAGGCCTTCGGGCCTTAAAAATCAACATAGGCTTATGTCATTCAAACCTAACCCTAGCATTGCCTATAGCCTATTTCCACCCATACATGAGGTTTTAAGTCTTTGTTTAAATGGTGATAGAATGCATGCAACAAAAAATTAAAAAGAGAAATAAAGGAAAGAATAAGATGATTGAAGAAAATTCAAACCCCCAACCAGGTGGACAAAATATAAAATAGATTGCTTTTACCATTGAAAAACTAAATATAGATCGTTTCGTTTTTATATCTAACATGATAAGAGCAATTGAAGAAAAATATATCACTAAACTATTCAAAATACACCAACAACACTTGACTTGTGTGTATTGGGGTTCTAGTCGCTTAAGCAATGTCTCAGGTTTGAGGCTTGTGTATGAAAAAAAATTTCTTTGGGAGATGTGCTGTTAATTGCCCATACAGATCCTCGAGAGATTAGTCTTTGGTCCAATGTGGCATGGGGATACCCGGTTACTGACCAAAAAATTTGAATAAAATATATTTTTGTATTATTAAGGTTCTAAAAATATCATTTTACTCCCCAATATGTTGTCTATTTTGACTATTTTCCTTCAAACTTTTAAAGAATACTATCATATATTTTTTTGTAATCTTTTCATTTTTTAAGGGGGAAAAAAGAAATTTCCAAAAGATATACCCCAATTAAAAAATTCTAAAATTAGTACTTAAACTTATAATTTTTTGGCAAAAACATACCCCAACTTTATAATATTAGAAAAAACAATCAATTTCCACATTTTTCTTGGTAATATCATTTTAACACTCATCAATTTTTCAAAATTTTTATTTTGGCCCTATCTTTTTAGAAAAAAAGTATGTTTTATTCTGCATTATATTATATTGTGTAATACCCATAAATTTATACTTAATTTTAAATACATATATATATATATATTGCTAAATTGACTTATTATTACTAATTAAAATTTTTTTAGCTTATTGATTTCTGTTAATATTTTAGGTTCAAATTTTAATATAATTATAATAAAAATTCATTTAATAATGTTATATATAAAGTTAACGAATTTATATATATATTTCAATTATATATTTACAAAATATAAAATATAATTATGTAATTTAATTATTTTCAATTTAAATCTTTTTAAAATATATATAAAGATTTTCTCAAAATCTTTTATATTAATATATAGTTTTATTTTCTCAATATAGATGAAATCTTAGAAAGATAGTTTTGAAGAATATTTTAAATAGATTAAATTAATTCAAGATTATTTTATAGATGACACATGTCAGCATCTGGTATTTTTGAGAGGATGATGTGGCGTTTATGATGTATCGTAATAATAACCGTAGATATGTTTTATGATGTTTTATAATGATCTACAGATGTAACCTTGAGTTTATATTTTTTAATAAAAATTAAGATAAAAATATAAGATGCAATAAGGGCAATACAGTCTTCACAGGCCAAAAAGTATTCAAAATTTATTATATAGATGTTTTGTGATTTGGGAAACCGGTGCAGCATTCGGTATGAAGCTAGCTAGCACATGTGAAGCAATTATATATATGCGTGAAGAAATTAAATGGAAAAAGGTCGTCGTCTTCCCTTAATTTTGGTTCATATTCACAAGTATACAAAAGTGTTAAGAGTGATATGATGGAATAATGCTACATTCCAGGTTACAAAAATGAGTTAATTATGATTTTAGAGCTTATTAATTGCCTAAATGTCTTTACAAGATCGAAATCATAAAATCGAATTGAGATCCAAGATCCTATGAAATTGTTATTTATATTTTTAAAATTGATGCTTGTTAATTATCAAACTAAGTTGATGAGAAGTAGAACTGGAAATATCCATTCTAGATTCATTTTGAACAAGAATTTGATCGTTATTTGCATGCTTATTCATGATCCATTAAAAATCACTGGCACATAACTCAACCATTCTAAGTTCAATATATGCAAAGATGCGTTAAACAAACTTGACAAAAATTAACATTCCCTACATAGCAGAAATCTCAAGCATCAAACTAAAACCAAAACTACAAAGAGTTAGAGACAATAAATAACTTTGCACCAAAAAAAAGAAAAGAAAGATAAAGAGTAGGATCGGATAGCTCAGCGATCCTATGATCTTAAATCGATCCTCCTGATGACACCCCAATCCTACCACATTTTCAATCCTATGGCGATCTGAATCGTTTTATAGAGTTGGGCTTGCGATTTTGATAACTTTGATTAGTGGTATGTATTTGTTCTTTCCAAATTCCAACCTATGATAGTCATATTATTATTTAAGTTAATAATTTAATTATTACTAGTAGGATCGGAGGCTTCTCAGTAGTACAGCTAAATTATGATAAATATTGCAAATTATATGTTGCTCTTTAAGGAAGCAACTGTCAAAGTGTGTCTAAAGTTGTTGTGTCCTCTTCTTGTCCCTAAATTTCTTAGACTAGACATTAAACTACTCCACACTATTTTATTTTACTGTATTTTGTTGTTGAGAACATAGTACACACATAAATAATTAAGCAAAAAATAATCCTAAAAAACAATAAATATATACTTATATAGTACTCAATAAAGTATTGTTTCATTTTTAAAAGAAATTTGATGACCCTTTGCCGACGCTTGCGTCTTTTATCAAAGAAAAAAAAAAGAAAAAGAAAGAAAGAAATTTGATGAAATTTATCATTTTTTTTTTTGAAAAATTATACGTAAATAGTAATTTTGATTCTTAATTCTAATTCTATTCTATACTAGGGATTTTAGTCATTCAGATCAATTAGTAGATTTACTTATTAATTAATTAGTAGTTAGTGGAAATTAATGTTATTTCATAGTCCAGATTACATTACTTTTTAGATCCTCCACTTAAATTAATAAATTGAGGTTCTCAATGAGCGTAGTATGTATCCATTACAACCTAAGCTAAGGACTAATAAACAGGACTCTGGACACACTCATTGCTTGCATGTACATAAAATTAAAATTTATATAATAACTAAGATGTTTATTTAATTATTTAGTTGAAATTAGAAAAGAAAATGAGTAGTTTATTCAACATATAAAATATTTTTATAATTATTTTTTGGTAAATATTGACACTAATTTGTTGACCATTAGGCAAAGTAATCATTCTTCATAATTACTTTAGGCAACGCTGGGTTATCGAAGAAAAAACAGACAAATTATATTTATATAATAATCTTGAAGGAATTAAGTATTAATAATTAGTTAAGGGATGAACATGTGTTTGGCCAATATGGTTCCTGTGCTGGGACTTATTTCTCCAGCATATACTGGAGTCATCTCCAACCATTAGATAAGATCTTTATTAGTTGTACGGTATAGATTATATATGGGCAAAATTGTAATTGTAATACTTTCTTATTTTATTATTTTAGATTTTCAGCTTTCTCATATTAATGGTGTCAGTTAATCATTACCGCAGACGAAAAGCCATTGGAGGAGGAGACGGTGACTCTTCCCATTAAGTAAAGTACTGTGTATAGGTATTGACATAAAATTATATCTGTGTTTATATATATATGACATTCTGTCTTCCTATATGAAGCATTCTGTTTTCATTTGCTTAACATTCTGTTTTGATTTCATTAACATTCTATTCTTAGTTTATTAACATTCTGTTTTCATTTACTTAACATTCTGTTTTAATATCATTAACATTCTGTTTTGTTTACTTAACATTCGGATTTCATTAACATTTTGTTATAACTTCATTAACATTCTGTTTTTATTTACTTGACATTCTGTTCTATCTAACATAATATTTTGTTCCGAATTACATAACATTCTGTTCTAACTAACATAACATTTTGTTCTACATTATATAACATTCTGTTTTAACAAACATAACATTCTGTTACGAATCAGATACCATTCTGTTTTGAACTTCTTATCATTCTGTTCTAGCAAAGATAACATTCTGTTCTAACATAATATTTTTTTCTCACTCATGGTGATTTCAAATTCAACTCTCCATTACTATTACAAAAACTCTGTGTATTCAGCCGTGAAAAAGAAAGAATGGCAGAAATTGTGTATTCAGAAAGAAAAGAAAAAGTGATGATGACAGTTCAATTTTTTATTATTTAAATTGATGAAGATAAAGGAAAAGACACAATTATCCCTATAATTAATATAAACCATCAGATCAGTATTCTATCTAACGGTTGATATTCACTCCAGTATATACTTCCCAGCATAGAAACCAAGTTGGTGTTTGGCACCCAAGAATGAGTTTTACGTACATTTAATAATATCATTACTACTGTACTACAGTAGTACTCCCTCCGTTCCACGAAGTTTGAACCCTATTTTTTTTAGGGTGTCCCACGAAGTTTGAACCCTTTCCGTTTTTAGAAAAATTAAATTAATACTCCCTCTGTCTCATTTAAGATGTCTTGTTTCATTTCTGCACACAATCCAATGCACTTTTTCAATCATTAATATCTCAAAACATATACTCCCTCCGTCCCGCGAAGATTGAAGCCTTTCTTTTGGGCACGGTAATTTAGGTAGTGGAGTTTAGTAGTTAAAGTGGTGTGGGTATTTGTGTTTAAGATTATAATAAATTTTGATATTGTTTATTGTTTAACCTTGACTTAATATTATCGTAGTGATGTAATTTGAGAAAAATATTCAAGTGTGGTCTTGTTAGAATCGTCTAATCGTGTAGTTTTAGAATATATATTTTATACAATTTTTATTTGTATCAATTTTGTAATATTAAGAGTTAAAGAAATATAAGGGACTTTGTGTAGGAAAGTAATAATGCATTGGAATTTGTGCAGAATATTAAAAGTAAGTATTTTTAATGGGATTTGATAATAATTAAGATTCTAATCAAACTTATATTAATTTAATTTTTCTAAAAACGGAAAGGGTTCAAACTTCGTGGGACACCCCAAAAAAGAATAGGGTTCAAACTTCGTGGGACGGAGGGAGTACAATGAAAAATTATGTGAATTATATATTCTAAAACTACATTATCATACGATTCTAATAAGACCCAACTCGACTATTTTTTTCAAATATATACTTGGAATAATATTGAGTCAAAGTTAAACAACGAACAGTGCCAAAAAGTCAAACCAGACATCTTGCCTGGGACGGAGGGAGTATAAGTTTGATTAGAATCTTAATTATTGTCAAATCCCATTAAAAATACTTACTTTTACTATTCTGCACAAATTTCAATGCATTATTACTTTCCTACACAAAGTCCCTTATATTTCTTTAACTCTTAATATTACAAAATTGATACAAATAAAAATTGTATAAAATATATATTCTAAAACTACACGATTAGACGATTCTAACAAGACCACACTTGAATATTTTTCTCAAATTATATCACTACGATAATATTAAGTCAAAGTTAAATAATAAACAGTATCAAAATTCATTATAATCTTAAACACAAATACCCACACCACTTTAACTACTAAACTCTACTATCTAAATTACCGTGCTCAAAAGAAAGACTTCGATCTTCGGACGTAAGGAGTAGTAGATTTAGATAAGGCAAAATCAATTTAATTTTTTTAAAATAGGGCAAAGTGATGTCACATCATATTGTGCCTGTGGGCCTGTGCCGCCGTACGTGCAATTTGGCGCAATTCTCTAAGAAGTTTCACTTTTAAAAAAAGATGAATAAATAAAAAAAATTGGGTGAAAGATCGCCTAGATATAGGAAAAAACTAAAAAAAAAACTACAAGCAAAGATACAGAACTAAAAAAACAATAAAAAAAAAATGAGCTAAGCATGCGGAAACCAGACGTCCGTCATATCCGCCGAAAATAAAGGACAAGCTAAGTATCATCCGAAGGAAGGCCAAATACAAAAGAATTCGATGTATCTATAGACTTTTTTAACTAAACGATCCGCTACAGAGTTACATTTCCTTAAGATATGGAACCACTGGAAAAAGAATAAAAAACCCCATTGGTCCTATAAATTTCCCAAATTTCGATTTCAATCCCATATTAATTTGATTAACACAATCAGTCCATTATTTATAATAATTTTTGCATAATCCATCCCAAACCCATTTAATGACACTTTTTGCTCACGTGGCATGAGGATTAAGTGGCTAATCCAAAATTTGACTGGTCTTTGGCATACGTGGCATTTCTTCTTTCTTTTCTTCTTTCTTTCTTCTTCAATTGCACAGCAGCTCCAGCGCCTGCATGTCTTCTTTCTTCAATTCTTCTACACAAAAACAACAAAACAAGCAAATAGGTGTTTCTTTCTTTTTCCATTGTTCTTCAGAAAACAAATGGAAATTACATCCCCTTTTGTGAATGGCACCAAACACACCGAAAAAAAATTGGGGAACGGTGACCGGTTTGAAAGTACCTTGATTTGGGCGAATCTTCACAGTGGGCAGCCACAAGCGGCGGTCGGAGCTACAGTAGGTGATGGGGATTCGGCTCTGGCAGCGTGAGTGGACTCGCGAATACTAAACTCTAAATTGTTTGAATTTTGATTCCGAAATTTCCATAGCTTGTGTTGTATATTGATTGAAACTATACTGTGAGTTTACTTTTGTAATCATTGGGAGATTTCGGTTGGAATAGACATAAGGTCCACTGCAACACAGTAAAGAAATGCCCTCCGGCCATTAATCCGGACAAGATTAGAAAAATTCCGGCCATGTTTTGAAACAACGAGCTACGACATGATTTTCCAAATTCCGAGAACAGATTCATAATCCTTATGATGAGAGGATTCAAATGCATGTAAGTTTCACCATTTTTGAAAAGGATTGAAGACTCGCTGGAATTACTATTCATTGTCTTCTCCGGCGAGCCATTTTCTGTCCAGTGTTGCTTTCACGATCTGAAGGTGGTTACAGGATCCTTGCTAGCTCTAGATTTGTTTTTTACATTTTCGTAGAACAATTCCATACTACGAATTGTATTAAATTCTGGATTTTTCTGGATTTCTTGTAGCACAAATTCATAATCCTTATGGTATTTTCACCCTCCTCTTTCTCTCCATTTTTCTGGATTTTCGTTTTTTGCACCTTTCAATTCCATACAGATTCCTCTTTTTTGTATTCGCAATCGCAATTCTAGATATAATAGCCAACTAAATTATACCATTTCAACATTCTTCGGTCTCTCAATTCCATCAATTAGGATCGAACAGCCGTCAGTGGTGATGAAGGTAGAGTGGATTGAGTTTGGAGCAAAGGATTGGCCGTTGATCTCCGTTGGGAAGGGTGAATAATTGGGGATTTTGGTTCATGGCTGTTGAAGAAACAAAGAAAAAGAAGAAATAAAGAAGAAAAGAAAGAAAGAAATGCCACATATGCCAAAGACCAGTCAAATTTTGGATTAGCCACTTAATTCTCATGCCACATCAGCAAAAAGCATCATTAAATGGGTTTGGGATGAATTATGCAATAATTAGCATAAATAATGGACTGATTGTGTTAATCAAATTAATATGGGACTAAAATCGAAATTTAGAAAATTTATGGGACTAATGGAATTTTTTTTCCGGAACCACTGATAATGAGGCTTTATAGAAAATAAATAAATAAAATTGATCCTGTATCAGTAGCACCCTAAAAATATTAATCAGAAAACCCCACGGAAAAAATATAATCAGAAAAAAGTTACTCCTATTAGAAGAAAAAATAGAATAATAAGAGTATATGAGCATATGATTCCATAGAGAGAATAATGTAACAGTAACAGGAGTATATGATAGGTAAATTTCCAAGTTTAATTATCAATAATATTAATAATTTAAATTTGTGATTGAAATATAAGTATCAAGGATTTTATAATCGAAGAAATGAGGACTTGGCCCAGTGGTCAGGTCCCTTGATTTTCAACCTTATAATTGTGGATTCTATTCCAACATGGTTCCCTATATATTCCCTTTATCATCTTTTATAATTTGTATGATTTGGGCTCCCACATAGTTAAAATAGGATATGCTTTGGGGACTACAAGAAATTTTTTATTAGTTGCTAAACTTTTAACGGAGGTAGTGCTATGCGGATTGTTGTGAATCCGTACTGTGCGGATTTAGATCTTCGCCATTGATCCATTTTATCATCCAACAGTTATAATGATTTGAAGGGGTAGTTTCGTAATTTCACGTTTTAGATATTTAATTTGTTGAATTCGCAACACATGATATACAATTCAGCGATATGACATACACAACTCAGCGACGGAGCCAATACAATTCAGTAACATGAGATATGCAATTCAGCGACATTATTATATTCATCTCAGCGACTTTTGAAGTTAGGGGCCGTTTGAAGTTCATTGCGACCATTCTCACAATTCAGCGACGAGCATTCTCACAATTCAGCGACATGACCAATAGTATTCAACGACATGGGATATGCAATTCAGCTACATTATTGTATTCATTGCATTCACACAATTTTATACATTTTAAGCGATATAGTTATGTGCATTTGAATGCATCTTAGTGACGTAGCCCACACAATTCAGCGAAATGGCATATGTGAATTCAGCGACAACGCTGATACAATTCAGCGACATATTTATGCATATTCAGCGACATGTTATGCATATCTTAGCGACATAATAGAGTATATTCAGCGACATGGTAAATGAAGAAACCATTACACATTTTTTTGACAATTTTATCCTTTTGAATTTATAGCCGTTAGATCTAATTCAATAGATGAGATTGTGTCTTCACCATACGGACAAATATTTTGGAAGCACCATAACCGTTCCCAACTTTCAATAGTGACTAATTAATTTTATTAGTGACTAAATTTAGAAAATTTTTTTACTTCAATAATTACCTCTCCCAAGGTAAAAAATTAATTAACTCTTTTTATTTCAATATTAGAAATTCAAATTTCCACTAATTTATTGCATTTAGGCAAAACGACTATAAAAATTCATTATAATTAATGTCTGAATGAGATAAACAGATATAGTAAAAAAAATTAAAATTCATCACTAAACGCTTCCACTGCTCCAAACAAATGAAAAAAAATACCAACAACAGTTGATTTGAGTGGATTGGGCTCTAGTCGCTTAAGCAATGTCTCGTATTTTAGCATTGTGTATGCAAAAAACTGCTTTGGGATAGACACCCTTAATTGCCCATGCAGATCCTCGAAAGATTAGTTTTTGGTCCAATATACCCTGGGATACCCGGTTATTCACCAAAAATCCTTATATAGTCCATTTATTTTATTTAATTAATTAAATAAATAAAATTAAAGCCAAGAGGTAATTTGCAGTTGATGGGTGGTAGTGCACACGACTTCATAGCGACATAGCTAGAAAAGAATCCACTCAATATAGGCATAATATTTTAGATTAAAGAAAAGTGGTTTTTGTGACCTAAATAAAATTTTATAATATAAAAATCACTGATGTTTTTCTGCAAAGCAATCACTGATTATATACATCACAAAAACCGGAATACAAATTAAATACTATAAGAAATATTAGTTTAACTACCGAATTCGATAAATCTATCAAAATCGTTAAGTATTAAGTAATTAAATGCTCAACTACTCATAGTTTTTTTTTTTTTTTTTTTTTTTTAAGGAGCCATTGAAGGCCTGTGAAAGGGATGGTGGGAATCCATACCACACAATTACAAAGGGGAATAAAATGGAGAGATAGGGGGGCGTTGGGGAATCGAAGCTCCAACTTTCGGTTGGAAGTTAAGGGACTTAACCATTTGGGCTAAGTTCTCATAGTTGAATCTTTTTTTCTTCTTTTTCTTGTTTTTTTTTCTTTTTCCTGCAGTGAAAAGTACTCCTTCCATCCCGCGAAAGTTGACGCGTTTCTTTTGGGCACGGTAATTTATGTAGTGGGGTTTAATGGTTAAAGTGTTGTGGGTATTTATGTTTAAAATTTTAATGAATTTTCACTTTATTTATTGTTAACTTTGACTTAATATTATGGTAATGATTTAATTAGAAAAAAATATTCAAGTGTGGTCTTGTTAGAATCGTCTAGGTGTCTAGGTTTAGAATATATATTTTATATAATTTTTATTTGTACCTATTTTGAGATATGGAGAATTAAATAAATGTAAGGGGTTTTGTATAGAAAAATAAAAGTGTATTGGGAGTTGTGCAAAATAGTTAAAGTAATTACTTTTAATGAGTTTTTAGAAACCATTAACATTTTAATTATATTTATATTAATTTAATTTATCTAAAAAATGAAACGTGTCAAATTTCGTAGGACAGATCCAAAAGAAATACGCGTCAACTTTCGCGGGACGGAGGGAGTAATTATTATGGGGATGTTTGGGAGTAAGTAGATCCACTAGCAGATAGCAGATTCGAAGAGAGAACTGTGAGAAAATATGCTCTTTCAATCCGCTATCCGCTCACCAATCTACCAACATCCAAACATCCTCTTATATCTTATAGTATTATATTGCGAACCATTAATTAACATATTTAAGTTTATTTGATTTTCTGTCGATTATAATCAGCCGTTGTTTGAAAATTAATGCTACTTAGCTATCAAATGCTTTTCACCAAGGCATAAAATCTGATTCAAAGTGTGAATGACAAGTGATTATTTTTTAAAAATATTTCTGCGTGTGTGCTATATGTATACATGCATATAGTTATGTCGGGATCAGGTTGCTTGCTTTTCACCCACCCTTGTCATGTTCCTTTGTATTTCTTGTTTCCTCTTTTTATAACTTATTACTAATATTGGATTAATTAATTCGATAATTCAATTTTAATGTACTAATTAATGACCTCATCATTCATGAAATTCGAAGAAAAATTATTATATTATTATTAACTATTCAAACCTCGTAAACTTTTAGTTATTGTAATTTTTTTAAATATGTTTTTTGTATATATGGTTTATACTAATAAATTAGGATGTGAATAACATGGTGGATAGGTACATTTTTAGTAACGGAGTTACCGTGTAGACACAAGCAATGGCTATAGGTGCCATGCCGAATGATGGCTCCCCCCTCCCCAAGTGACGGCGTTGACATGGCTTGCATCACTTTTCCACAATACAAACTTCACATACAACATTGTAGTCATATACTTCCTCCGTTTTTTAAAAATAGCTACGGACCCACTCAGCACGCAGTCCAATGCACATTTTAAACCATTAATAATTCAAATTCGGTACATGTAAAAATTTTAAAAGTTCGATATTTAAAATCTACAAGACGAGACGAATCTAACAAGATCACACTTGGCCATATTTTAACTTGTATAACCATGAGAAAACTTTAAGTCAAAGTATATAAGTGAACAGTACCCATTAGTCAACAGTAGCTAACAAAAAAAAAAAACGGAGGGAGTATCACTCAAACGGGTGAACATAATATGAAGTTGGCCTATCATGATTGTAGGTGCACTTATCTACACATAAGTCATTCATTAACCATGTGATGATATGAATGGAAGAGCATTAGAGTGGCACACACAGTGTGGAGAAATAACACCCGCCTGGGTTTGAGTCCTCACTTTAGCGAAAATTTGGAAAGGAAAATGATATATATATATCTAATATATATAAATGCGAAGCGGTAGTTTGCTACAGTTGTTGTACAGTTGTTTGGCTTATGAACAGTGTTACTATCTCAATATCCCAATTTCATTTGCCCCACATTCGTTCTCCCACACCTCCATTTCTCGTTGCTGCCTCTCTCTCCTCTCTCTCAGGCGTCGCCGCGTATGACCGCGGCTCTCTTCCGACGCCACCAGGCCTACGGCGCCCCCTTCCTGCTGGATTCTCGTCATCGTTTGCGGATCCGCCGCCCGTCCCTTTGTCGCATTTGGTAAACCGGTGCTTGGTCCTCTGGCTCTTCTCGGGTTCGCTCAAACGCCCTGCATCCCGTCGTTACAAAAACCGCCGAAGTTGTTGGAGCCACGCTGGGGTTGTGGATGGCGGCGTACGGCTTCTGCATCCCCAATTTTCTTCCCCATTCTTCTTGTTTTCTCTTTTCTGCTGGATCTCAACAATTGCTTGTTGCCATGGTGCTGTCTCCGTGATTTCGACGGGCAGGGAGGTGCGGCATTGGAGCGATGCTGGGGTGAGGAGGACAGCGTAGGGGGTCTCTTGCTCCGGCGAGCTGCTGCTGGAAACGGAGTAAGCTGGGAACAGGTTCATCTGTGTTTTTCCAGAAATTAAGGTTCTTTTGGTTATGTTTAATTTGATTCTGGTTTTATATTTTCGTGTGTGTGTTTAAAATTTTTTTGCAAAAAGACACAACTCTTCAAAAGCTTGGAGCAATGCTAATTTAATTTAAGAAGATTAAGAGCTTCTAATAATGATTTTCAGCCTTGTATATGCTTGTGGCGGTGTGGAACTATGTACTTTGCTTCTTTTTTCCATATGAAATGGTAAAGGTGAAAAATTTAATTGCTTCGTTTATGGTCATTGTCTGTGCAGTAATGTTGTTTTATATCTATAGGACAACACCGATGCCAGATGCACGAGCGCTGCCCTAAACCCTAATTCCAATTCCAAATTCGACCCGTTCTTCATCGCGTCTCCTGCTTCCCCCTTCGCCTCTGTGTGGGATTCGAACGCCGATCCATCCTTCATTGCGTCTCCTACTTCCCCCTTCGCCTCTGTGTGGAATCCTGCTTCATTTGATGTTGAGACAATACCCTCTGTGTGTTCATCGATGTATTTTCATCCATTTATGTTTTGGGTTCTCTTATAGGAGCCCTTAACGGTAAGCTATAGTGCTCTGCAAGCTTCTAATGTGGAATTAATACACTGTATTCCAGGGAAAGATTGGGCAAAAGAGAACAGAAACGCAAGGTAACATTCTTTTTAATCTCCTTCCTTATTTATAAACATTGATTTGCCAGAAGCTAAAAAGGAATCAATGATTGATGTTGAAGGGACCTGGAAGGCTAGCTGAAGCTCCCTCATCACCTGCACAATCCAAAAGGCCACGGAAATACAAAGCTACAGATTAATTGTAATGCACATCTCTTTTTGTCCTTGTGTTTGTCTTGAACACATTCAGCAGTAAATATAGCTGGAGCTGCCCTCTAAGTCAAAGTATATAAGTGAACAGTACCCATTAGTCAACAGTAGCTAACAAAAAAAAAAAACGGAGGGAGTATCACTCAAACGGGTGAACATAATATGAAGTTGGCCTATCATGATTGTAGGTGCACTTATCTACACATAAGTCATTCATTAACCATGTGATGATATGAATGGAAGAGCATCAGAGTGGCACACACAGTGTGGAGAAATAACACCCGCCTGGGTTTGAGTCCTTGGAAAGGAAAATGATATATATATATATATATATATGACATGTGGCGAAATACAATTGGATGCATATAAAGGTTAGCAAAGTGGCAAGGAGAAGGGCTGGTGTTGGGGTTGTTGGTTCGATCCCGTATAAGCACATATTTTTCTCCTATTTGAAATTTTTCGCAACCAAACTTTTCCGTCGTCAATTTGGTTGCAGACCTTAGCGGCTGAAATTCTGGTCGCAAAAGTCCAACCAAATTTTTTTTGTCGCCGAAGGTTTACTTACCAATAAGTGCACGACCGAAAAATTCGATTGCGAATTCGGTCGTTAAATTAAATTTTTCTTGTAGTGTACGTATGATATGTATCATTAAGTAGGATGTATGAAATTTAATTAATGAAATTTGGAAATGTGATTTTTTAAAAAAAAAAATAAATTTATGAGGTTTTGTTCAATTCAGATTTTGTCGATTTTTTTTTTTCAAAATTCAGTGGATTTATAAAACTCATATTCCATCTAGAGTTGAATGACTTTGTATAAAGTCTATGTAGAGTTTGGGTAACTTCGTAAGAATCTGTAGAAATCTTTGGTTGGTATGAGATATTTTGTATAGTTATATTTTTAAGAGAATCCATTAAAATCTATATAGAATCAAAATACATAGACTGTTTTTGCTGAACAATCTATATAGGCTAAGAAATTGGTAATGGGAGCCCATAATATACAAATTACAAATAGACACATGGGAGGGATAGGGGGTCGGGTGTGGAATCGAACCCACAACCTAAGGTTGAGAGTCAGGGGATTTGATCATTTGGCCAAGTTCTCATCCCCAAAATCTATAGACTGTTGAATACATGTAAACCTTTTAAAACTTTTTAAAAACCTGTATTAAATACCTCTAAATTTTTAAAGGTTTTTTTTGCTTAACAGTCTAACAATGCTTAGAAAAATAAAAAGAAAAAGAATAACAGTTATAACAAAGAGAAATCCACCATCACTCCAGAGCAGCATCAACAGCCAACAAGGTCTTCACCGATCTCGCGAGAACGACCAAAAAGTGAAGCACAATTCCCCATCAGCCCCTATCTTAGCTAAGAAGTCGGCAACCACTTTCCCTTCCCTTAGGATATGCTGAAATTGACATATATGAAAGGACCCGCAGCTCTTTAATTTTGGCCAAGTACTCCAAAGCCAAAGATTTTTATAGTCTAAATTGAACACACCTAAACTTTGAGAGTCCAAAAAAAAAAGGTTTATAGACTCTTGATCGAATACACTTCCTTAGTCAATTGTTACTGTTTTTTTTTTTCAATTATCATCATTGAATATATAACTTTGCATGATGAACACATATAATACGTCCTAAAAACTTCTGAACCGGGGTGATGGTATCATCTTATACCAAATACTTGATCCCCAACCAACTCAACATTAAATAATTACTCCATCTATATTCCATTACTTACAAAAAGAAAAATGAAAGGAGCTGCTCCGGAGGGAAAGAGTGCATCGGCGGCGAGAAAGAGTGCATCGGCGGCGAGTGCTTCGGCAAAAAGTGTCCAGGACGGGTCGATCAGGGAAAGGCCTGATAGGGGTATTCAGAGGGGATCTCGTGGAGGAAGCTGGGGTGGCGAAGGGCTACAAAATACAAGGGTGGTTGGAGTCGATGGGATTAGGAAGGCGGAACCTGCAGGTAGGGTTTCAGGACAGGATATTCAAAGGGTTCGCAAAGATCTATTCGGAGTTTTCATTGGTAACATTCCAGTCGATGCTAAAAACATGGAGATATTTGGTGTTGTGGATAAAGTGGCGAAAGTTCGTGACTGGTTTGTCCCTGCTAGAAATTGGCCGTCGAACGGGTATAAGTTCGGTTTCTTTAGATTTAGCCGGAGAGAGGAAGCTGGGAGGGTCATAAGGGAATTGCATGGGAGGGTGATCAAAGGAAAAACGCTGAGAGTTAACTGGGCAGTGCCAAGCAAGAAAGGGGCTAGAAGTGTTGACTGGGGCAAGAGAAATTTTGGGGTCAGCGGGGCACATACTGGGATAAGACCGGAAGTAAATCGACGACACGTCGGGAGTGGCGCATGGCGGGATGAACGGACGTATGCTGATGTCATTAGATATGGAAGGGAGGTTACGCTAAGAGGCAGGAACAGTAGGGAGACAGATGCGATAACACTCATGGAAGTGTATGAGGACATTGAACGTCTCGGTCGAGCAGCGGTGGTTGAATTGAGAACGCTAGATGTGTTGGTGGAATTTCAGGAGTGGTTCAGTAGGGAGTTCCAAGATTATGAGGAAATTATTTATGGTGGAGGGCTTATGGTTGTGGTTGTATTCTGTAAGTTGGATGAGAGAGACAGATTCCTACACTTTGGAGGTGACTTCAAATTCATCCAATGGAAACGGAAATGGACACAAGGGTTGCTAGTCACCAAACACTTAGTCTGGATATACCTTTTTGGCCTTCCGTTCTCGACATGGTGCGAGGACAACTTCCAGAGATTAGTAAAAGGTTGGGGAAAGGTTGTCAAAACTGATAGTGAAACTAAGGAAAAGAAAAGGCTTGACCGTGCCCGAATTCTTGTAGCCTTACACGAAGATGTGGATATTCCGACAGTGATATGGATTCAGGTTGGTGATCGGGTATCGAAAGTTAGGGTGGCTGTTTGTTTTAGCGAGGCTGTGGTGGTGGCAGAGGATGCATGCAACGAACATCGGTCGGAAGGTGACGATCGGCGACATGGTGAGGAGGGGTGTGTTGCCCGTCAGGAGGTGGGCGACCAGATCAGGTCCAGGAGCTTCTATAATGGGGAATCGGGAAGGTCATGCGGGGAGATGTGCGAGGGTAAGGTAGATTCAATTATTGCGGCGGTACCTATTACTTCAGAAAAAGTAGGAAGTCGTTATTTTTCCCAAGATGGTGGGAAACGTGTTGTCGGAAGGGTAGAAAGAGTAGGGGTTATTAGTGGGAGTGCTAATAGTGGGCCTCTCAATGACGGGCCGCTAATAGGAGAGGCTATTGAAATGGGCCTTGGGGAACCGGGCTGCGGGGCAGAGGAGACTGGGCTTTCTATCCTCAAACATAGGCCGATATGCTGGGCGGACGACATCTTAGAAGTAACTAAAGAAGTTGCCAAAGATAGGCCTCCATTAGAAGGGGCCCATATAGGGAGGCCTGTTTCTGCAGGCTTGGAGGATGAAATACATTCAAGAGTAGAGGACTGTAGGGATATGGGCAATGGTCGAATGGAATATGGAGTAGGTGGGCCGAAATATGTTATAGAAAATACCACAGGTTCCTCTCCCACGGTTCGCGTTGACCCTGATAGTAACACACTAGTCGAAAGGGATATTCTAGATAGGGGCTACGGCGGGGCAAAGATAAAGGGGAAAAGGTCGGAACAGCTTCCGGGTGAGGAGCCGCCTGAAATTCTCACAAGCAGCGAAGGGGTAAGGGAATTGGAATTGTACGAGTCGGTTGACAAACCCGGTGGAGTAGTCGGGGTTTCGTCTAGGAACGAGGTTGAGGCAGAATCCGGGCTGATTGAGGGAGTCGTTGATGTTGGGGGCCGAGAAGGGATTTACGAAAAGGAGTCTGAGGCCGGGCACATGGATGTTTCAGATTTCAAAAAGGTAGAAGAAGCCTTGAGATCAGTTATGGTTGGAAGGAAAGGAGTGAGGCGGAGGGGCAACAGTAGATGTCGACGGGCGGGGGCCAAGACTGTGCGTGAGATTAACAAAAGAAGTCGGCCGAGAGGCTCAGGGGAGGGGGAAGAGTTTGCTAAGTTACAGTTTTCCACCTTGCGGACAAAAGACGGGGTTAATCTGGTAGACTTCGAAGAGGCAGAGGAGATTCTTGAGCTGGCGGGTGCGTTGGGCCTGAGGTGTAAGAAGACTTGGGAACAGGCAATTGCTAGGGTTCAATTGGAAATGGGTAGGAGGGTGTAGGTCGGATTGGTGGGGTTGTTGTGGGATCTGTTAATTATGCGATTAATTACTTGTAATATGAGGGGTTTGAATGGTGGTGTTAGGAAGAGGGCAGTGATGAGGCTGTGCAAAAAGGAGAGACCAACAGTGATGCTCGCCCAAGAAACAAAGATGAGCGTGATTCAGGAAAGGGTAGTACATAGAATATGGGGATCAAAAAGTTGTGGGTACTGCTTTCAGGAAGCTAATGGTAATGCAGGCGGACTCTTGGTGGTATGGGATAAGAACCTATGTTCTTTTGATTTAATGGACAAAGAATTCAACTTTATTTGGGTAAGAGGGGGAATTAGTGGAATACATGGGGTTGTGAATCTGGTGGTGGTACATGCGCCTAATAATAGGGGAGATAGGGCGGCGTTTTGGGAGTCTCTTATCCAAAAATTCAATACGACTAACGGCGAACAGTGGTGTATCTCAGGGGATTTCAATGCGGTGTTATCTGCAGGAGAAAGGATTGGGGAAAGATTGGATCATGGTTCGATAAGGGAGTTTAGGAGCTTCACTGACAGACTTGGTTTAGTCGACATTCCGATGGTTGCAGGACATTTCACGTGGGTTGGAAGGGGTGGAAGAGCGTTCAGTCGTTTGGATAGATTCCTAATCTCTCCGGGGTGGTTGTGTCTCAGTGGAGGTATTTCACAGCGTAGGTGCGATTCAATCTTATCGGATCACTATCCGGTATGCTTGGAAACCGGAGAAAGGTCGTGGGGACCCAAACCTTTCCGGTTTTATAATTATTGGATTGAGGAAAAGGGATTTATGGAGATGGTTAGAGAGGCTTGGGGGACTGATGAGGGAGGGAGCAGAAATTCGAACAGGGGCAGTTTGATCTTCAATAAACTGAGGAATTTGAAAAGTAAGATTCGGGCATGGGACGGGTATGGAGCGAGCGCTCTGGAACAACGTACGCAGAAACTAATGGATGAAATAGGAGAATTGGAGGAGGACTTTCAATTCAGTGGAGTAGATGCTGAGTCAAGTAAAGCTTGGAGGGATAAGAAAGTTGAGTTGCAGAGATTATTGTTGGCCGAGGAAAGACGGTGGCATCAAAAATCAAGGACAAAATGGCTTAAAGAAGGAGACCAAAATACGCGTTTTTTCCATGCAATCACAGCCCTAAACAGAAGGAGGGGATACATCGGGGCTATTAAAAGGGGAGACCAGGTGATTGATGACCCGAGGGGTGTGAAAGAGGCGGCATTCTCCCATTTCAAAAACCTGTTCTCTAAGCAGGATGAGGAACTTTTCATAGTGGGCAGCGACGGGCTTTCTAAGTTAGGAGATATGGATCGGGAGTGGCTGGAGCGGGGATTTTCAGAGGAAGAAATTAAATCGGCGGTTTGGTGCTGCGATAGCAATCGGGCTCCAGGGCCGGATGGTTACAATTTGGGGTTTTTTAAAAAGTTTTGGGAAGTGCTCAAGGGGGAGCTGCTGGAGGTGTTTGATAAGCTACACCGAGAGAGGCAGCTGCCAAAAGAAGCAGGGTGCTCTTTTATTACACTTATCCCGAAGGTAGAAAGTCCCATGGATTTCTGCGACTTCAGGCCTATATCACTGGTCGGAAGCGTTTACAAAATAGTGGCCAAGGTTTTGGCGAGGAGACTCCAAGGCGTTCTGGACGGGCTTGTGGGAGCTTCCCAAATGGCTTTTGTCCGAGGGAGGCAGATCTTAGACGGAGTCCTAATAGCGGCAGAGGTAGTACAGGCTACAGCTTCTAGTGGGAGAAGTGGCTTTGTGATCAAGTTAGACTTCGCCAAGGCTTATGACAACGTGTCATGGGACGCACTGATACGAGTTCTGGAAGTGATGGGATTCGGATCTAAATGGATAAGCTGGGTCAAGGCATGTGTCTCATCGGCCTCGGCAGCGGTATTGGTAAACGGATCTCCCACGAAATTTTTTGAATTGCATAAAGGTTTGAGGCAAGGAGATCCTCTTTCTCCGTACTTATTTGTTCTGGTCGCTGAAATGTTGAATATGCTAATGAAGAAAGCGTCAAACCTGGGTTTCATTAAGGGACTGATTTCCGGAAGGGAGGGCCCAACGATCTCGCATTTACAATACGCAGACGATACTATCATATTCTGCGAGGGCGACCTACATCAAGTGCTAATGGTCAAGCGATTATTGACATGCCTTACACTGGCCACTGGACTACGCATTAATTTTAGTAAGAGTAGCATTTTTGGAATTAATACTTCACAGGTCTTGGAGAGAGATGCTGCGGCTTTACTGGGGTGTGAAAATGGAAGTTGGCCTATGAAGTATCTTGGTATTCCGGTTGGGGGTCGGCTTAATGGAACTGCACTATGGAGGCCTGTATTGGAAAAAGTGGAAAATAGGCTGGCCGGGTGGAAGAGTAGACTACTGACACAAGCTGGGCGGCTTTGCTTAATCAAATCCATTTTGTGTAGTCTTCCAATTTACTTTCTATCTATCTTCAAGGTCCCCAAGGAGGTAGCAGGTAAACTCGAGAGGATCAAAAGAGATTTTTTCTGGAATAATATGGACGGGCACAGAAAACTCCATACACTGAGCTGGGACAAGATCTGTCTTCACAAAGCCAGGGGTGGATTAAGTGTTTGGAACATAGAGAGGTTGAATGAGGCTCTACTTCTCAAATGGAGATGGAGATTTGGGAAGGAACATTCGCTATGGAAAGAGGTAATCGACAAAAAATATTACGGGGGTCAAGCTCCCTTAGTTCCAGGGGTTTTGCAGCACCGATCGCTTTGGGGTAACATTTGTAGAGTCTGGAACGGTTTGAGGAGTGGAGATGGCAGGGGTTCATTTAAAATATGTGTAGGGAATGGCCGAGCTACTCGATTTTGGCAAGATGTTTGGGTGGATGAAGTGAGGACGTTAATGGAATTATTTCCGAGAATATACACTTTAGCCATCCACAAGAACAGTATGGTCGCTGAGAATGGGGTCTGGTCAGGTCTGGAGTGGAGCTGGGAAGTCCAACTTAGGAGGTCGCTATTCGATTGGGAGAATGATATGTGGAATGAGATGATGGCTGTGTTGAGAAATTTGAAGTTGAATAGGTTTATGGAGGATAGGGTGGTATGGATGCTTGAGGGAAATGGGAACTACACAACATCTTCCTGCTGGAAACTGGTGTCGAATAGCGGTGGGTTAGAGAGGCAAAGGATGTGGAGTTATCTCTGGAAAATCAAATCACCTATGAAGGCTAAGCTGCTGGTTTGGAAGCTTTTTCACCATGGATTACCGGTTAGAGAAGAACTGGTGAAAAGAGGGTGCATCCAATCAGCAGACAATCAGTGCATATGTTGTGGGAAAGAGGTTGAATCAATAGATCATTTATTCTGCAGGTGCGAGTTTGCAAGCTCATTGTGGTACCAAGCGGTGGAGTGGTTTGGTGGGGTGTGGGCGAGTCCAGGAAATATTGCTGATTTATTAACATGGTGGATTTGCAACAACTTGAGATATGGCATTCGGGAAGTTTGGCTCGTTACAGGAGTAGTGATTGTGTGGACTGTTTGGAGGTATCGAAATGAAGCTATTTTTAAGGGAAAGGAAATAGTGTTAACGGAGGCTGTTGAAGAAATCAAATGGAGAACCAACTACTGGTGGAAAGCAAATTCAAAGATTGCATCGACTCACAGCTTTGGTGTAGGAGGACAGTTTCTGGACGGGTTCCCACAGGGCGCGAAAACTAGTACTGCAACTATTCGGAGAGGTCTTACTTGGATCCGGCCTAACGATGGGTGGTGGAAAATAAATACAGATGGGTCTTCACTTGGGAATCCGGGGCCAGCCGGGATTGGGGGGGTAATCAGAGATGAAGGAGGGCAGGTGATCTTTATTTTATCAGATTATATTGGCATCACAGATTCATCAGAAGCTGAAATTACGGCCATTAGTCGGGTGTGTCAAGCTCTTATTCGAGACCAAGGATTCCCCTTGCAAAAGCTTATTTTTGAATGTGATTCTGCAAATGTTGTGAAATGGATGAGTGATCCTGGAAATGCACCTTGGAGGTATCGTGAGCAATTTGGTCCTATCCTTGCTATATTAAAGTGTGCAGGTGAGGTTCGCTTTCAACACGTTTTGAGAGAACGTAACTCTACTGCTGACTACTGGGCAAAGATGGGGGCATCTGGAGAGTGCAAAAAAGAAGAGTGGAACTGACCAAGGTAGAATATTGGAATGTGGGGTGTCATATGGCTGTAAAGTTCAATATCGATCAGTAATAATCTAACGGTATCAGAGCGGATTGTTGGTTGTGTTTAGTTGATTGGTGTAATTCGATGTCCGGAATAATGTTCTTAAAAAAAAAAAAAAAGAAAAAGAAAAAAAAAAAGAAAAAAAAAAAAGAAAAAAAAAAAAAGAAGGAAAAAAAAAGAGGAAAAAAAAAAAGAATAAAAGAAAAAGAAAAAAAAAAAAAGAAGAGAAGATGTAAAAAAAAAAAAAAAAGTAAGAGAAAGGTTGTGGTTAGGGAAGTGGTTGATATGCTGTTGCCATTTTTTGATGCTGAGATATACAAGTGAAGAAGAATGATGCTGCGAAGCCTGATGCTACTGTTTTTTCCAATGACGTGGTGCTGCTGAGGTGCTTAGGAAGAGGATAACTCCCAATCTCCATTTTGCTCTCTGAGTTGAGGTAATAGAGTATCGTCGATTCTTGTTGACATACCGCGGTCGGAGAATCTACTGCTCAGGTCTGCCGATTGTTCGAAATGAGTCCATTGAGCCAACTGACATGTTAAACCGGTGAGATCTAAGCCTTTAGATTATTCGGATGTGTAAATATGAGATGCTCATTTTGACATGATATAACTTGCTTTACCAAACATGTGGAACTTGCATTTTTACAATTCGGTGCATCGGAAATGATAAGGGCTATAGGCTTCTCTTCCTACCTTTTTGGCCTCTTTTGGATGATATTTCTCCTACTATTCTTTTCCTACTCCATTGAGAGCCAGACCGCTGCTCTGTCTCTAAAATGTCCTCTGAATATCTGCTCCTCTTCCTGCCTTTCTGGCCTCTTTTGGATGATATTTATCCTACTATTCTTTTCCTACTTCATTGAGAGCCAGACCGCTGCTCTGTCTCTAAAATGCCCCCTGAATATCTGATGCTTTTTTACTATATGTTCAGTCTTCAATTGGAATTTAGGACCTCCCTAAGCTTCTCAGTAGTTATGGGCTCTTACAGTGACAATTTGGTAGGAGGGCCCCTTTGGGGGTTGGATCACATTGGAAAGTGAGTATAGGTTGGGAAACTAGAATGGTGCCGAGATGCCCTTGAGAATTGATGGATAGAAGTCTTGGAATATGATGCAAGGGAACATAAAAAAAAAAAAAAAAAAAAAAGGAAAAAAAAAAAAAAGAAGAAGAAAAAAAAAAAAAAGAAAAAGAAAAAAAAATAAAAATAATTGTGAGAAGATTGATAAGCTGTACTCAAGTTGTTCTTGAGTTCTGGAGAGGGGCTGGCACATGGGTTATGACAAGCTATTGGTTATATGGGTTGAGAGTTGTTAGAATGTTCCTCTCTCGGTTGTTAGTTTGAAGTTTGTTAAGGGGCCTGAATATTGAGTTTTCTTGCTACCTTATTTCATCATTCCCTTCAGTTTTCCACTTATTTCCTAAATCTGTCTCGGGTGTCCTTTGCTAGCAGAATGCCCTTTGATTCGAAACAGCGGAATAGTATTAATTGCTGGGGAGACATGTTGTCAAAGCTAGTTACTTGATTGTCAATTATGAGTCATTACGTAATCACCTGGGCGAGGCTGGCCGGTCGCAGTCGAAGTCTCTTGGCTATTGACATTATTATGCTGCTGTTATGTTAAGCTGCTGAATTGGGTGAAGCTGTTGACATATGCCACTACAACAGGGCTGGGACTGAGTGGGTTTGGCCGACTCTTCTTTCGACCTTGGTCTAATGTTCCAATATTTCATTGTGCGATCAAGTGCATTGGCTGTTGATGCAGCATTGATTTTCTATGCTTTTGAGTTGTATACTGTTGTAATACTTCTGTTGTCTTGCTATTATGCTGTAAAACTATCAATGGTTATTGAGTGGAATATAAGAACCTTTTCTCCTCAAAAAAAAAAAAAATATTCCATTACTTATGTCCCACAACTTTTAGACACATAATATAATGTATTATTTTAATATTTACTAATATTCAAATGTGTCGAAGTAAAAATTCTATAAAATATATATTCTAAATTATGCAGAAAAATGAATCCAACAAGATCTCTTTGATTATATTTTTTCTTATATAATTGCAACCAAACGTTGGGTCAAGTTGATACAATTAACGGAATAAAAAAAATTTAAATAAAACACAATAAGCAGGAGAGATGGAGTATCAATTTGGTAGGGCCATATATACTACTATTGCACAAAAGCAACATACCACACAATGATGCCCACAAATTGATCATCATATATTGCATTAGACATCCCTAAGTTTTGTGCCTAGTAATTTGTTTAGTGTACCTATGAATGCTACTACACAACATGTCTTGATATACATATATATAATGGAAGACAAGCAGAACAAATCCCATATTCTTCTGAATTAAAACATCACCCCCACAAGTAGCTGGCTTTTGGGCCATTTTCTAGCTCCTTGAAAAATGATTGTGTAAAGTGGGTTTTTAGATCAGGATATTGTCACAAATTCCATTGAATTTTCCCAGGCATGTCAGTTAGGTTCATTTACTTGTGATATTAAAATTAATTAAAGATTTTTTTTTTAAAATTATCTTCTTGGCCACTACCTTTTTACCCAATGGAAAAGCTAGTTGTACAAGATAGGCATTCACCATATAAATATCATGTATGATTATCTTGGTCTCAAAGTTGATGTACTGATGATGGGAATTGTAAAAATTTATTTAAGCAAATAGTATGCTACAACACAATGTCCAATTGTCTATTTTCCCCTTCTTATTACTAATATTCTTTTCTTTTCTTAACTACAGTATGTCTATTTGTGGCCCCATGCCATCTATGTACCTTAAGTCCTCAACATGCTTTTTTACTTATTTATGATTTTATAATAATTTTTAAAATGCTTTACATATTCACACAAACATGTTAGTTAGTTAGATGAAATTGTTTTGTATGAATGTGCTAAGGGTTGAGTATCAGAACCTTTACTCAGAGGTTGGACCGGTCAAGCTCTAATTAATCCATAATTTTACCAATTTATAAAATATATTAAATGATGTATTACTGATAATGTATTTGCATGTAACTGTTTTGGCCCTGGTGTGCCAAAATGACATTTTTCTCCTCAAGGGAGGCTACCGGAGAAATGATCAAACCGGTTACGGGTCCGGATTAATGATAATGCGCCCAAACTTGACAAATTACGCCCAAACTTGACTGAATATTACTTAGTATTCGAATGCAAACAAAATACAATGGAGAATCTACCTGTTGTTAAAAAACAACGGCGAATTCACCGGAAAAACTAGAACCAAACTACCGGTTGTTAAGAAACAACGTTGGACTTGGAGGTAACCGCTATAAGCTAAGCTAGAGTCTAGGAAAAACTGTAAAGGAAAGCAGTAAAGTAAAGCAGTAAAGATACAAAGAAGTAAATTTGATAAAGGGATTTTGGGGGTTGGATTGATCTCTCCGATTCTGTGTGTGGCATCCCCTATTTATAGCCGGAGCTGAAATAACCGCTCTCCGGCCGATTCCCCTAAGCCGACTCCACTGTTTGCTTCAATCGGCTGACTTGACCTTATTTCGGCCGAAATCCTTCTCTCCCGAAGCCTTCTTCCTTTCGAGTTTCTTCTGCTGCTCTGGATCGTTCTCTTTTGATTCTTCGGCCCAATGGATCTCAACCTCAATTTTCTTTAGAAACCATTCTTCGGCCCATCTTCTATGGCCCAATTTTTTCTCCGTGGCCCACTATTCTTTGTGGCCCCAACAGATGCCCTCTTTACTTGGGCGGTTTTTCGTCTTGAAAAGAGCTCAAGTAATTTCTTCTCTCGTGTGCTAACTCCTCCTTAAAATCCGGTAACGCCTTTTCATTTTCCCTTATCCTTTTGAACTACTCTCTATTCTTCTTTTCATATTCTCTCCTGTGTTTTCCCCCTTTTCGTCTTTCTCTCCATGGCGCAACCGACTCTTTCACCTTCTTCTCAAAAGATCAAAGATGTTGAAGACTCCCTCGCCGATATTTCTTCGCTTCGTCCTATTGACGGCGACCTTACTGCTCTTGGGCCTCTTGCAACTTATGCTGAGGCCGCAACTTCCGCTCCTGCTCTTTTTGGGGAATCGAAGACGATCCCTTTGTTTTCGGATTATTTTTATGTCAAGCTTTTCGGTCCTCTCAGTACTTGGCCGTTGGTGACTTCGGAACACATTGCATGGTACGAAAAGGCCCTTCCTTACTGTGGACCAGTTTGGGTTAATTCTGGTGTTAACCATTTGATTAAGCTGAGCACGCACTCTTTTCCCACTACTTATAACTACATCCAGGCCCTTCTTTGCTTTTGGAATTCATCCATTAACTGTTTCTGCTTCCCCTGGGGTATGATGACCCCGACTATTGAGGATGTTAAGCTTCTTCTGGATTTACCCTCTCTTGGAAAGCCCGTTCTAGGTGTTACCGGCTCCGACAAACCTACAACGAAAAACACCGGCTATGCTTCAGGGCTCACTTTTTCTTCATGGATTAATAAGTACCGTGGGAATAAGCCCGAATTCCCCGAGGTGGAATCTGTGGCTTTTATGATGCATTTCCTTAGCCGATTCTTCTGGTGTGCTCCTGCCAAGAATGTTATTCTTGAAACCTACCCTTTGGCCAAGGCCATTGTGAACGATGTTCATTTGCCTCTCGCCGACTACTTTTTGGTGCATTTGTATTCTGGTATTTCGTCCCTGGTTCATGGATGGGCTGACGGTCACTCGAGCAGATCTCATGGCCCCCTCTGGTTCCTCCACCTCTGGCTTGTTTGGCATTTCAGGGATATGTCTTGTTTTGAGCCCCAACCTTTCGATACTACTCATCCTTCGGCCAATGATCTTCTCGGAATCCAATTTCCCGAAATGCGTACTGAACAATGGATTTACTACTTCATGAACCGATCCCCACTTAGTCCCTCTTCCTGCCATCTTTACTCTGGCGCTCCGGATAGCTGGGTTTCGGCTATTACCGTTCCTCCTTTTGGTAGACCCCTTCTGAAGGCGTTTGCTCAAGTCTGGAATGCTTGTATCATTCCTCGTCATGTTTTTAATTGCTCGCTGTTTGTTCCCCCCGAACATCCTATCCTTTCTGAGGTTTACAACCCTCACTTAGTTAGCCGCCAATTCGGCTTTGTTCAAGATGTGGTCCTTCTTCTTTATGGAGACCCGAATCGATACAGCAAATCTTTCAAAGGATTCGGCCCTGAGAATAGCCGAAATCTCTGTCGTACATGGGCTCTCAGGATCTGCAACTTTGAAGTTCGTTCTCTCGACGTCCGCCCTGGCCTGTCGACCAAGCGTTTTGATGACTGGTGGGAGAAAGTTCTTTCTTATGCTAATTTCGGCACTAACTTGCAGAGTCTCCTTATTTCTCGCGATTTTCCAGGTATTATGATGTTTTCGAATGTTGGTTCAGCCCCTGATTACTCCTGCTCTTCTCAAGAGGATGATCCTCTACTTCCTTTACTTAGTAAGTCTTTCTGATTTCTTTTATTACGTGCCATATATCTTTCTCAAATTCTCTTCTTTTTCTCGTTTTGCAGGGGCCACTTTGGATGATGTCTCGTCTCTTCCATCCCGTCCACGCATTTCATCTGCTCCCACTACTTCTGCAAAACGAAAGCGTGCTGCTTCTGGTTCGGGGAAGTCGAAAAAAGAACCTGCATCCAAGACATTGCGACGTTCGACTCGTTCGTCTCTTTCTAGCTCGGCTGTGTCTGCTGATCAGGTTTCCTGCCGTTCTTCTCCCCTATATTTTTCTCCTTGTTCACTATCGTCTTCTTGACATTTATTTCCTTCTCTTCTAGGCTCCTCGGGTTGCAGTCTCTTCTGACCCTTCTGAATTGCCTAATCCCTCATCTACGGCCCTCGATCCTATTGATGAGAATCCGGCTATTACTTCTAACATAACTCCTGTTTTATCGGCCGGTATGGGGTCTGGCTCGATTTCTCAACTTCCTGAAGGCGGCAACACTGATTCGACTGTTCCCAGTTCGGCTATTTCTCTAGCGATTGCCCTTCCCTCTTCTTCTGTCGTCTATATTCCTAACCCCTCTCCTGCCCATCCTCGGCTAGAAGAGTTAGCCGTTGGTAATATTAATCCTCCTTCTCCTTTCCCAGACAGGAGTATTCTGGATGACTTCTTTTCCCTTTCGTCTATTTCCTCTTCATCAGAGTTCCCTCATTCTTTCAAGGCTTGCTTGGATAAGTTGGAATACTTGATTTCTGAACAGTCCGATGCCTTCTCGGTCCAAACCAAGCCCATCCTTCTGCTTCTTTCATATATCAGGCAGGCCTTTTCCCAAGATCTTCTTGCTTCTGGTCTGTCAAATGTTATCGAAGCAATGTTCACATGCCTCTTACGGATAGACCTGGAACTTCCGAGTATCTTGGCCACTCGCAAAACACTTGAAGACGAGCAAGCCTCTCTTACCCTTCACAGGGTGGAATTTGACAAGCATGCTTCCGATTATTACTCTTTTATGGATAAGTTATCGACCAATGATGGCCTCAGATCCGAATATTTGGATTGTCTCTCTGCCATCGACTCGGAAATCAGCCGACTTCAACATGAGGCGCAAGGCGTGAAGAATGCCTTGGCCGAAGTTGACCAAGAATTGGCTCATCTGCAAGGACTTGTAAAGCAGCTCCACAAATCCACTCAGGCACCAAGGGACAAACTCGCTAGTCTCAAAGAGAAAACGAACTATCTTTCTTTGAGGTTGTCCTTCAGTGACGATGTTCTTGGCGTTTTCCGTGGTTTGTGGTCGAATACTCAGACGGCGATTGACCAAATTCGTTCTGTCGCGGCTCAACTTCCTCCTGCGCCGAATACTTCGACGGTTTCAGATAACCCTGTCGTCAATCCTCCTACAGGGGATAATCCAAGGAATTCCGGTAATATTTAATTTGTTCTTTTGGCCTTGATGATATACGATGATTATGTCTTCCTTCTCTTTTGATTTCTCTTCTTAGATGCTCAGTGTGATCCTTTTCAAGACATTTCCGACCAGCTTTTCTTGTCCCAACCCGATGACCCTCTAGTTTCGGCTGAAGCTGAAGCTCGATCGTATCAGGAGTTTCAATCAGTATTGAATTCGGCTCCTGCTCGTAATTCAGCCGCTATCCTTACCAGTGATTTCGGCGAAGACATTGCTTATGATTTGAGTGGAGATTGACCTTTGTTGTTATTGTTTCTTGAATGTAATTACATCCCCCTTAATGTGCTTCTGATTCTTGTTTCGGCCGATCCCTCTTGTATGCTTGATCGGCCTATTATCAAATATTTGTCTTTTGTGGATTATTTCGTATGTTTCTTTCCGTGATCTCAGGGATATCCCCTGATATAGTAATATTTCCTGCAGCTTTATTGGGATTCTTGAAACGTCTCATCCGTGATTAATGCTTTTCTCTTTACGTTTCTATTTTTTGCCATAAATGACATCCCCTTCATTTCTCTCTATAAATACCAACACTTCTTCTCTTCTCATTTCATAATCTCGCAATATTAATCATGAATATCTTGATACCTTTAATCTCTTCTCCTCCCTGGCCTCCTTGGCATGCTGACTCTCTGGTTGATCCTTTACTTATGATCCGAAAACCCTCCTTTTATGCAACGCGAGTTCAGCTAATCCTTTTACCATTACCTTCATATGAGCTAGGAACTTTCAACGCTTTTCTTAACATGTATTCCGACGGTCATATTCGAGCTCTGCTTTGTTTCTTAATATTAATGTGACCTGTCGTAATCCTACTAATATCGGTCCCAAAGTCTTGGGCGGTCGAATAATAATCGCGCCTTTCTATGGGACCGAACTATCTTCTCAGCTCCGAAGGCCATACCCCTCGAATTTCATCCCTATCTTCCATGCTAAAAGGGGGTGTCCTTGCTGGAGCAGATAAAAAATTTTCTTCTTCCTGGTCTGGGAGTTGGCTTTATTGGCACAGGCATCCCTTCTCTCGCCGGCCAGAAGAATTTGGGCTTGGGAATGAATGTTGGACATCTACCACTTCAGATCCCACTGGCATTCGTTTCTTCCCAGCCTTTTTAGCCCAGGACGTTTCCCTTGTATATTGTAATTTCGGACTATCGACGTCGTCTTCGGCCGAAGTAGTACCGTTTTTGTAATGCTTGTTTACGCAATAAAATCTTTACTTTTTCGCCTCACTTGATGTTTAATCCCACGCTGATGGATAATATTTCTTCATATATCTTGCATTTACTGGATTTGACATCTGCTCACCATTTTCATCACCTAACATGTATGCTCCATTCGGTAATTTCGTCTGAACAATAAACGGTCCCTCCCAATTGGGGCTCCACTTACCTAATCGGCCATCCTTCTGTTTAGGTGGCCATATAACTTTCCAAACTAAATCGCCGACTTCAAATCGTTTCACACGGATTCGCTTATTATACGAATCGGCCACAATATCTTTATTTTTCTGCAAATTCTCAAAAGCTTGCACCCGATCAGAATTAACTTCCAATAATTCATTTTTCATCACACAATCATATTGTTCGGCCGTCATTAAATCTGCTTGGCCTGTCCTTAAGGTCAGCATTGTTATTTCGGCTGGAAGTACAGCGTCCATTCCATAAGTCAACCGAAATGATGTAAATCCAGTGGCTGAAGTCTTGGCATTTCGATAGGCCCACAACGCTTCAGATAACTTCTCATGCCACTTTCTTGGTTGATCTTCTATCATTTTCTTAATAATTCCTATCAACTGCATATTCGTAGCCTCTGCCTGTCCATTCCCTTGTGGATAATATGGCGACGAGTGCACAATCTTTATCCCATACTCTTTCGCAAAGGCTTTGACTTTTTCTCCCACAAATACAGTTCCTCTGTCTGTTACAATCGTTTGTGGAATTCCAAATCTATATATCAACTGTCTCTTAATAAATTCGATCACTTCTTCTTGCGAAATGTTGACATATGCCTGAGATTCGGCCCACTTTGTGAAATAGTCTGTTGCCACTAACACAAACTCATGTCTTTTCGATGAAGAAGGATGAATCTTCCCGATTATATCCATAGCCCATCCTCGAAATGGCCATGGCTTAATCATTATATGCATTTCTTCGGCCGGTAACTTTTGAATCGGCCCATGCTTCTGACATTCGCGGCATCCTTTAGCATATTTCTCACAATCAATTCCCATATTCGGCCAATAATATCCCAGCCGAATAATACTCCATTTCATCGATTTTCCTGCACGGTGTGCGCCGCATATCCCTTCATGAACTTCTCTCATTACTCTTTTAGCATCTTCTTCTCCGACGCATCTGAGTAACACTCCATCAATGGCTCGCTTAAAGAGAAACCCTCATATCACTATATAATCCATCACCTTCTGCTTTTCGACTGGACTAGCTTCGGATGGATTTTCCAACGTCTGTGCTATCTTTTTTATCCATTCGGCCTTTTCAGTTTCGGCCAAATATATTTCCAAATTCCCTGCTATCGGCATCAGCCGATACCTGGCTGCATGTTGAGCCAGTTCGTTAGCTAATTCGTTTTTCTCCCTTGGGATGTATTCGATATATACCTCGTCGAATTCTTCTAGCAAACCAATTGCTTCTTCGTACAATCCGATTAGTTGGGAACTTTTGACCAAAAAATCTCCTAACAGCTGCTGAATAACTACTTGTGAATCTCCTCTGATCACGATAGCTCTTATTCCTTCTTCTATTAGTCGTCGTAATCCCGAGATCAATGCCTTATATTCAGCTTGGTTATTCGTATATGACTTCGGTAACTGTACGAAATACTTGTATATCTTGCCCTCCGGTGTATGTAGAGTAAACCCTGCTCCAACTCCTGAAGCGGCTTTAGAACCATCGAACATCATTATCCATGGTTGTAGATATACAATCCCTTCCTCGTTTATTTCTTTCGGCCGGACTTGATTCCCGATGTCGTCGGACACTGGGAGCATTACATGATCGGCCAGAAAATCGGCTATAATTTGCCCTTTCATAGCCCTAAGTGGCTGATATTTCAAGTCATATGCATTTAACTTCATGGCCCACTTGGCCATTCTTCGGCTACTGATCGGATCGTTCATCATAATTTTCACTATATCAACCGAAGCTACCACTATCACTTGCCGTGGTTGAATGTAATATTCCAACTTCTGACATGCATGATAAAGACTTAAACACAATTTATGAATCGGCGAGTACCTTAATTCAGCATCCCTAAGGATTCGGCTTAGATAGTAAATCGTCAAATCTCTTCCTTCATCGTCCTCTTGAGCCAACAACGCTCCAATAGACTCTTCGGCCGCTGCTATATACAATTTGAGCGGTCGACCCAAAATTGGAGGGACCAACACTGGTGGATTCACCAAAGCTTGTTTCAATTGCTCAAAGGCTCTCTGTTGATCAACTCCCCATATGAATTCCTCCTCTTTCTTCAACCTTAGTAAATCGGTTAATGGTTTCGACTTTCCAGCCGCATTTGCCAAAAATCGCCTCAAGAAACCGATCTTTCCAAGGAATTTCTGCAGACTCTTCTTATCATGTGGAGGCCTGGCTTCTTGGATTGCTCTGGTCTTATTTGCATCAACTTCTATGCCCTTATTGTGTACCAAGAACCCAAGAAAAATTCCTGCTTGCACTCCAAAAGCGCACTTAGCTGGATTCATCTTCACTCCATATAATCTCATTCTTGCGAATACCCTCGGCAAATCGTCCAAGTGGCTTTCTATATCTCTGGATCTGACCATGACATCATCGATATAGACTTCAACACATTCCCCTATTAGATCATGAAAAACATAATTCATGGCCCTTTGATAGGTAGCTCCTGCATTCTTCAAACCGAATGTCATTACTACCCATTCGTATATTCCTATGGCTCCCGGGCACCGAAATGCAGTTTTATGAACATCTTCTTCGGCCATAAAGATTTGGTTGTATCCTGAATATCCGTCCATGAATGACAACATCCCCTGTTTTGCGGCCGAATCAATCAACAAATCAACAATAGGCATCATATACTCATCTTTAGGAGTGGCTATATTAAGATTTCTGAAATCGATACAAACTCTCAACTTCCCATTCTTTTTGATTACATGAATAATATTCGATAACCACTCTACATATTTAGCTGGCCTCACAAATCCGACCGCTAACAACTTTTCTATTTCCTCTTTTATTTTTGGAACTATTTCGGGCGCTGCCCTCCTGGCCGGCTGTTTATGCGGCCTGAACCCTTCTTTGATTGGCAGTATATGCTCCACAATCGATCGCTCCAGTCCTGGCATCTCTGTATAGTCCCATGCAAAACAATCTTTGAACTCGATTAGTACCTCCTTGAATCGGCTTGTTATCTGCTGATTTAAATTTGCACTCAATGGGATCTCCCTCGGGTGCTCATCTGTACCAACATTGACCATTTTCAAGGGGTCTTGAGCTTTGAAATCCGGTGTTCGTTTTGGAATTGCATCCATTAATTCACTCCATCCTGCTTTGTCGTCTGAGACTTTGAGTTCGGCCGATTCGAACTCGATTGCTTGATTCGGTTGTGCATCCATCATTTACTTTCTTCCTCAACTGGCCGTTCGTCGGCCTGATATCTGACCTCAAACCCCAAATCTGTCCAATCACACTCGAAAACCTGCGGGTACTGATCCCCTACCACTGCTAGCAATGGTTGTATGGGCTCTTCGTATAATACCGCATCAATTCGGCCGGCTGAGCTGACTGGAAACGGAGGTTGATCTCCTTCCACTTCTTCAACTGTGCCATCCTTTTTCCAGAACCACACTTTCTAGTGCAGCGTAGATGGCAAACAACGAGATGTATGTATCCAGCATCGGCCTAGAAGGGCCGCATACGGGACTTCTGCATCTACAACAAAGAACATGGTCGGAATCGAAATTGTCCCGACCGTTACATCCACTAAAATACACCCTTCGGCCGCGGTTTGGGCTCCCACAAAGCTCAATACTTTCATCCTTGTAGGGAGTAAATCTTCCTTTGAACGACCTATCTTCGCCAGTGTAGCCAATGGCATGATATTGACGGTTGCTCCTCCGTCAATAAACATTCTTCTGAGCGGTCTCCCATTGACCCAACCCTTGACATACAAAGGTCTCACATGTTGAGACATCTTTGCAGTCGGCGGTAGAATCGTGCTTGGTTGAGCTTCTGGGACAAACGCCTCATAACCTTCTTCAACTACTTTCTCAGTTTCGGCCTCAGGCCGAAATGCTTCAAGTTTGGCGAAACAGAAATCCACAATGGGCTCTTCATCGCCGAAGTATTCTCCCTCTTTCTGGCAGAAGACCACGGCTGGTTCAGAATCAGACCAGTACTCCTCCTCTGCTGTAGTGGTCACTCCTACCATGTTCACACTAGACCCGAAGTCGAACTTGAACTGTCCGATTGAAAATGTATCACTATTCGGGACAATATTTGTTTTCGGCTTCCATTCCCTAGTTCGGACTGGTCTAGGCTTCCACTCTTCTTTTGCTTTCAGCTGTTTGTTTTCGATTTTCGGCTGTATTACTTTCGACCAAAATTCAGTTTTGTTTTTTAGCCGATCATGTCCTTCTTTCGGCTTCTTCTCTTCCTTCCATTCGGCTGACTTCAAACGAGCCGAAAATACTCTATTAAGTATCCTACCTTCCGAGAACGAACAATCGTCTGGAAAGTCCTCCTCCATATGCATCATGTCGTACTCCTCTTGCTCAGAAGCAGCAGCTGCTTTAAGCCGTTGCATTCTTCGTTTGAAAGTTCGATATGATCCATTTCCCTTCGGAACTTTTCTCTCTTCTGCCCTCCAGGCGGAATTATCAAATCGACGTTGGCCGAAATGCCTCTTTTCTGGAGAATTTTGGACCCATCGGCCTACCTGAGTATTTGCTGGTGGCCTTCTGAGCTTCTTCATTTCGGGACTGACAGCTTCTTCATGAACTGTGATCTGAATCACAGTTTTTCCATTCTGCTTGTCGGCTGTTAACTTCATCTCTGAATCCCATCCGTTAGTTATGATTTTCAACGTTGGCTTCTCGCTCTTATTCTCGATCTCGATCTCCTGACGTTTCTCCGATTGCTTGATCCACTCCTTTACCTCATAATTCCCCAATCGGTCGAAAACATCTGTAACTTTCTCCTTTCCCTTCGGAGATCCTAATCGTTTCCATACTCCTGACTTCTGAGCCGATGGCCGATCTCCAAGCCGATCGTGCACAGAACTCTTGCTAGATGATGTTTGATCCCCTAATCGGTCATGCACAGATCTGTTCTGGTCGGGATGCACCATCACCATGTTGGCAACAGGGAACGGATTCTTATCTATCGCCATAAGCCTGTCTGGGAACTTCAGCTTCCCATGATCGACACGCTTCTGAATTAACTTCCTAAAATGTCCAAAAACTGCCGTGGAATGAGTAGCCGATCCATGGAATCTGCACCATCCGGCTTCCAATTGATCCTTGGTGGGCTGTGGATGGTTTCCTTTAAACTCTAGCAATCCGTTCTTCTGGCAGTAATCAAATATTTCGTCCATTTGTGACAAGTCGAAAGAATACAATCACTGAGATTCATCTCCTCATTCTTTCTCCTTGCCTCTGGCTGGCCGAAGTGCTGGACAAGTCATAGGCTTGTTAATGATTAGTTCTGCCCTCGCAACCTCGGCTAGTGCTGGGACGTCATCCGTGTTGTACTCTTCCTGGACTTCACATCTATCCAGAGACTCGGCAAATGAAGCAGCTGACTGGATAGGTTGTGATCTTCCACTTTGACTTCGGCTTGATTTGAAAACCGCTTGTTCTGCCAAATAAGTCTCCATCCTTATAGCTTCGGCCGTTAATTCGGCCACAGTCCTTGGTCTTGTAACCATCAATCTATCTTTGATGGCAAACTTTAAATTCTGCTTTAGGATTTGAATAGATTCATGCTCAGGCAGCATTGTTTTCATCTGAGCCTTCACTGCATAAAATCTTTCAATGAACTTAGTAACTGATTCGGACGCCTTCTGCTTGGTTGACGTCAGATCAACTACCGAAACTTCAGGACTGGTATTATAGAATCGGTCATGGAATAACCGCTCCATCTCAGCCCATGTGTTGACCGATCCCGCCGGCAAATTGATGTACCATTCAAATGCCGGGCCAGTTAACGATAAGCTGAACAATATCAACTTGTGAAAATCATTTTGCGCAATTCTGGTGCATTGAGCTGTAAATCGGCCAATATGCTCAATTGTAGAGCGCCCGACTTCTCCAGAAAAAGTGTTAAAATCTGGAACCTTTACTCCTCTAGGCAGAGGATACTGCTCCTCAATATAATCTGGATAAGGTTTCCGATACATCGGCCTATTCTCCTGCCGACGATATTTCCAAACTGAGTAGGAATAATCTCAGCAATTAACTCCCTGTCAACCAGCTGTGGTGGATTTTGCTGCTGTGGTGCGTGTTGTTGTTGGACCACTAGAGCAGGCGGTTGAACGACTGGTTGAGGCGGTTGATTCTGTTGCTGATCGTACCTTTGCTGCGGAGGGACAAAAGGCCGAGGTCCGTGCCCTCCTGGCGGCCGATAGGGCTGCTGCTGAAAGTTATGAGGATTTTGCATCGCAGGTGGCGGATTTTGCGCTATTGGTGCTTGCTGCATTCCCATCGGATACATATTCCTCGCTATTTCGGCTCTGAACATAGCTGGCATTGCTGCCAGGATATTGCCTTCTATCTGGCAAACCGAATTAGTAACCGCCGCTTCAACCATAAATTGGACCTGATCTCGGAACTGCGGGGTTAAATCATCGTTTGAAAACTCCTGATTGTGGAAGTGCGATGGTCCGGGGAACCCTGGGGGGAATTCTCCGGCTTCTGCTGCGCGCTCTTCCTGGATCGGCGGCAAATCAGTCCTCACCGCTGTGTTAACCGCTGGAGTTGCTTGTTCAAATGCCATTTCGCGTCCCACTGGGCGTGCCACTGTTTTGGCCCTGGTGTGCCAAAAGGACCTTTTTTCTCCTCAAGGGAGGCTACCGGAGAAAGGATCAAACCGGTTACGGGTCCGGATTAATGATAATGCGCCCAAACTTGACAAATTACGCCCAAACTTGACTGAATATTACTTAGTATTCGAATGGCAACAAAATACAATGGAGAATCTACCTGTTGTTAAGAAACAACGGCGAATTCACCGGAAAAACTAGAACCGAACTACCGGTTGTTAAGAAACAACGGTGGACTTGGAGGTAACCGCTATAAGCTAAGCTAGAGTCTAGGAAAAACTGTAAAGAAAAGCAGTAAAGTAAAGCAGTAAAGATACAAAGAAGTAAATTTGATAAAGGGATTTTGGGGGTTGGATTGATCTCTCCGATTCTGTGTGTGGCATCCCCTATTTATAGCCGGAGCTGAAATAACCGCTCTCCGGCCGATTCCCCTAAGCCGACTCCACTGTTTGCTTCAATCGGCTGACTTGACCTTATTTCGGCCGAAATCCTTCTCTCCCGAAGCCTTCTTCCTTTCGAGTTTCTTCTGCTGCTCTGGATCGTTCTCTTTTGATTCTTCGGCCCAATGGATCTCAACCTCAATTTTCTTTAGAAATCCTTCTTCGGCCCATCTTCTATGGCCCAATTTTTTCTCCGTGGCCCACTATTCTTTGTGGCCCCAACAGTAACAAAATGAATTATTTCTTTTTATGATTAAATTCTTACAAATAATTCTATATTATAAATTTGAACCTGCAAATAATTTCCTTATATTCTTATATGTAAATTAAAAATGTCGCAGGAAGACAACGAAAAAGAGACAAATATTGGAACCCAATGGATTTCATCGTTTTGTTCATTACAACGTGCGTCAGACATGGAAGTATTTTTTATCATGCTCATTGTTTTAAACATTTTTGAAAGCTCCAAAATTTCGACCGATATATTGGGTTTCCGAATACCTCGAAGCGAAATTTCACCTACAATATTTTTTTACAAAATTTCCATCGAAATTTCATCCGAAACTCAATATTTCCTGAAATTTGACCGAAATTTCTCAAAATTTCCCGAAACTTTTTTTTTTATGACACAGCCTGAGAAGGCTAGCAAAGAAAAAACGAAAAAGAAGAGTAGCAAAAGAGGAGAGAAAAACAAAGAATGAAAATCACAACAATGCAAGCGAGGGTAGAGAGTCCCGCTTGCATCCTTTTCCAATAGCACAAGAACTTCATCCGGAGGGTAAGCCAAAGTCGTAAAGAACTCCTCCATGCGGGCTGCTTTCTTGGCGATCGCATCGGCCACTTGATTGCCTTCCCGGTGGACATGAAGAATCACACAAGAAGCCATCCTGCTAATCTCCAACTTGATGTCATTAATCAAAGGCCACAAGGAATGAAGAGGTTGAGCTGCTCCAAGAAGTCGTACAACCTCAACGGAATCCACATAGCAACAAGCCACCTGCACACCACAAGTCCGAGCCATACACAGTCCATGCCATAGCGCAAGAAGCTCCACTTCGACTATAGAACGATGCCCCAGCTGGCCACCACAGCCGCTGATCCATGCACCCTCAGCGTGCTGCAAAACCGCCCCCGAAATTTTTATTTTTTTTAATTTTAAAATATCTTTTTTTAAAAAAAAATTAGAAATTAACATTTATGTTTCGACACATATTGATTATCTATTAAATTAACTTGTTTTCATCGATTTTAAGTCAAAATCTTCTCAATCAACATAGTGAATGATATCAAATTATCAACAATATTATCAACATAATATATCATTGAATGAATATTGTTAACATATTACTAATTATATAGCAACAAAGAGGATGGATTTTGGAATATCTTCATTTTCATTCTTTCAGAATGTCGATGTGATTTTCTAAAAAATTGCAAATATCTCCGAAATCCTCCGAAATTCTAAATATCTCCGAAATTTCCGTAAATTTAAATATCCGATATAGACACCAATACTGATATTTCAAACCTTGATCCTGCTCATCATCTCGTGCACTAGACATATAGAATAACAAAACAGGTAAATAAATAAAAAAATAAAAAAATTGTAGTGATTAGTGATGTTGCCGTTGTAGATTTCATCATTAACATAATGAATAACGTCAAAATTTGTGATGCTAACTTATTAAGAAATGTTAATTAACTATTAGTTCTTTATTCTATTATTTTAAATGGCGGAACTTGACCGTCACCTCTAAATGTAATTTATTTGTTTTTGGTTGTCATTGCAGTATGTAGCATACAGATTCCCCATCATATCATATCCCAAATCACATAAATTTAAGTTGTTCTGTTTTTTTTTTTTTTTTTTTTTTTTTTTTTTTTTTTTGTCCTTCTTATTCCCCCGTCCCAATATAAGTGGCCCCTTTATTTTGGGCACGAGAATTTAGGTAGTGGGATTTAGTAGTTAAAGTGGTGTGAATAAATTTGACTAATTCATCCATCTAATTTATAATGGTTACATTTGACTTTTAACCATATTTATTATTTAACTTTGACTTAATGTTATCGTAATGATGTAGAAAGACAAAAATAGTCAAGTGTGATCTTGTTGGAATCGTCTAATCGTATAGTTTTAGAATATATATTTTATATAATTTTTATTTATACCCATTTTGAGATATTAATTGTTAAACATATACAGGGACTTTGTGCAGAAAGTACAATTGTCATTATTGTGGGGTTTTTAATCATGTTTATGTTAATCTAATTTACTTAAAAGGGAAAGTGACCACTTTTAATGGGACACCCCAAAAAGGAATCGTGGTCACTTTTTTTAATGAGAATGGTTATGGTACTTCCAATGTGAATGGTAGTACATCAAGACAAATCATCTCAACCATACAAAAATATCCAATGGCTATAACATAAAAAGGGTAGAATTGTCAAACATAAATAATTATATCTTTAGTAATAAAATCATTCACAAAATAAATTTAGTGATTGCTATCCTTAAATCAAGATCATATAAAAAATTTGCATAAATTAGCTCTCTTTTGACACAATTCATGGCATAATAATAGACAAATTATCTTTATTCATCTTTTGCACTCCTCAGTCTTTCATTCCTCTTAATTTGCTATTTTTCTATTTTTAATTTCTAAAATATGATAGGATATTTAGATTCCTTGTATCGAGTGGATAAATTTTCATATAAAGAACGTCCAAATCCGAGCTCATTTGAGAAAGTTAAAGCCATTTGTAGTTTGTAATATAAATTTTGTTGTATATACTACGTCGCTGAAATGAATAGGCTATGTCGCTGAATTGTAATGTCTCCGTCGTTGAATTGTAATGTCTCCGTCGCTGAATTACATAGCCACCGTCGCTGAAATGTAAAGACTGTATTTTTTAAAATCGTAATGCACTTCAAATGACTCTAACTTTCTCAAACGAACTCGGATTTTGACGTTCTTTATATGAAAATCTACCTAATCGATGCAATGAATCTAAATTTCCATCAAAATTTGGAAATTACAAATAGATAAATACCAGATTTTCAAAAGAAAAGATATCTTATGCTCATTGTTTTAAAAATATGATATTTATATGTTTAGACTTTCTAAAATCTGAAAGGATATTTAAATTCCTTGCATTGAGTAGATATATTTTCATATAAAGAACGTCCAAATCGGAGGTCATTTGAGAAAGTTAGAGTCATTTGAAGTTGTCACATAGATTTTGTTGTATTAGCTACGTCGCTGAAATGTAAAGGCTCCGTCGTTGAATTGTAAAGCCTCCGTCGCTGAATTCTAAAGCCACCGTCGCTGAATTACATAGTCACCGTCGCTGAAATATAAAGGCCGTGTTTCTGAAAATGACAATAAACTTCAAATGGCTCTAACTTTCTCAAATAAACTCAGATTTTGACATTCTTTATATGAAAATCTATGTACTCGATGCAAGGAATTTAAATTTCCTATCAAAATTTTGAAATTATAAATAGATAAATACCAAATTTTTAAAGGAAATGATATCTTATTCTCGTTATTTGAAAAATATGATATTTATCTGGTTAGACTTTCTAAATTTTGGTAGGATATTTATATTCCTTGTGTTGAGTAGATAGATTTTCATATAAAGAACGTCCAAATCCGAGCTCATTTGAAAAAGTTAGAGCCATTTGAAGTATGTCATAAAAAAACTATGTTGTATAGGCTATGTCGCTAAAATGCATACTCTATGTCGCTGAATTGTAAAGCTCCCGTCGCTGAATTGCAAAGCCACCGTCGCTGAAATGTAAATTTTACGTTTCTGAAAATCGCAATTAACTTCAAATGACTCTAACTTTCTCAAACGAACTCGGATTTTGACGTTCTTTATATGAAAATTTATCTACTCGTTACAAGTAATCCAAATAATCTATCAAATTTTAGAAATTCCAAAAAGAAAAAGTAGATTATGAGGAAGAGAGAAGTATGAGCATGAGAATTGAGAAAAATGAAGAGAGATTATTTGGATCTTATTGAAATTACAATAGTACCCTTTATATTAATCTTAGTCATTGATTTCGATATTTCATCAATGGCCTGAATTTGCCACAGTACATCAAGAGGCATAGGTCTGTGCACCCTAACCAAAGCCTTTTTTAATGGGAGGGAGGGAGTATTATCTATCAAATTGTTTGGAAATTGGAACGCTTGTGAGCAGTGGTGTGTATACTCTGGACACAACAGCCATCCACACTTGGGGACCGAGATATATACTCCCTCCGTTTTTTTTTAACTTCACCCATCCTGCACTGCACGCAATCCAATATACATTTTCAATCATCAATATCTCATATTATATATAAGTAAAAATTATAAAAATTTGATATTCTAAAACTACTCGATTAGACGAATCCAACAACATCTCACTTGACTATGTTTTATCTTATATAACTATGATAAAAAGATGAATCAATGTTACTTAATGAATAGTATCTACTATTCAAAGGGAGAAGATAAAAAAAAACGGAGGGAGTATAACATAATTTAATATTTTTAATATACTATTAAATAATAAAAAATAAATTTATATTAAAAATTCGTATTAGTTTTTATATATATATAAACGAAAATACTAGACAATTGTGAAACATATTTAAAATTTAAATTATAAAATTTTAAAAATATTATTTCATTTTATCCTCATTAAACTATAAAAAAACACTAACAAACTATGTAATTACGGGGACTTGGGGATTTGGCCTAGTGGTCATATCCCTCGACTTCCAATCTTATGGTTGGGGGTTCGATTTCCACTCGGGCCCCCTATTACTCCCCTTTATCTCGTTGACTTGTGTGGCTTGGGCTCCCACACATTCTTGCCGACAATGAGTGCCAATATTTATCAAAAAAAAAACAAAAAAAAAAAACTTACATATGTGGGGGTATGATTAACCAGAGCACCTATGTATGCAGTTATTAAGATATCGGCCTTGATTTTAGAATCTTAAAATTTTACGATCCTGCCCCTTAAAACAGTGCAAGGTCTTTGTATATGATATTTAAATTAGTAGGATCTGGATCTTGATTGTAGGATCTCACGATCCTATTCAATCCATTCATACTAAAATAAATATGCTCTCATAATCTTATGTTGATTATAAGAAAGACCTTGAATTTTATTTATTGTTTATAATGCTTTATCGCTTCATTTACCTAATGATATTATGTGTTATGATTTCATTCGTTAGTATGTACTGTATAATTGTTTTCATATATTTTTATAATTTGATAAGATCTTAAAATTTCACTTTAATCTCAATTTTGTAAAGATAAAAAATAATTCAAGCTAAGATATTGATTTTGAGCCTACGTAGTCCTGCCCCCGTTATGAGTTGCATATAATAATAATGACGAAATTACCAAATTGTGTTATCAAATCAAATCACAAGCCAAATATATGTAATTAATTCAAGTGGAGTCTATCTATAATCATTTAAAATTATATAGATGTCAATTTGTAATAAATTATGAATATAGTATTCAAAGCCATTGTGTGTTAATAATACATAGAAGTAGTGTGTATATATATATATTACATATGTATATATAATGGTATTTGTTGTGATATATTGATTATATGTAGTTTTTATTGTACAGTAAACAACAATATGGCCGCTCAGGGAAAGGTATTCATCTTCTGAGATGGGATATCATGGCTACTCCGAGGGTACAAGGAGGGTTGGGATTTCGTAAATCTAGACACACTAATGTTGCCCTCCTTGGCAAATTGGTATGGGATCTAGTATCGGATAACACGAAGCTGTGGGTTCGGGAATTTCGTGACAAGTACTGCCCGAATGGCCTCCTTTCAAGAACTCTGCCTGCTGCTGGTTCGGTTACCTGGCGCAGTATATGTAAAGCATTACATTGGCTAGCTGGGGGTTTCTCATTCCAAGTTGGGGATGGCCAATGTTCATTATGGTTCGCACCATGGCTTAATAATAAAGCATTGGGGCCCCAGGTAAATTTCATTGAAACTTGCGACTTGGACTTGAGGGTGATTGATATAGTGCAAAATCATCATTGGAACCTGTCCCAGGTTTGGACAATCCTGCCGGACACTATCAAACAAAATATACTCCAGCTGCCGCCTCCTTATCTTCACCATTCATGTAAGAGTGGTTGGAGATGGAACGGGAATGATGATGGATGTTATACGGCTCGCTCGGGCTACAAGTTTGTTTTGGGGACTGGGGAGAGTAGCCAGGGGTGGTCTTGGATGTGGATTTCTGCCATCCCGGAAAAGATATCTTTTTTTCTTTGGTTAATAGCTCATGAGGCAATTCCTTGTAATCATCTCAGACATCATCGATAAATGGCTGCATCACCGTTGTGTAGTCTATGTGGTGTTCATGTGGATGACTGGATTCATTCTCTCTTTGAGTGTACATGGGCAGGCCAGGTGTGGCTGTCGATTTGCATCCAGGTGCCCACGGATCTGAGGTCTATTCCAAGGAATCAAATTCGTTGGTGGATGAAAGGTATGTACAACTATTATGGTAGTTTGTTTATTGCTGGAGTTTGGAGTATTTGGCTTGAACGGAATTCTCGAATTTTCCGTGGTACGGAGATGTCTCTTCATTCGATTAATCGGGGTATCTATTATCTTACTTCTTGTCTGGATAGTGCCCTACCACGAATTAAGGAAGATAGATTGCACCCTAGGATGGTTTGCTGGAACATGAGTCAATGGATGGGATCTTTTATACATTCTGATGGTTCCTTAATTGCTAGCTCGGGACGGGCTGGTTTTGGGGCTGTTCTCAGGGACCAGTCAGGCGCTTGGATTGGTGGTGTGTCGGGTTACTTAGGGAATGTCTCTATCTTGAAGGCGGAAGTCTGTGGTATCTTGCATGGGTTGTCTTTGGCAAGGGAGAAGGGAATTAATGAGGTCATGTGCTGCTGTGATTCTTTTGCCGCTCTACAGCTCATTAAAACCCCTCCAGGGAGGTTTCACTGTCTTATGCCTCAACTTCGGAAGATTGAAGAGCTTCAAAGGGAGTTTCGTATCTGCAGATTTGAACATTTGTTGAGAGAAGGTAATGCTGTGGCTGACTGTCTGGCCAAGTTGGGAGCGAATGATGAGCAGTTCTTCACGACGTGGGCTTTTCCGCCTGATCCATTGCTTCCTCTTCTTTCTGCTGATGCGATGGGAACTTGGTTCCCTCGACAGTAGTTTGAGATAGATGTTTAGTTGGTTTTTATTTTAATTTTTTCCTTTTTTTCCTTGCCTTCATTGGCTGTATCGCAAAAAAAAAAAAAATATGGAAGCTAAGAAAAATATATTAGGCAATGGATAGTATATATGTGGTAATATATGTGTATATGTGTATGTAGTAATATGACAGAGAGTTTAATTGTAAAAGGGGTTGTAGGGAGAAATAGAGTGAACGAGCAAATGCTTGCATAAGAATTAATTTCTAACATATCAGTTGTACATATTTATAGAGCAAAAGTATGAGTACATGAGGGGATAGTCGGATAGGATTTAATTTAGCTAGTCAAATGACAATTTGCTTTCTCTTCCATCATTAATACATCCATATCTTTGATGCATGAATCTGATAAGTGCATGCATCTGTAATACTCCCTCTTGGATGTCTTCGATACAAAGAATATGCCTCGTTAAAACCTTACTTGGAAAAAACCCTATGGAAAAAATCCAAGTTAGGAAAAAGAGTACATTATTCTTGTATGTTTACTTCTCCCTCTGATCGAAACATCAGTTGAGATTCTTTAGTTGGCGCATCCCAATATTTTTTACCAACTTCTCGAATGTTGCCGTTGGTAGTGCCTTGGTAAACAAATCTGCAAGATTATCAGCAGAACGGATTTGTTGCACATCTATTTCACCATTTTTCTGTAGATCATGAGTGAAGAAAAATTTTGGTGAAATATGTTTCGTTCTATCTCCTTTAATATACCCTCCCTTCAATTGTGCTATACAAGCTGCATTATCTTCGTATAGTATTGTTGGGGGTATTTTTTCTTCAGTAGCTATGCCACAATTTTTCAATATATGGTGCATCAAAGATCGCAACCATACACATTCTCGACTGGCTTCATGAATTGCTAAAATTTCAGCATGATTTGAGGAAGTAGCAGTCAATGTCTGCTTCATTGATCTCCATGAAATTGCAGTACCGCCACAAGTAAAAACATAGCCAGTTTGAGATTTGGCTTTATGCGGATCTGACAAATATCCAGCATCAGCAAAGCCGATTATTTCATGTCGAGAATTATTTGGGTAAAATAACCCAAGATCAATAGTTCTTTGGAGATAGCGAAATATATGTTTAATTCCATTCCAATGTCGTTTTGTAGGAGATGAACTGAATCTCGCTAATAAATTTACTGCAAATGATATATCTGGTCTAGTGCAGTTTACGAGATACATTAAAGCACCTATGGCACTTAAATATGGGACCTCTGGCCCAAGAATTTCTTCATCTTCCTCTTGTGGTCTAAATGGATCCTTTTTTATATCAAGTGACCTTACGACCATTGGAGTACTCAATGGATGTGCTTTATCCATATAAAATCGCTTTAATACTCTCTGGGTATAAGCTGTTTGATGGATAAAAGTTCCATTATTTAAATATTCAATTTGCAGACCAAGGCATGATTTGGTTTTACCAAAATCTTTGATTTCAAACTCCTTTTTCAAGTATTCAACAGCCTTTTGGAGCTCCTCTGGAGTTCCAATTAAGTTGAGATCATCAACATAAACTGCAATGATTACAAATTCTTGTCCATTTTTCTTAATGAAAATACATGGACAGATTAGGTCATTTGTATAACCTTCTTGTACCAAAGACTCACTGAGTCGGTTATACCACATTCGCCCGGACTGTTTCAGTCCATATAGGGATTTTTGTAATTTGATGGAATACATATGTTTAGGATTTGATTCACACGTCTCTGACATTTTTAATCCCTCTGGGATCTTCATATAGATATCTGTATCTAAATTTCCATATAGATACGCAGTAATAACATCCATTAATCTCATTTCAAGATTTTGATGGACTGCTAAACTGATAAGATATCTAAATGTTATTCCATCCATTACAGGGGAATATGTTTTATCATAATCAAATCCGGGTCTCTGTGAGAACCCTTGGGCGACTAATCTCGCTTTGTATCTGACAATTTCATTTTTGTCATTTCTTTTTCTTACAAAAACCCATCTGTATCCGACTGGCTTTATATTTTCTGGTGTTTTGACAATTGGTCCAAACACTTTTCTTTTAGCCAGGGAATCCAATTCAGATTGGATTGCATCTTTCCATTTTGGCCAATCTTTTCTTTTCCGACATTCATCAACCGAATTTGGTTCATGATCCTCGTCATCATTTATGATGTCAAGTGCTATATGGTATGAGAATACATTATCTATGATAATTGCATCTCGATTCCAAACATTTCTGCTTGTGACAAAATTGATTGATATTTCATTATTTTCAATTTCCTGTTCCTCTGGAACTGCAAGTTCCTGCTCCTCTGGAGCAGTTTTCTCTTCAAGAACTTCTTTTTCCTCTGAAATATTTTCTGCAATTTTGTCACTTTCAATGATTTGTGATCCTCTTTTCTTTCGAGGATTTTTATCTTTGGAACCTGGTGGTCTTCCACGCTTCAAGCAAGCGTGCAGTAGATTCATCTTTGGCACTTGTAATTGGTCCCTCTGGGACATTAATTTTGATTGGAACATTTGCTGCCGGTATAAGAGATTTTGTTACTCTTTTAGTGTCGCATAATGCGTCTGGCAATTGATTTGCAATATTCTGCAAATGTATAATTCTTTGTACTTCTAGTTCACAATCATTTGTACTAGGATCAAAGAAATCTAACAGTGTTTTCCAATTGATTTCTTTTTCCTTCTTTGGTTGATTTTTGTTGTCTCCCCCTAATGTCGGGAAATGAGATTCGTCAAAATGACAATCTTTGAATTTCGCAGTAAATAAATCACCAGTTAATGGTTCGAGATATCGAATAATTGATGGTGATTCATACCCGACATATATTCCCAATCTACGTTGGGGACCCATTTTGTGCGCTGAGGTGGTGCAATCGGGACATACACAGCGCAACCAAATATTCTAAGATGGGATATATTGGGTTCATGCCCAAACGTTAATTGTATAGGGGAGTATTCATGATAATGTGTCGGTCTTAACCGCACCAATTTTGCTGCATGTAATATTGCATGCCCCCAAGCTGTCAATGGCAATCCAGATCTCATTAATAATGGTCTGGTAATTAATTGTAAACGCTTTATAAGCGATTCAGCAAGTCCATTCTGTGTATGGACATGAGCAACAGGATGCTCAACTGTTATGCCAATTGACATGCAGTATTCATCAAACCTCTGGGATGAATATTCACCAGCATTATCCAATCGGATATTTTTTATTGTATAATCAGGGAACTGTGCTCGTAATTTAATAATTTGAGCAAGTAACTTTGCAAACGCATGGTTGCGAGATGATAATAATGATACATTGGACCATCGTGTTGATGCATTAATTAGCACCATAAAATATTTAAATGGTCCACATGGTGGATCTATAGGTCCACATATATCACCCTGAATTCTTTCAAGAAAACTGGGGCTTTCAGTTCCTACTTTTGTTGGTGAATGTTTGGAAATCAATTTTCCTTTGGAGCAAGCAACACATATATAATCATTATGTTGCAGTAATTTTTGTCCCTTTAATGAATGGCCATGACTATTTGTAATAATTCGCCTCATCATTGTAGAGCCAGGATGGCCTAGGCGATCATGCCATATCATATATTCATCATTAAGCCTATGACTTCCAACAGACCTCTGGCCTATTTTGGGATGATATTCATTAGTGGGCCTATGGCCATCAATAAACCTCTGGTTTATTTGGGGAATATTAGACCTGTGGTCTAAGTGATAATTTTCAATTATATTTATCTTTGAAAAATACAATCCAGAAGACAGAGCTGGTAATTTTTCCAATATATATTTCTTACCATGAGTAGTATTTGTAATTAATAAATATTCGACATTCTCTGAAGTCGATGTCTCGAGATGATATCCATTTTCTCGGATATCTTTAAAACTTAATAAATTTCTTCGAGACTTGGGAGATAGGAGTGCATTTTTCACAATTAATTTTGTTCCCTCTGGGAAAATAAGGTTGGCTGTGCCAATTCCTTGTATAATATTTGCACTACCACATATTGTGTTTATGTTTGTATCTCCCGTTTTTAAATTGGAAAAATACCTTATGTCTTTTAGTATCGTATGCGTTGAAGCACTATCAATAAGACATATATTATCACTTTTATAATTCCCCATTTTGCTGTAATTAAAAGAAGATATTATTAATATTAAAACAAGATTTAATATAAGAGAAATATTACAATATAGAGACAATAATATAGCACACATACAAAAGTAAACACAGATACAAAAGTTCAAAGCATAATGAAAATAATAATACAACATAAAAATTAAACCAAATCATTATATAAATCATCAACTTGAAATTCTGGGATATTGGGCATATTCTCCTCAGAATTCATTCCGTCAATATGGTTTGTTTCAACCACCCTTTTTCCTTTATCCCTCTGGGAATCTTGATAAAGTTTCACCCAATGATCTCTGGTACGATAATTTTTGTACCAGTGCCCTTTTAGGCCGCATCTATCGCATTTTGCTTCTTCATAATTCTGTTTTTGGACATCACCACTGGTGTTGCCCTGATTCTGATTACGTGTGTCTGTCGTGGGCCTAATGTAAACATTGTTGCGGAAATGATTTTTCCCACGACCTCGGTTATACCCACGACCACGAGGTCTCTGACCCCGGCCACGACTACGGCCGCGACCATGGCTGGAAGATTCAATCACATGTGCCTCTGGCAATGGACTACTGCCAATTGGTCTCATTTCATGATTCTTTAATAATAAATCATTATTCTTTTCAGCCAATAACAAAAACGTAATCAGATCAGAATATTCAGTGAAACCCTGTGCTCGGTATGTTTGCTGTAACACCGAATTGGAGGGGTGGAATGTAGAGAATGTCTTCTCTAGCATTTGTTTATCAGTAATTGTCTCACCACACAGTCTTAATTGTGATACGATATTAAACAGAGCAGAATTGTAATCATTTACTGATTTAAAATCCTGGAATCGTAAGTGTGACCAGTCATACTGGGCTCGAGGGAGATTTATTGATCTTAAATGATCATATCTTTTTTCTAAATTCTCCCAGAGTTCATTTGGGTCTTTGACCGTTAAATATTGTGTTTTCAATCCCTCATCAAGATGATGGCGGATGAAAATCATAGCCTTCGCACGGTCTTGGCTTGAAGCCTGATTATCTTTTTCAATTATTTTTTCAAGACCCATTGATTCCAAATGGATTTGAACATCCATTTTCCAAGATAGATAATTATCTCTAGATACCATCAGTGGTCTGAAATCCTGCTTTGTCAAGTTAGCCATAATATAATTATTGAAATACAAAGATTAAATATTACCTCAAAGGAAATTCCGGCAGAGCTCCGTCAGTGGCTCGTGCTGATAACGTGTTGTGATATATTGATTATATGTAGCTTTTATTGTACAGTAAACAACAATATGGAAGCTAAGAAAAATATATTAGGCAATGGATAGTATATATGTGGTAATATATGTGTATATGTGTATGTAGTAATATGACAGAGAGTTTAATTGTAAAAGGGGTTGTAGGGAGAAATAGAGTGAACGAGCAAATGCTTGCATAAGAATTAATTTCTAACATATCAGTTGTACATATTTATAGAGCAAAAGTATGAGTACATGAGGGGATAGTCGGATAGGATTTAGCTAGTCAAATGACAATTTGCTTTCTCTTCCATCATTAATACATCCATATCTTTGATGCATGAATCTGATAAGTGCATGCATCTGTAATAGTATTCAAGTTGTAGTTTGAAATAGAAGTGTATATTTCGAGCTTGAGTAGCTTGACTTGATCTTTATTATATAGATTAAATAAGCTAAATATTTTACTATATGTTTAAATAAAACCCATTCACACCCGGCCCCTATCCATCAGTTATTACCATTTGTAATTTGTGTGACTTGAATTCTTATATATTTTTATCGACACATGAGTGTCAATGTTTATCAACTAAGCTGTATATAGTTCCACAATGAGTTTTCAGCTCTATCTTAAATGTGTAATTTAAAGAATACATAGTGATTACTATGAATGATATCACGAACTTAATCGCTACACTTTTTTAACCATAGAAACGATTTAATTCATTAGATCGGAAATGTAGGTCCCCTTTAATCTTGAATTAAGTGTGTCGTTAGTGTATTGTTGTGACTACGTGAAAACAGTAAACAAAAGACAGCCAATTTGTTTACCTAGTTTGGTCCTTCGAACCTAGGATGGGAGGATTAGAGACTCTCACTATGTATAAAAACTCAAGCAAGACAAGACTCAATCTGTCTAAACAATTCAACACCAAACTCTATACACAATAGAACGTTTTTTTAGTAGAACAATTGTAGTTGAAACTCCCGCTAAACTGCAGGCACTGGACAGACGATCCAATTTGGTGTAACCTTGACAGGTGATTCTCACAAGTCTTGAATCTTGAACATAGCAGAAAACCCGTACTATCTCATCATACCATGAAAGCTCACTACCACGCAACAATTCCAAATCAATGAATAAAAGTAGTTCTTCAATAAGAGAATTCTTATCGAAGCAATGTGAAGCGCAAAAGCCCTCAATGACGAAGATGAAGATCTCTGAAGAAACTCACATCATCAAGGGAAACTCAATCTAAAGAATATGATCTATAAACTCTAAAAACCAATTCAAGAAGAATATGACAATGTACATCTGGATCTATACACACGAGCCAAATACAAACATATATTTATACGGCTAAAAACAATTAAAACACTTAGAGCCTGTTCTCCTGGACTTATTTTCAGCACTTATTACTTATTCTTATTAAAATCAGACCAGATGAGACCAGACCAGATCATACCACACTATATGTATAGTTGTAATCAGATCAGATCAGACCAGACAAGAGCCAATCAGATCAGACCAGAAACATTCAAATCAGACCAGACCAAATCTTATAAAATTCAGATCAGAATACCTTATTTCATGCGAAGAGAACATAGCCTTAGTAAGTCGGATAACAAACTCTAGACACAACTAACTACAAATATGATAACTGTCTTAATCAGTTCTTGTTGTTGTAGCGTCATTTCAACAGCGCGTGAACGATCTTTATCATCTACACAAAAAGTCTTAGAATACCAACATGAAATACCATCATTAACGAGATTAACGAACAAAATTGAGCAGGGACAAAGAAAAATTCATGTAGTTATGACCATTGGAATCAAGTCATTACATATTATTGAGATTGTTACATAAGCAAATGTGATGCTCTCTTTAAAAACTTGAGCTATATATGAAGCGCAGTTATCAATGGAAAATGTTGTTGTAGGAATACCTGCTGCTCTAGGTCTCTCTACTATGTCCTTTGTCGACTTTACTGAGGTTTATTTCAACTTTCTTTCAAGTGAGATACAGTATTTGCCAACACATATTGTCCGAAATGACAATAATACCCCACGCCGGTACCAACTTTCTGCCATTTCCTTTTCTGGACAATTTACCTTTTTCCTTTTTAACTCGTTTTTACTATTTTCACCCCCGGCCAGCCGTGGGAAGAAGCTCTGATGCGTATGGTACCCCCAATCTCACTACAGAGCGTCCGCTACACGCGCATTTTATTCCACTCCCATGTATGGAGATACTCCCTCCGTCCCGCGAAGATTGAACCCCTTTTTTTTGAGCACGGTAATTTAGATGGTGGAGTTTAGTAGTTAAAATGGTGTGAGTATTTGTGTTTAAGATTCTAATGAATTTTGATACTGTTTATTGTTTAACTTTGACTTAATATTATCATAATGATATAATTTGAGAAAAATATTCAAGTGTGATCTTGTTAGAATCGTCTAATCGTGTAGTTTTAGAATATAAAATTTATACAAATTTTATTTGTATCAATTTTGTAATATTAAGAGTTAAAGAAATATAAGGGACTTTGTGTAGGAAAGTAAAAATGCATTGGAATTTGTGAAGAATAGTAAAAGTAAGTATTTTTAATGGGATTTGACAATAATTAAGATTATAATCAAACTTATATTAATTTAATTTTTCTAAAAATGGAAAGTGATCAAACTTTGTGGGACACTCCAAAAAGGAATAGGGGTCAAACTTCGTCGGACGGAGGGAGTAATACATTACTTTATTTTTCAAGTTAGCAATATAAAGTAATTCATTTATTTTTGCCATTTAACATCCGCCTAATCTATTAAGTACAGTATAATTTATTCAATTAAATATAAAAGTTAAGATAGAATAATTGCAAATTATTAGGAATATTATTTAAAGAATGATAAAACTATGGGATGAGGAGTTACCGTAGTAGTCAAGTCCCCAACTCCCTATAGGTTGGGGATTCGATTCCTCACGTGACCCTTATCTCTACCATTTACCCCTTTTATAATTTGTGTAACTTGGACTCTCACACACTTTTGCCGACACATGAGTGTCAATGTACTGAATACACATATATTTTTTAAAATTTGTATTGAATACACATAGATTTTTTATAATTTGTATTGAATATACATAGATTTTAAAGACTTTTTAAAATCTGTACTGAATACACCGAAATTTTTAAAAATTTTTTAAAATTTAAATTGAATACATCCCAACTTTAAAAGTCCAAAAAAATCCTACGGGCTCTGGATTGAATGTACCCCGTAATTGATTAATTATAAGTGATAGATAGTTTCCCTATTCTCAAATAAGTGCTCCACTTCTGCATTTCACGCAGTCCAGGCCATATTTTTAAATGTTTATAACTAAAATTGTATATAAGTAAAAATTATAAAAATTTGATATTATAAAACTACGTGATTAGACGAATCTAACAAGATCTCACTTGACTATGTTTTATCTTATATAATTATGTAAAAAAATTGATCAAAATTACTCAATGAATAGTTATTACTGTGCAAATGGAGCACTTAAATGAGAACGAATGAGGTAGATGTGAACAAGATAAATAATGAAGTGAATATTAAGGAGATTTGTACGAAGATGTATTAATTATAGGATTGATTGTCTGCGTGACTTGTGATTCACTGATTTGGAAGTCATGATATATCGTCACCAATTTTTAAATATATTACTTAAAGTTTAGAAATTGTTGGTCAACTATTTCGATTACTTCTATTGTAGCATCCATTCCTCCATTAAAATTTAATAATATAGTATTATATGTTGATTCTTGAATTTTAATAAACGTCTAGAATATTTAATTAATGTATATGTATACCATTAATCTAGTTAGCACGCTTCCTTCCCACAGATTGTAAGAAGAATGTTTATAAAATCCAAGCACGCATTTTATTAATTATTAATTACGATAACTTTTTGGTTGTATTCCCCGTTATTTAATATATTATTTTTAAAGACTAATATATCAAATTATATAAAATAAAAATAAAGTAAATTTGAGATCTATTACTCCAAGCTCTTACATATTCAAATACATTGGTTAAGTCCCTTGACTTCCAACGGAAGATTGAAGGTTCGATTCCCCACCGGCCCCCTATTCCTTCCTTTTATTTCCCTTTGTAATTGTGTGGCATGAGCTCTCACCACCCTTTCTAGGCCTTCAATGGCTCATCAAAAAAAAAAAAAAAAAAATACAGTGATCCAATCACAACCTAAATGTTAGTTTAGTGGTCAAATGCTGTTGGACTGAGTGTACGGAGTTTCGGTAGCTTAAGCAATGGTCTCGAGATCGAGTCTTTTTTTTTTCCCCGGGAAAAGGGAGGGCCGACGGGTTCGAGCCTTTGTATATGCAGAATTATTGCTTTGAGAGAGACAACTCTTCAATGGCCACTAAATTCTCGAGAGGTTGGTTTTGGGTCTAATGTGACTTGAGAATACCTGGACCCGCCAAAAAAATGTCAGTTTAGTGTGTAGGGCTCATCTGATTGTTGAGTGTTTCAACATTTACGGTTTTAAAGGAATTTAAGAGTAAATTCGACATCTTAACAACTCTTGTTGTGACCTACTACTTCATTATTCATTGGAGATTTTCTTCTTTTCCTTGTTGGGAATTGGGACGTGACTCGTGAGGGACAAAACAAATACTGTCCACATATCAATAGCATGCATGGGCTCTGCAAAAGGATTTAGTACTTAGTTTTACCTATATTATAAATTTTTACCTCAAGTATAAAACACCCCTACAATATGAGAGAAGTACATTTCATGTTTTAACGTTTTTTTTTTTTCCCTTTTTCTTAAATTTTTACTATATACTTATGTGTCATTTGATATATTTACTTTAAAGCGTAACTAAACTTATTTTTCAATCTAACTTTAATTTTATTACAATCAACCTAATAAGTACTATTTCATTCCCATAAGTTATGGTCGTTGATTAAGCGTATCAGGGAGGTTCGCAGGTCTTTTGAGGTGTGTGATGTCCGCCATGTCTATAGGGAAGATAATAGAGTGGCGGATGCTCTGGCGAGGTGGGCTTGCAGTGAGGATCATTTTTTTACTACGTGGGCGTACCCTCCGGATAGGTTTTATGAGATGTTCTATTGCTTCGATATTATTATTTATTGAATAATAATTCTTGTAATAAGATTTTTTTTTTTTTGGCCCAGCAAGTTTTGTAATAAGAATGTTAATAAAAAATAAATAATAAAAAGATTTTATTTCACTTATTTTCTTTTATCTAATAAACTATTATTGGGTTATTTCTTATGAAAATGTCAAGAGATTTTCAATCTTATTTTGGAAGACAAATTTGATACAGAAATATTCTCTTTTTTTTTTTTTTTTAACTCAACAGCATATACAAGCTAGTAAATGGATGGTAGAAGCCCATACCATACAAATTATATAGGGACAAATGGAAGGGACGATAGGAGGGCGATGAGGAATTGAACCCGTAAATATTGCGAGTCGGAAGACTTGACCACTAAAACAAGTCCTCATCCCCAAATCATTCCATCTATTATCACCGGTTGATTTTGGATTGGAAAACGTATCCATATTCTTTATAACCACCACAAAATCAAACATCAAACCTTAAAAATGGTATAGTGGCCTCTCAACGTCAAATGAATACTAGTAAAACAATAGAAATTGCACGCAATGCACGCACTCGCAACCGCAGGTGGGATATCGAAATGCGACTTTACCCCTCTCTGCGTTTCGTGCCCTCATAAAACGCCAATAATATTAATAACTATCATTAAATAGGAACCATAGAGAGGCAGCAGACGCAGTACATGTAGGGATAAATCTGTCATTTTCATCCCCTCGTATTTTTTCCTCTCCAACTGAAAATGACTCCAACTTGATATCATCTCTATATGTCTATCGTGTATGTATCTCCCCACACACCTCTTCTCCTCCCCACAACCAATATTATTTTTTAATTAATCCTTTTTTTTTGGGAAATTTTTGCACCTATATATAAATCGGAGATGCGCACACCGACTTGAATTCACCACTACAAGTGCTTCTCCTGCTTTTTTTTTTTTTTTTTTTCTCTTTAATTTTATGTCAGTTTTTTGAGCGGTTTTGATCTATCTATTCGAGAATTTGGAAGTGATCCGAGCGATCGCCGGGAAAATGGTGGATCTTCAGACTGTGTGCTGTATGTGCGGCGACGTTGGGTTTCCTGATAAGCTCTTCCGCTGCTCCAAGTGCCGTTACCGGTTTCAGCACTCGTACGCATCTAATCTCCTTCTCCTTGTAGATATGTATGTGTTGTGCGTGTTGTTGAATGCCTGTTTGTTGTTACGATGGTGAAGATGAATGATCTAGAGCTTCCGCATGATAATAGCTTAACCAATCAACACGGCGTTGCAATTTCTTGTGGTATTTTTCGTGAGGTCCTTTTTTTTTTCTGAAAAAAAAAATTTATTTACGGAATCGCGATCACAGTTATCTCGTGGCTTTGAAAAACCGCTATATTTTGGTAAGGAAGTACTATATCGGATGATAGCTCTGGAAATTATGAGTATGGAATGGAGATTTGGGGGAAAAAGTAATCTAGATTGATGAATTAGTCCACTTAACAGGTACTGTAGCAACTACTACAGTGAATCGTCGGAGCCGATTCAGGTGTGCGAGTGGTGCCAATGCGAGGAGAGGAACTCGTCGTCGTCTTCCTCGAGGAACAGCAAATCGGCGGCGGCGCATGCAAGCGAGGTCAGATCAGCCTACGCCGGCGAGAAAATTAAGCAGCAGCAGCAGCGCGATGAGGGCGGTGCCTCGGCTGCCGCCGAGAAAGCCACCGCCAAAACGGCGTCGCCCCGGCCGTCCCCCCGCAGGTACAAGCTCCTAAAGGATGTTATGTGCTGATTATGAGAAGAACCATAAATAAAAATTTTTAAAAGAAAAATAATAGTAATAATAATATCATCTTGTGTCCTGTATTTATATGTGATGTATAATATCAAAAAAAAAATATGCGAAAAAAATGACTACAATAATACGGTGGTGTATTTCAGTATTTACGAGTGCAGTGATAGTTGGAGGTTGTTTTCTAGTGTGTTTTTGGACTTTATGTGTTTTTTTTTATGTTGTGGCCCATGTCTCGTTACTCGTTAGCCTAATAAACTGTTGATATTTATATTTTTATATTTATAAATATATAAGTATTAGTATATGTGTATGTAAATAATAAATTAAGCGTGGGACGGCTGCCCTTTTCGGCTTCTTCAAGTTTAAACCACGATATTAACTAACTTAATTATAAACGCTTTCCCTCCTTTTCATGTATGAATTACGTGCAGCTCTGGTTTTAATTAATACTATTTCCTTCCTATTTTTTTAAGCTTTTTAATTTGGCATATAGTCCTCACCAACTCGTCCAAGGAGTTCATATAATAGTATAACTACCTTTCAATTTTTATTTTTTATTTTTTATTTTTTATTTGAAGAGCCGTAGAAGAAAAAGAAAAAATAACTAGGAGAAAATTAATATTGTACTGTTCTTTCTCAAATTTCTATGTGCTGTAAAATCTTCTAAATAATTCCACCTCGGTGGGACTTTTTCGAACTAATCTATATTTTCGTACATAGATTGCTAGCAAAATTTGGCACACGCTTAATGGTTTGATATGTTCACATGCTTTTGTCAATGTTTGTTATTTAACAATGATAATGATAATATTATTGGGGACTCTGGGAGATTATAGTCGTTGAGTACAAACTGTGTAGTAGTACATACAGTATATACTACAAGAATCTGCGGGATTACCGACCAGCATATGCGGTCGGCAACCCAATCGGACGGGTCGTTTCCGGGGTTGCCGACCGGCTTACCGACCGCATTTGCCGGTCGGTAATATCTTGGTCTGGATTCGAAGGCCGACCAATTGTCGAGGGGTCGGTGACGTTGCCGACCCATTTCCCGACCGTCGAATGGTCGGCATATTTTGCCAACAGACGTACCGACCACGGGTCAGTCGGTAAAATCGCCCTGGAGAACCTCCTGGATCTCGCTTTACCGACCGCCTATGCGGTCGGTAATTCGGTCGGTAGATCCTGGAGACCAATTATCGACCGCAAGTGCGGTCGGTAAATCTTGAAACAGCAGCCTCAGTTTGGCTGGTTGTTTCATCCCACCCTGCTGCTCAAATCAAACATCAAACCAACAATCTCAAGTTCAAGAATACATTACAAATTGATACTAAACTTCCAAACAACAATAAAGGTTCGAGAAACACAACTATTGAAACATGTATCTATATATCATTGCTAGTCAACGATCATTAGAATACGTAGTAGTTCAAGTCCAATACCTACAAGTTCAATACCAAAAAGTTCTACAAACATAAGTATGAAATGATCAAAAGACGACAAGTATCCAAAGACGACAAGTATTATGAAATGATAAACGACAAGAGTCAATGAACAACAGAACCACCACCTCCAAATCCATCATCCCCGCGGTCGGGGGATCGAGGACCCCGAACCCCCAGCCATCTCTCCATCTACTCCGCCATGGTCATCTGTGACTGGGAGAGCCGATCTAGAGTCGCCCTGTACTCCTCAAACTTGGCATCCAACTGTGCCTGCGTGACATACTGAGAAGTAGGAGGTGGAGGGGTGGAATCAACTGCATCCATATGCCTGAGCGACCTGGCTATAGATCCTATGCCATAGACCGCCTTCTGCCTGTCGTGGCCACCGGCAACGTCTAGGAAGAGGCGATCCGGATCAAAGCTACTACCAATCTCCGGATCCTGGCTCAAAGTCTCAGCAACGGCATTAAACTCCTCCTGTTTAATAAGATAAAAAATGGTTGGCAACTAAGTTAGTATCGAGGCAAACCATAATCCTTCCACGATATTTAGAATATGTACCTGAAGATCCTTCGACTTATCTCGGACCCAATCATCCTTATGGTGCTTTCTTGTATGTGTGTGCTCATGGAGCTCATGCAAGTGGACAGGCCCATCCTTAGCAGCCGACTATAAATTTCATAAAAAATCAGTGTGATGAGACATTTTCATTAAACTATATTATAAAATTAGAACTAAGGGATATTAAAAAAATACCATGTCATCACGGGTGGCACGGAATCTCTTGGATCCCGCAGTGTGTGTGGGGAGGGTTGGTGCATCCTCCTGACCGCGGCGTCTGTTCAGCTTTCCCCTTTTGCTCTTATCTTTGAATGCTTGGGAATCCCATATTCGTCTCCAATTCTCTGCCACAACCGCATCCCCCGGCATCGGTTTTTTCTTACTTCTTATGTCCAATGTATAATCCTTGTACCTGTTAATTATGTGCAATTACGGTAATGAAACTCTCACATATTACACAATAAAACTCTATTGTTGTAATTTAGAACTCACCGTGCAATATTCCTCTTCTCCCACTCTTTCCTTACAGCAAGGGCATGCTCGGGAGCCCAACGAGCAACTTTCTGCAGATTGAGTTAATGTTCCTTACAGTTAGTAGTGTGAAAATTACACATTATTATTGTCTTAAGCACATCATACCTGGAACTCTCCCTAATAGAACTCGTTTGTCTCTTTTGTAACCTTCCCCCAACTAATCCCATTTAGATCTGCACGTCTGGGATATATGTCCGTAATCTTCCTCGCGACCGCGTTCGGGAAGTCAATACTGTAATACAATGCAAGTTGTTCACCCACATAAGATGAATACGCATATTCTATAACGATACAAGTCAGATTATTAATTTAATTTAATGTAATATGACTTACATCCCATCAGTGGCGTTCGGCGCAAGAAGCACCCTGTCATTCCCCTTCCGAGCAGCGGGAGGAATAGCTTGTGTAGAGCCAACCGATCCTAAAACAAATTGAATGAGGATATTAAAATGCAATTTTTAATGTAACTATATTTTAAAACAGATAGTTCCTGGTGTTTGTGTGGGTGGGGGTGGGGGTGGTGTCTCTGGCACAACCTGATCGGAATCATGAACTCCAGTCTGATCCTCCGCGCTGGCACTAGCAACTGAATTTCAATAAGTAATAATTAGGAATACACAGTTGATCGTATAGTAAGGGAAATGACTGTACACTCAATTACCTGCCATCCGTCACCTGTAAGCCTCCCTCGCCCTCCGGATCCTTGCCGCATCCTCGGCTGATGTAAGGGGTCGCGGCGGCGTGTTTGAAGATGAGCCCCCCCGGTCAGACATCTGTACAAAACAAAGGCCAATCTTATTAGGAATTAACGATACTTCTAAATAAAACATATACAAATTTCAGGCCCAAGTGTATCTGTTAATGCAATATTCGAAATTAGACAAGTACTATATGAATATAGGTCACATCTAACCATATGCTTTAACAAATTTCAAAAACATATAAGAACATCGAATACGACATCCTAAATAAAAATCCAACTCCAACAGTACATATTATATAGGACCAACATATCATGAATGACTCAAAAAAACTAATCCAACTCGTACACTAAATATAACTACAACATAACAAAAAATCCTCAAAATAACAAGTTCAACTCTAACACTATATATAAACTACACAGAATGACTTAACTTTCGCATACGAAGTCCAAAATGAGCAAATGATATATGAAAATTCATCTATCCGACGAGAGGAATCCAATTATGCGTCCATAAACTAAAGTTTACAAAAATTTAATGGGGATTGCACCAAATCAGATCTGTCCCAGTTTTCTCATGACGAAATTGTCACTTTTGTGGATTTTTATAAAGAACACAAGGAAAATCATTAACTTTGTTATTCAAGATCATTCAAATTGACTTTATATAATCTAAATGTTGCCATATATCTACTTCAATCTCACTAAGAATAACCAACAACATGAATGACAATTTCATTGTTAATAGAGGATAACTACAACCAACAACTACAAACCAAAAAACAAAAATGACGAGCATCAATCTCTTTTTCCAAATAAATTCACTTGGTAATATCGAGTTCTCATATTTTAAAATTGTTGTGGTATAACATCATCAATTCTAGCATCACAACTCTTTCTAAAATTATAACTTAATTTCTAATCATATTAAAGTATTAATACTAATATATTATTTTTAATTTTTTCGAGGGTCAATTCACTGATCACATTGTCCTTCATTGTATCCCCTCCTGCCTATATGTATATGCTCTGCCTCCTGCATTTTATCCACTGAATTTTATCTCAACATATATCCCTTAGCTTCAGACTCTGCATGTATATATACAGCTTTTAGGTGAATTTGCCTACCAATCCGGCCACCTATTATTCTCCATGTGTTTTTAGGTTTAAACATCATATCATATTCATTATAATATAAGAATATATATATAATGTGTATACCCAATTGGGTATATTGTCGTTTCAACTACATGCCAAGGATAATAATCCGTTAGTTTATTCCTTCCCTTCCACTTCATAATAAGTTTCATTGGATTGGATTGGATTGGATTGAACCCTCTCTTTGAAACAGGGATTTTCCAATTACTATTATGATCGATCCTCAAGATCGAATGATGCATCCCATCCTCACAATTAATTAATTAATTAATCTTATTATAATAACTCTGATATGACATAGTATAATATAAAAAGAAAGAAACCCTAATCCTATACGACCAAACAAATCAAAGCAAATCAACACCACTTGATCATTAATGAAACCCTAATCCAAATTAAATTCGCTCTAGCTAATTTTCCCATTTAGGGTATTTACAACAGAAATTGGGGGTAATGGCAAGGAATGAAGATGCATGGAATGGAAGAAGCACTCGACTATACAAATACAGTATTCAACTATGATCCTTAAAAAAAAAAAAAAAAAAACTATGATCCTCCCCTTTGTTCCTTTTATAATTTGTGTGGCGTGGACTCCCACCATCCCTTTTCCATATCTTTAATGGCTCCTAAAACAAAAAAAAAAGAAAAAAAATAAAAGATCCATAAGCTAAGCATATCCACCGACCACGTATAATATACTCCACTTGGTCGCCTTTCACACACTTGAACAACTTTCAAAGCATACACACACAACTGACAACACACACCCGTTATTAGGCCTCGTTCTCTAGGACTTATTTCCAGGACTTGTTACTTGTTTTTATTAAAACCAGATCAGATCAAATCTGATCAAATCATTATAATAATATAACTAAGATAAGATAAGATCAGACCAGAAAAATTCAAATCAGATCAGACCAGATCTTATAAAATTCAGATCAAAACAACTTATTTAAGGCTAGAGAACCGGCCATGCCATGAAGTTGACACATGGTATATTGGGAATTTATATCACAAATTTTAGTATACTGGGAATTTATATCACAAATTTTAATTTCCAACATGCAATGAACTCAGTAATAAATGCTTCTTTCTTCAATAGTCAACCCATACCATGAAGTTGACACATGTATCATTACAAAAAATAAAAATATATGTTTCAACTATAATTTTTTTTTTTTCATAAAGTTCAGCCAATAAAGAGGTTAGCCGCTGAAATTCATTGACAACCATCACTTTAACGATTGAAATTCATTCGCTATCACAATTTTAACAATTAAATTAAAAAATTTTCTAATTCTTTATGTATATCCTATTTCCCCGTTATAATATATATATATATTCCACAAAGATTTGGATGTAGTAGTAGGAGTAATTTTTAATCCACCCTTCAAATTTTTCTTTTTGTAATTCCGAAAAGGCAGAGAAAGGGTGGTGGAAGCTTATGCCACACCAAATACAATCCAACCTTCGAATTTGGTATACATATTAATTGCTACTATTAATTAATCACATCCTTATGGGATAAACACAAGAAAAAATATTGCTCTAATATTTAGTTTAATGGTTTATTTGTCTGCCTAGCTAGCTATCTATTTATGGACTATATATAGGTATTTATTTATCTTATTATTTAAGGTATTTTTTTTTGGGTATGGTTATTTGATAGTGAATAATTTTCCTAAGCACCACAAAAAATCGCAAATTGTCAATCGCAATATAATTCATTATTCAATGCATGCCATTTGTCAAACCATAATCATATGTAATTATAAAGTTCCTAAATAGTTGTCTCTTTCAACTCAATTTTATTAACCAATGTTTGCATTAATTAACTCGTAAATTTATATTTTTACCCTTCAACTAAATACAATCTTAATAAATGTCAACAAATAGCATTTATGTAAAGTAAAGGGTAATATAGTAAAAACATAGCATAACTAGCTATAACTACCTAAAAATGACAACTATTTTGGAACACATTTTACTCTCTAAAAAGACAACTAAAAAGGAACTGAAGGAGTACTTATTACACTCCAAATTACAGGTTTCATATTTCACGTATTTACAGAATTTAGTGCCAAGAAAAAGTAACACGCACTTTTAGTCGAAGCCCCATCATAATTTATTTGAAGGTCAAGTCTCCACATCCTTCTTTTTTTTTAAAAAAAAAAATTATATATAATTGTAAATGGAGCTGCTCTGAAACTATTTTTTATTGTTTACTTCTTTCTTCATTAATTGATAAAAAAAATTTCTTCGATCAATGTAATGTGAATTGTGAAAATAAATAATAACTAGAGTACTAGTTTCTATAGAGATGGAAAAGAAAGAAAGCGTTTGTATGTGTAGTGAAGAGACAAGAAAGAATAGACCAAAGGCAAAGGACAGACAATGGGGGCAATATATATAAGTGTTACTTAAATGAAATACAGACCATTAAACTTAGATTTTGGGGTTACATCAGAATCTAATAACCACTCATGCATGTGATTGACCCACCTCTTCTTTTCTTTTCCTTTTTTTTTTTTTTTTCAATTTTCATCTTTATTTTTTAATTCTCAAATAATTAATCACCATTATTGTTATCAGAGGATTCTTTTTGTGAAGGAAAGCTAAGCAAGATAGGAGGGAGTATACTCCAGCTAGTTTCCAGTTTGTGGCTGAAAATGGTTGGATGTGGACACAACACTGGACCATATATAGGAAGTAGTATTATCATACATATTTCCTGTATATAAGTTGATCCTCAAACTTCAAACTTCACTACTTTGAGGCTTTCTGGAAGGTGCCCTAAATCGAAGCTATAAAGGCCCGGCTCAAAGCTAATATCATACTAATGTCAGACTTAAAGTGGCGAACTCAGTCCCCAACATATATTTTTATGTATATATAAAATTTTACTTAAATTTTTATAGTACCAATACATTTGTAAATACTTAAATCAGGAATCATGTGTGATGAAGAAGACTTTCCTCATCACACAGTTTATACGGTGAAAAGGTAGGATTAAAGTAACAAAAGGGTGAATTTGGGATTTGGACTAGAGAGAGAAAAAATAAATAATAAATAAGAATGATAATGGGTCTGGGATTATATCCAACTCAGAACTGGATCTCCAATTGTACTACTTGATTGTATATAAGGGACTTTCCATTTAAGTTGTATTGAAAATATTCGAATGATCTTACTATGTTTGTTCAATTGAGTCATGGGAACACATGGTTGGCTAGGTGTCACACACATCGCCGATGCCAAAATATTTTTTTGGCAAAACCATTGGTTAGAGAAAATATTGGTGATACCATGTCACACAAATTACAAATGAATAAACTAGAGGGATAGGGTGTCGTCGGGCCGGGTAGAGAATCAAATCCCAATTATAAGATTGGGAGACAGGCCAAGGTAATTGACAACTCGGCCAATTCCTCATTTCTGTGTCCAAATATTAATATAGATGTACTCCATTTTTACAGTAGTTGTTCTCTAAATATGTATCCATTTTTACATACTGCATTCATCAATTGAACGAAAACTACCCGAATCCTCCTTTTTACCTGTTGTTTGTAGTCGGACATGTTAGGTCCAGGGATCCAACAAGATGTATTCTTTATGCAGAGGTTCTGTGTAACTAGTTCCGTCTATCACATTGAACACACAGATTAACCAAAACCAGATAAACCAGTAATCATGCACAGCGGAATAAACAATAAATAATCAACAAGTATAAAGAATAAATGAGACACAAGGAGTTGTTGACCCAGTTCGGCCTTCGGCCTACGTCTGGGGGATACCAATCCAGGAGGTTATTTTACTATGTGTTTCAATGATGGTATACAACCACACACACTAGTAAAATAAAGAGAATGACTTCACTCTAATCTCCAGGAAGAGAGTTGTTGGAACCAGACGCAGTCCCAGCTCTGGTATAGGTTTCCCACCTATTTCAACTCCCCAAAGCTCCTGCCTTGAGTTTCCCCTGAAGAAGTCTGTGAATCACTTCTCTGGAACAAGATGATATGAACGATGTTAGCTTATCTCCTATGAAGCCTTTGGATGATCTCCTCAAATAGATTAAGAACTTGCAGACAAACAGAGAAGAGTCCAAGGCTTGTCGATTTAGCAGCAATAGATACATTCAGAGAACAGGGGGCTGCTAATCGATCTTGTTTCTCACACAGTGATTCCGATAGCTTGTAAGAATTTCAGAGTGTTTCCCAGATTGTAAGAGTGAGAGCATATCTTCCATCCCTCAGAAATTCCTTTTAACCAAGAAGCTCTCAAACTGGAACGGTCATATTGGAAATAGCCGTTGAGATTTGACAGGGTCCGTTAGACACAAATTCAAATTCTTGTTTCACTAATCTGGAGGAGGAGTCCTGTAAAATAAATGTTAGTAAATAATCTCCCCAGATTAGGAAAAGAGTCGTTGGGGCTGGAGCAAGATTTTCAGAGATTCCACGTCGCACATGAAGACTGGCGCTCAGGAGGTTCATCCATAGTGTTCAATCATCGACTTTGAACTTCCAACAAAACCTTGACTCAACAATCTCCCCCCTTTTTGGCAGGAAGTGAGCCATAACAATAATCCAGACGATGATGAACTATTACAAGAAAAACAATGAACCTAACAGCACCCATTCTCCCAACAACCAAAATACATCCCAGAAAAGCTCTTTACAAAATATAACAATTTCAACATAGAGCTTGTACATTCAAATTACAAGGGGAAATATCCAGCAATCAATTCACAAATACCAGCAACCAAAAATCATCAGTTCAAAAACCATATATCGCAAAGAGATTTGAGTTAGAAAGATGTTACCAATCTCCAGAGGTTGTTTAATCCAGCATGTTGAATTTGATCTCTCCCCCCTCTGGATCACTTTTTATTGTCAAAAATCATTTAACTCCCCCTCAGTGTCACCTCCATCTTCAGAATTATCCTCATCGCCATCAAGATGAATTATGACATTCTAATCATCGGACCATGTGTCGGGCAATAAGGCTAAGTCTTGCTCATATTTACTCTGCATTTGCATAATTGACTCATGGACCAAGATATCAGATAGTATTCTTTCTTGATTTAACTCATTAACCCGGTCCAGTGAGCCTCCTTTGATCTCCCCCTAAGGATTATAATTCCTGCAACCCAAATCATTAGCAAATAAGCATGTTGAACAAGTTTTGGGTTAGGAATTTGAACCGTTTACACAATGGGGGGATCCGATCGGCTTCATTCAGACCATGCTGCAAAGCCCAAGGTCTCTCCTTAATGATCCAACCTTGCTTGATTCAAACCTTGATGTGAAACCCGTGGTTCCTTTAGCACGCCATTCTCTTCTTGGAATGCACCTTTTTAGATCTTCATTCGGCCATGTAACTGGTTTGCCGGATAGAGCATCTCTGGAAAGAATGTGGCAGGCTCCTGCTTTGTGACCATAATTGTGACAATACTCACATTCCAATGGTACAGGAGGTGGAACACGTTGTCTGGTTATTCTCTTTGATCCTTTGACTTGATCAATGATCTCCTTTGTGTTTCTCACTGGAATCTCCTTAGGAATGGTTCCTTCTTTAACAAAAAGCCTTTGAGTAGAGCTGGAGCATTCCTTTGTATAACCAATTCCACGTCTGTCACCATGAGCTCTAGTAGATGAAATAATTTCTTCAAGAACATCTTTTCCTTTGTTCAACTTGCTGGCCAATTCTTCTGAGCTGGCCACTTTGGCTTTCAACACTTGAACCTGTTCAGTAAGTGTGGATACATGTTCCTCGAGTTCAGTCTTTTGATTTGACAAGGCATTAACCTGTTGAAACTTTTGACAATTTCCGCACACGAGTATTTTCTAAAATATCCCAGGTTTGAATTTATTAAATGAAAAGAGTTATGATTCATGGGAAAGGGGTTTAAGGATATATTTCACTTTTTATTACTCAAATGGGGTATTCTGATTTCAAATGGTGCTGTGGACCTCCCTGGCATGAAACTTTTGACAACTTTCACGGTGCAGCCGGGATAGATAGTTCAATTTTGACCTTCAGTCTGTCACACTGAAGGTCCCTGGCAATTTGCATCATGAAACTTATCATAATTTCACGTCATGAAAATTCGCGCCATGAAACTTTTGTCACATTCCCACTATATGAGCATTTTCTGAAAACTCATAATCCTGGTTTTCGATTTTATTTAATGAAACCGATTTATGATGGCGGAGTTAGGATTAATGATATATTTATAGGTTGTCACGTTTTTATTACTCGTGTTAAGAAACTGTGCCCCCGAAAGCGCACGGTGTCAAAAATTGCAGTAATTTATAGTAAGACCGGATCGTTCACTGGAGGATGTGCGATAGAAGCAGGGCCCACGTTGTTTTACTAGATTTTCCATTCGTATTGCTCCAAATGGTTTGAAAAATGATTAACAACTACTGGCATGAATTTAAACTAAACTATAAAAGCGTTTAAATCCATTCTACAAGGCAGATAAATTTATTCTAGAAAGCAGGTAAAGTTACTCTAAGAATGCGATAAATACTATCTATGAAAGCAGTGAATATTTACACTATGCTAGCTATGAAGCTATATCACAGTGTAGACAGAAGGGACAGGAAGAAAAGAATGAAAATTGGACAAGATTTAGATACAGCAGTATTAAACTTCCATTTTTATACACAGATCTTTGTTTGGGATAATCCTATCAGATAGCTAATTCTCATGCTCTCAGTTCAGCGTTCCCTTTAACAGACAGGTACTTACAGTATGAGTTTACATGTTCTTAAGACCGCAAAATTCTAAGATACCACAGATTCGTAACTGCCCTGGCCTGGGTGTGTTACTTCATCTGTGGTGGACAAGCAACACCTGACAAATCATTTATTGAAATGCCAAGTACTACTATCATTCCCCCATGTCACACCCAAAGATTCTAATTAAGCCCTGAACTATCCCTTAACTATCAATCCTAGTAACAGTTACACAACTCTCAATACAACCGAGTGACCTCTAGAGAAAGCGGTTAAAAAAAAGCAGTAAAGAAAGCAGTAAAGAAAGCATTTAAAATCCTATCACTCGGAGGTTTTGAAGGTCTGACCCTGGTAGTAAAAGATAGCTCCCCATCAGAATGAAGGGGTATGGATCAAGAATTCCCGGCTCTTGGTGAACCATTCACAGTGTTCACTTCCTTCCGGGTGATTATGAGATACAAACTAATGAAACGAATTAATGAATTAGTTCGTTCCGGATGCACTCACTCAGGACTCAAAAGTAGGCTTTGGCAAGAGAGGATAGCAGTTGAAAGAAAACTCAACCCTATCTTAGAAAATAACCAAGGCCTGAATGATGTTCCTCTAAGACTATTTACTACACTGTATTTGAGTCCAAGTGGACCCCATCTCGGTATAATATTTAATCTTAGATTCCCAACAAACAGCAATTTTGGAAAATAATGGATTTGAAAATCATTCCCTAAACAGGTACTAGACTCTCAGTTAAAACACAGATCCTTTCAGTCTAGATGAGACCTAATCGCTGACTCTGCTTCTATTTTCCCGAAATCAACCCTTGATAGAATATGAATTAGTCATAACTGAAGAATTTATCCCTTACTCAGATCCGAATTTTATAAAGGGATTTTTGTCGGAAATTTAATATGCAATATCTGTTTTAATCCTATGCTTCTATTGTCCAAGGGAAGGATCCCAAAATAATTACAGACCACAATAATACATAATAATAGCATGCATACGGATATATGGAAGTGTAAAATTAACTGACCCAAAATATAGGAGTGTGTCTAGACAGAAGGTGAAACACAGAAATGAAGTGGTCAGGAGACCAAAGTAATGGCAGAATAATCGGGTGGACTGTAAACATCTACTGTCCAATCTCCCAATCACTCGGATGAAGCGAATTTAGACAGCTTAGACCCTATAATGGCAGTGTCAATGCCAGTTGGGCCTCCACTGTCCGTGAATTCGGATAAAAACCTACATGCTTCCTCTCTGCAGTACTTATCAGCTAATGTTGACAGACATTAGCAGAGTTTTATTACAGATTGGAATTTGGGTTGGGAAATTAAGATAAGTAAAATAAAACTGTATCTGGATAGGAGTCAGCTGAGCAGCTATTATAACCCCGGATGGGCGAACCGCCAAGGCTTCCACTGATTACTATCCAAACCATACAAAATAACATTTAGTAATTAATACCCAGAATACGAGCTAGTTATCCATGAGGGAATACCCGCCAACATTAGTCTGATGTATTCCTTACTAATTGTTACACACAATACACAAAAGACAAAATAAAATGAAATAAAAAGAAGAACTTGCATGAGAGACATTGGTTTCTCATGCAAGGTGATGGAATTAATCCATGATTGATGGCTTAAATAATCCCTCTTACCATAATTAATTACAGTCCGGATTATCTGTTTAAGACATCATGATTTTGTTTATAGAAAATTATTTTAATTGGCAATTGAACAAAGGTCCTCTAATCACAACAATTAGTGATTTAATTATTGCTAATTAGACTCATAAATCATTAATGACTAGAGGGTTCAATTAATTAATGATGGAAATGGAGAATGGAAAATCTGCATGAAAATGTTGATTACGGCGCTAAACAGATGTTACGGCGCTATCCTAGGATAGCGCCGTGAGGGTAGCGTCGTCATGGGTTGGTGCAAGAGAGAATAAATTTTGGATTAAAAGGGGGTAATTACGGCGCTATATACTACTACGGCGCTATACTAGTATAGCGTCGTAGGTGTAGCGTCGTAGGTGGTTTGAGAAATTAGAAGTTTTTGAAAAAAAGAAGGGATACTACGGCGCTAAACGTTAAATGACGACGCTATCCTAGGATAGCGTCGTAAGGATAATGTCGTAGGTGGGTTCTGTGAGATAGAGGAATTTTTGGGACCTACGGCGCTAAACAGAAATTACGACGCTATCTGAGGATAGCGCCGTTGGTTTAGTGCCGTAGGGCAAATTTTGTTTAAGTTCTAGGCAACTACGGCGCTATACCTCACCTACGACGCTATCCAAGGATAGCGCCGTAGGGCGGTTAGCGTCGTAGCTAGCCCAGAAGCATGTTGTTGTTCGGGTGATGCAATCTCTGCGATTGCAAACCCTATTTTCGAGTTAATGGCTCACAAATGCATGAAAATGAAATAACAAGCTAAGACAGTGAAAGAAAAATGCAAGAAATGCAAAACAATAAGAGAATGACATGCTATACTACACATTCATGAACCACAAACCCAAATGAGGGTTTTCAACCAACAAAGCATGCATGAATCCCAAAATAAAAGACAAACAACACAAAACCCACATAAACAGTAAGATAAAATGACCAAATGGTCATGAAACAAAAAACAAGGCATAAAATCCATGGACCCATGTCCATTTCATGATTTTGGGATACTTCCAATGATTAACCTCCCATTTATAAGAAAATGGTTTGAAAATACCCAACATTTGGGTATTTCAAACCTAAATAGAGGTTTAACACAACTGTAACGAGTATAACAGTGGCTATCCTAACAAGAAACCTAGAGTAACACTAATTTGTGCAAGAATTTAGACTAAACTAGATGCATAAATTAAATAATACAAAAATAAAACTAACTACTCTAACTAACCTACACTACTCTCAAGAACAGCCTCTTGTCTTCAAGTTTGGAGAATGTGGTGAAGTGACAAGACCAGGGAGTTAACACCTCTATTTATAGGTGAGAAACCCTAGGCCCATGGGCCCCAAGCCTTGAAATTTGAATTCTGGCAAGGCTTACGACGCTATAGGTGCATTACGGCGCTATCCTTGCTACGGCGCTATAGGTGTAGCGTCGTAGTCTTCCATCCCAAAGACACTCTTGCTTCTGAATGGACAGCCTACGGCGCTATCCTTGCATACGGCGCTATGCTTGATTACGGCGCTATCCATGCTTAGTGATAATGGCCAAAAATGACCATTATTTTCAATCCATTTCCGTGTCTTAAACGGGCATTTGATCGCATTCCGGTCTTACATTAAGTAAGAAAGCAGTCGAATTGGACTGATTTATGCATAATTGTAAAAATAATAAGCTGGTGTGAAAAAGACATAAATATGTAATTTTATTACATATTTATGTTAGAAAAATCCAAAAACACGAGAAAAAGAGAAAGGAATGAAAAAGATGGGAAAAAGAGAGAAAAGCCCACAAAAAGAATATTTTCGGCCCATCTGGCCCAATCCAGCAGGCCCAGGAAGACCTTTGTCGCGGAAGCCCCTTGGCGCGATGCATGGTTCCGCGACAAAGGAACACTCCGCGACCAAGTGGCCCAGATGAAGAAGAGACCAGCCAAAGCCCCTTGGCGCGATACCTTTGTCGCGATGTGCTGTTCCGCGACAAAGGTCCATTCCGCGACCAAGATACATTTTTAGAGACACAAGACCCAGTCGAGAAGCTTTGCCACATGCAGTGTGTTCCGCGACCAAACTTGGTGCTCCGAGACAAAGCTGTGATGTGTGTGATGTCTTGAGACACAATGGGTTCATATCAAGGCCCATGAGCTTAGGGTTTCCCCTCTATAAATATGAGGTGTTTCCTTTGAGCTAGAGGTTGGAAGAATTTTAGAAAAACTACACCTTCTTGAAGACAAGTTGGGAAGTTCAGTAGTTTAGTGTAGTTTAGGGTAGTTTAGTTAGGTTTTCTTTTGTATTATTTAATTTATGCACTGTTTAGAAATAGTTTACTGCACTTTGATTAGATAGCCAGTTTTATACTTTGTTTTTGTTCTAAACTTTTGTTTAAAGGTTTGTGGTACTCAAACCATGAGTATGAACAACACCGTTTAATAATATGGGAAAACATTCTCCATTTGTGTCCCAAAATCATGAAATGGGTCTCACACCCCATGGATCTTACTGTTTTCATCTTCCTTGGGTCATTTGATCCTCGTTTTGCATTTTAATGTTACTGCTTGGTAACTTTTTCTTTGGATAATGTTGCATGCTTATGGATGATCAAGCTTAGATTAGGGTTTCTTAAGTTTTAAGTTTGCTTTATTTCTATTTTGTTCAAGCATGTTCTAGCTAGATTCAAATTCTGTTTTGTTATTTTAAGCTTAGTTTAGCTTTTGAATCTGAAATGGGTGAGATCACACATAATGCATGCCACTGTTCCACTCTACTTTTCTGACATGTGTACTGGACACACCTTTGTCGCGGTACAACCCTTGTCGCGGAACCACGTTCCGCGACAAAGTGATGCTTTGGCGACAAAGGTGCCAAAGAACATTTGTTGACCATTATTTTTAAAACCCTTGGTCGCGAAACACCCCTTGGCGCGGAACCACGTTCCGCGACAAAATCTTGATTAGCGACCAAGGACCCAAATACTTGTGATTTTATTCTGGAAGGGCTTTGTCGCGAAGCAACCTTGTCGCGGAACCACGTTCCGCGCCAAAATCTCTTGTTCCGCGACAAGAATTATGCCTTGTCCAATTTTCAACCTTTTTGTCGCTATGCCCTTGTCGCGGAACCACGTTCCGCGACAAAATTTTCTTTACTTAGCGACAAAACAAACCCCAAACTTTCAAAATTCCATTTCTCTTATTTCCCACCCCTCTGTCGCGAAATCTTTGTCGCGGAGCCATGCTCCGCGACACGAACCCTGTATCGCGACAAGGTGGCGCCTTTTGCCAAGCTTTCATTCTTCATCTCACCCCATTAACTAATTGAACCTTTATATTAATATTTTGAGGTTGAAATCCAATGATCTCAACCCATGATTAAATTGATATAAAGAACTTTGTTTAATTTCCCATTAAAAGATTCTTCTACAAATGATTAAACTCTAATGATCTAAGTATATAATCTGGACTGTAATTAATTAATTAATTAATTATGGAATGAGCGATTATTTAGACATGAAGAGTAATTGTGGATTTAATTCCATACCTTGCATGAGAAACCAATGTCTCTCATGCAAGATGACCCAAAAATATTTTTCTTTTATTTATTTTGTCTTTTCCCGTGTTGTGTGAAACAGCTAATAAGGAATATATCAGATTAATGTTGGCGGGTATTCCCACACGGATAACTAGCTCGTGGTCTGTATATTAATTATTAGATGTTATTTTGCATGGTCTGGATAGTGGCCGGTGGAAGCCTTGGCGGTTCATCCCTCCGGGATTATAATAGCTGCTCAGTTGACTCCCATCCGGATACAGTTTTCTTTTCTTACTTTAATTTCAAACCTGAATCTGGAGCTGTAGTAATTTTAGATGACATATGCCAATGTCATCTAATTATTATTGCAGTAATAGAACATGTGGGTTTTTATCCAAATTCACAGATAGTGGAGTCTGAGATGACGGCGGCAACTGTCATTTGAGGCATCCCACTGTCTAAAAGTCATCCCACCTGAAATGATCAGGACCTGGATAGCAGATGTTTGCAGTCCGGATCCTCCTGATCATTTTTGTCATCTTTTTGGCCAAATAAATTCTTCTCATCTCCGGCTATTTCATCTCTGTGTTTCACATTCTGTCTAAACCCACCTTATATTTTGGGTTATTTTATTTTACACTTCCTTATAAATTTATGCATGATATTATTATGTAGATATTGTGGTCAATATTATTTTGGGATCCTTCCCTTGGACATAGAAGTCTTGACTTAAATCAGATGTTTCGTAATAAATTTCCAACAAAAATTCCTTTATAAAATCCGGATCTGAGTAAGGGATAAATTCGACAGTTATGACTAATTCATAATCTGACTGGGGGTTGATTTTGGGAAATTAGAAGCAGAGTCAGCGATTAGGTCTCACCTAGACTGAAAGGGTCTGTGTTCTTATTGAGAGTCTAGTACCTGATAGGGAATGATTTTCAGATTTATTATTTTTCAAAATTGCTGGTTGTTGGAAATCTTGTATTAAATATTACACTGGGTCAGATTCCACTTGGATTCTGATAAGGTGTGACAGATAATACTAGAGGAACAACATTTAGGCCTTGGGTATTTTCTAAGGTAGGGTTGAGTATTCTTTCAACTGCTATCTTCTTCTACCAAAGCCTACTTTTGAGTCCTGGGTGAGTGCATCCGGAACGACTAATTTATTAGTTCGTTTCATTAGTTTGTATCTCATAACCACCCGAAGGGAAGTGAACACTGCGAGCGGTTCACCGAGATTAGGGAATTCGTGATCCACATCCGGTCATTCTGACTGGGGGCTTTCTTTTACTACCATGGTCAGACTTTCAAAAACCTCCGAGTGATAGGATTTTAAATGCTTTCTTTACTGCTTTCTTTTAATTGCTTTCTTTAGAGGTCACTCGGTTGTATTGAGAGTTGTGTAACTGCTACTAGGACTGAGAGTTAAGGGATAGTTCAGGGCTTAATTAGAATCTTTGGGTGTGACATGGGGGAATGATAACGGTACTTGACACCTCAATAAATGATTTGTCAGGTGTTGCTTGTCCACCACAGATAATTAACATACCTTAGCAATGCATTGCAAGGGTGGTTATGCGTCTGTGGTATCTTAGAATTTATTTTCTTAAAGAGCATGTAAACTCTTCCTGTAAGTACCTGTCTGTTAAAGGGAACATGGTACAGAGAGCATGAGAATTAGCTAACTGAACGGATTATCCCAAGCTAAGATCTGTGTAACAAAATGGAAGTTTAACTATGTTTCATCTGAATCTTGTCCAATCTTCATTATTTTCTTCCTGTCCTTTCTGTCTCATTTAAATCTGCTTTCTTAGAATAATCTTAATCGCTTTCTTAGATTAATTTTTCTGCTTTCTTAGATTAAATCTAATTCGCTTTCTAGAATACTTTTATCTGCTTTATTTTTAATTGCTTTCTTAATCTGATTTAAACTCTGTCAAGTAGTTGTTAGTCATATCCCAAACCTGATTCGAGTAACCGAGTGGAAAATCTTAGTAAATGACGTGGGACCTGCTTCTATCGCACATCCTCCAGTGAACGATCCGGTCTTACTATAAATTACTGCAATTTTTGACACCGTGCGCTTTCGGGAGCACAGTTTCTTAACTCCGAGCAATAAAAACGTGACTACGTACGTATAATTATATCCCTAATCACAACTCCGCCATCATAAATTGGTTTCATTAAATAAAATCTAAACCAGGACCATAACTTTTCGGAAAATACTCATGTAGTGGGAACTTGCCAAGAGTTTCATGGCAGGAACTCTCATGCCAAGAATTGATGAGAAGTATCATGGCATACTTGCCGGGGATCCTCAGTGTGACAGGCTGAAGGTCAACCTATCCCGGCTATGCCATGAGATTTGTCAACATTTCATGACAGGGAGGACCACAGCGCCATTTGAAATTGAAGCACCACACTTGAGTAATAAAAAGACTAACAATCTTGATGTACCCCTAAACCCTTTCCCGTGAATCATAACTCTTTTCTTGTAATAAATCTAACCTGGTATAATTTTAGCAAAAGCTCGTGGGACGGAAATTGTCAAAAGTTTCATGGCGCCGTTGCCGGGGAGGATGCAGCGTCATTTATTAAGAAGATTACACTCCTGATTACTCCTAGATTAGCTTAGATTAGTCTAGTTTAATGTAATATATATTTAATTCAGAACAGAAAAAGTACCCTCAAGATTAATTGAACATTTAGAGTACCAAGACTCTAAATGTGAGGATGTTGAACTGAGGAGAAAACCTAACCTAATGGGTATTTATCTGTCTTGCAGGAAATTCGGAACCAACCAAAAAGAAGGAGCAGAAAAAGCAAGGAAAACCAGGTTCTTGGTTGGGAAAATTCCACAAATCTGAGAAATTATTTTCGGAATTTAAAGAAATTTAAGATCCGGAATAAATCTTGCAGATAAATGGAACTGACCCGACCTAATTTTATGCGAGTAGATTATTTTAAATAATGGCCCAATGATTTGAATTTACTTGGACTGAATTCATTCAGGTCCAACTCAAATAAAATGGACGCAGGCCCAATATCACACTCGGGCCCAATCCGTTGAAAATTTGAAAATTCAAAAAGTTTGTCGCGGACTGACCATTTTGTCGCGGAACAACGTTCCGCGACCAAGTACAATTCCGCGACAAAATCTCACTCACCTCTGAACCCTTGTTTGTCTTTGTCGCGGAGTGATCATTTTGTCGCGATGCCCAGCATCGCGCCCATGTGCAAATTCCGCGACAAAGTTATACTCATCCCTAAACTCTGCCTGTCCTTGTCGCGGAACATCTTGTCGCGGAGCATGACTCCGCGACAGAGTTCCTATTCCGCGACACGGACACACCACTCCCTTCTTCCTCGCCATTTTGTCGCGGTACACTTTGTCGCGGTGCGTGACTCCGCGACAGAGTCCCACACTCCGCGACACCTCTAATGTCGCCAAGCCTGGTCGCGTAATCCTGTTCCGCGACCATGGGCTAGGGTTCCGCGACCGGCCCATTTCTGTTTAAACCTCTCCGCCTCCCTCTTCTTCCCCACGCATTCGGACTTAGAAAATTTTCGAAAAACACTCTCGCACACACGAAACCTCTCCCGAAGTACACCACTGTGTTCTTCGCACCTTTCGAACGCCAAACCCAAGGGAAACTCTGCCCAAATTTTCGCAACCCTTATGGAACCATCAGAACCCTCATCTTCGTCTTCTCCGAAGCAAACCGAGCCTTGGTAAGCATTCCCCACACTTTTCGTACGCGAACCACTGCCCTGTTTTTGTGATTTTGGGGATTCTTGCGTTATTACTCTCGATAATGTGTTAATGGGCCTCCTCATGGTTGTTTTCACTTAGTTGACTTTCAATTTTAGTGGTTCTGTGTATTGGGCATGTATGGATTTCGATTCCCTGTTTTTATCGTCAATGGCCGAGTGTGGTGTTGGGGTTTGGTACTTTGGTTGGTTGATGCAGGGGCACAGATAGAAGCGTTAGGGGTTTTAGAAATTTTGATTCCATGAAGGCTAGGGTTTGGCAGTGGTAGATTCCGCCATGGTTGTGGGTTTTGAGTTTTAAGATTCTTTTGCTTTTGTTTGTTCTAGTCCATATGCTCATGTCTTGTCTGCTTGATCTTGATTCCTCCTGGATTGTTGAAAATTCTTGAAAAAGTGAGAGTTAATAAACATAGGAATATTGCATGAGTATCAATATGCTGTTGATTTTCTTGATTATAGAGCATGAACGATTTTTTGGTTTTTGAATATGTGAGGGATGAAAATGTTTTTAATCCCATGTTTTGGCTCGAATGAAGGCATGATCCTGTGTTGGTGTTCCATTTTGCTCATGTTGCTTGCATGCCACTGTCCTCTTTACTCCACATTAAATGCAAAGCTGTTGTGCTTGATTTTTTTGTATGTATGTTGGAGGACTGAGGAAGTTGGCTCTGATCTATTTTGGCAAGTATTTGAGGGTGTGTGGCAATTTGTGTAAAGTGTATGTTTGTTTGGTTTTGGGCAGCCTGCGCCACCACCAATCCCCTTTCCATCAGATTTCACTTTTTCACTAAAAGACAAAATAGTACTAGGAATTTTGGTTGACATTGTGTTTTTGTTCCCAATGGAACTAAAGAGTGTGAGTTAAGTAGCAGTATTTTGCCACCTCAACTGCTACCTTTTTACAAAAATCCAAAAATGGGACCACACACATCCCACTTTTTATTAAATAAAAATCAAGTCAACCTTTTCAAAATTAAAAAAAAAAAATAAAAAATAGTGTTTGCATTTTCTTGAATGTTTTAACTGTCCAATGACAGTCCAAACAATCCGGAAATAGCGAATCCGTCCCGCCATGCCTCCATTGCACATTCCATTTTCGAGCCATTCCATTCCATCATCATCATCTCATCCCATTTTCAACAAGTGCCTCGAGCTTGTTTAATAAAATTGGAAAAACAAACTTTTGGGCCCAATGGCCCACTAAAAAAGGAATTTTTGGTCCAATGACCACTTCATTTTATTTTTATTTTCCCCTTTTTTCGATTGGACTCAATAAATTGAGTTATCTCCTTCTAGGTCCTAAAGCATAAGTACCTTATCTTTGGATCTTTTAATAAACTCAAGATTAATTCACCTAAATCACATTTCGAGCTTAGCAAAGCTCAAAATGTGAGGATGTTGGTTTTCACACCTGAGTAGTCTTTGAAAACTCATAAAAAATTCTGGATGTATCTGAGCACTTTAACCCTTTTTCAGGAATGCATTGGTAGTGCACTCAGGCATCGGGTTGCCTGACTGCACATATGAGGCTGCTGGCAACCAGGCCTCAATTGATCGAACAGAGATTAAGGACGCAAGAGATGCCATCAAATCAGTTTATAAGGTGCCTCTGGACCACACTACAGACGAAAAATTGAAACTTTCTCCGGGATGGGACGTGCATATTCCTCCACAGGAAAGGTCGATAGTCGCTGCATCGATAGAAAGGGACTACTATCACTTCCTGAAAAAGTTTTGGATAAGGATGATGGGGTATGCCCCCCAAGACGAAAAAAACAACTCCTGAAGTCCATCATGAGCGCATCCAATTGAGGTTCAGAGAGCACAGGGCTGTGTGGAATCGGCATGTGGAAAAGGGAACAAAAGATCCAAATATAGCTGACTTCGACATCATCATCCCTAACCAGATCGTAGATCCTCAAGTTCGGATGGCCTTCGAACACAAATACATGGATCTAAGTAGGGTCATCAACAGTGGGGCCATCATGATGTATGAGGCATTTCCATTTAAGTGGAATCCGTATCTGTTTGAAGCAAAAGGACCAGTGGAGCAGAGGTGGATTACAGATCTAGCTCGAGCCAGGCATCGAGAGCTAATCTTCAACCTGTACAAGCGCCTCAAAAATGCTGAGAAGTTTGAGCAAAGCCGCAACACCTCACTGTTGAACACAATGAGGAAGATGATCAAGGATGCAAGCGAACAATGGGACGACCTGACTACTGTCTGGGGAAAAGGCAATCCAAGTATCACTGAGTCCTTTCTGGAAGAAGGAGTAGTACTACCTGCAGATGAGGTACTTGAAACCATCTTCACACACAGAAAGTATGGACAGTACGGGACGAACAAAGATGATGAATTTCCCCAGCACATAGCAGTACTAAGGGATCAGCTACAAGTGGATATACGCAAAGGTGGCTGGAAACCCAAAAGGAAAAATGAAAGGCAGTTCAATTTGCTATCAAAAGCTGAGGCTGAGATGTATCTCACGTACGATTCGGCAGAAGACATGTCCTACCTGGAAGGGATTCAAAAGGATCTGGTAGGGGGCATGATAGATCAGTACAGGGACTCCTACTGGGAATTGATCATGGAGATGGACAAGTTTGCACTGGAATACTGCAACAGTACTGCTAATGGAAAGAAGGTCTTGCACTATAACAACAATGTTCGGAGTAAGTTCTGCTCCAAGATCAAGAAGGACTGGGAGGACCAACTGAGGAGAATCTCTCAAAGGAGTTTTATTGAGGATTATTTGCAGCGCGCCGAGAAGCAACTAGGCTACGAGGGTGAACCGAACAGGGAAGAGGATCCTGACGCTGAGATTGATGCATACTTCTCCACCCCCCCTGAGGCCAACCCACAGCCTACCCAGCCAGCAGTACAAGCTTCAGCTTTGCTGCCTAGAGGGCAGACCGAAGTACAAAGAGTTGCTACGACCGAGCCAGTGGTGCAGCAAGAAGCAGTCTGATGTCCAGTACAGACAGCTCAGACTGAAACGACAACATCTGCTGTAGCACCTGCCACCACTAAGGCACCCACACAGCCCGAGAAACCCTCCACTGCTGTTGTTACATCTGAAGGTCATCAGCCAGCACCTCAACCGGGAACGAGGAGAAGGTTGATAAGGTCCGCTGATAAGGACAAGCCAGCAAGGGCTCCGGAAAAGAAAGTGGAGATCAAGGAACCGGAACCAACTGTTAGGAAAGTGGCAGAGCCCACGGATCCTAAGGACAGAGGTAAAAAGCCAATGCCGCCGCCACCCCCGAAAAAGAAGCACCAGGTGATATCCGATGCTGAGCTAGCCATGAAGATGCACAATGAAGAGCTTGCATTAGCTGGTTTGCTGGATCAAGTAACAGGTGGTTCGGGAATAGAAAAATTAACTGAGGAAGAACGCCTGGAAATGGAAAAGAAAGCTGCAGAGGAAGAGCAGATCCGAAAGAATATCCAGCAGACAAAGGATGAAGAAACTGCCAGAAAGATGCAGGCTGAGCTGGAAAGCAGGAAATCTGGAGAGGTTGAGCGGGGTAATGAGGAGGACTTTGAGCTGAAGATCACTGGAGAAGTGCAGGGGCGTGGTTTGAAAATCAAAGAAGAACAACCTCCTGCATGGACTGGCCCCACTGCACATGATGCTGAGACCATCCGAGGGGATATAAGGAAAAGGCTTAATGAACAGATCGAAACAAGAATCGATGCTGGAGAAAAGCCACATCAAATCAAATATCAGACAAAAGTAGGTCAAGTGATCGATCCTCTCGTGGGCACGGCCAGAATTGAAGAATTCATCACTCAAGGAGGCCCGTCTCACCAGCCTGAGCAGTCAGAAGGACCGCAAGATTCCATAGATCCAGTAACACTGGCCAAAACCTTGGAAAAGCAGCCAGACGACCCTCTCATGACCTCTGCACTTAAAGAAAAGGTTCAAGGAATTTTGACTGAAGCTGCAGATGGGAATGATTCGGAAGAAGAAGCTCGTCAGGAGGAGCAAGAATTCATGAACCAAATGGCGCCTATTTTCCAACGTCCAGTTGGACGAGCTGCAAGAATTAGGGAGGAGGAGGAGGTATCAACTGATGTTGATGACCGTAATTTTCATGTAACTACATCCTCTTTACCTGTAAATTGTGAACTCAATACGATGAAACATGTAATTAAACAGGTTGAGGAGGAAGTCGGAGATGAAACAGGTCATGGAGAGCGAGAGCCAAGTCAGAGGGGAAATGAGGCTGAACCAAGGGATGACCAGCCACAGGAGGGAGACGATCAAACAGACTGGCACACAAGCGATGACGAGTCCGTCGGATCCATTCGACCAGTCGAGTTTTGGTCTGAAAACACTGTAAGGCAAAGAATGGGCGTCTCAAAAGAATATGGGAAGAAAAAGCTAAGTGAAGAACAGATCCAGATCAAGTTCAATGTCAACAAGGAGAATGCAGAGAAGTATAAGAAGTTGCAGAAGATGATAGTGCCAGATAAAGGGTTCAGACCCGATGCGTTGTCACACCCCACTGTTGAAACTTTCTACAGAAATCAAGAGTGGGGTAACTTCATGTTGCATCATGACGAAGATGGCTTCGTGGAGCTAACAAAGGAATTCTTCTGCAACATCGATGAAGCTGCCAGAACAACATGGATCCGGGGACAAGTGATCAACATTGCACCTGATTGGCTGAACCAGTTCTTCGGGACTCCAGAGATTCAAAGCGAATTTCCCCCTGGTGAGATCATGACAAAGAGAGCCAAAACGACTGAATATGCGAAGTATGCAACATTGGCTAACAGCATGACAAGCGTGACCGCCCCTGGACACACATTCAATGCAAAATGGCTGCGGATACAATTCATGCCAACCTATGAGTTCTACATGTCCAAGATCCGGCCCAACTCGCATCCGCACACCACATCTGGAAATGTGTTAATGGGATTTGCAAGAATGTGGAGCGGAGCAAAACTTAATGTAGGGAGGCATGTATTCGAGGTGATGATAACCCGCATAAAGGATAGACAGGTGCTGTGTTATCCGAATATGATTAGGAGAATCTGCATAGCTCAGGGAGTTGATTTGAGCGCGTTTGAGGGCGACACAGTGGTGAAGGTGAACCCACCTATCAGTGTGCCAAGACTTCCTTTATGTGAGAGCATCAAATATTCCCTTCCCCAACTGTCCGTCAGAGGAGATTCAGACGCTCAATCCTCCTTCATATCGGGTGAGCAGGCATCAAGGAAGCGAAAGAGGCAGCCGAAGACAAAGAAGGGAACACAAAACACCTGTGCTGATGCAGGACCTTCGAATGTTCGAGAGGAGCCTCCTGCGGACCAAGAACGGACTGAGATTCCAATCCCACCTCCGACTCAACCTCCACCTCAGATGCCTCCTCAAAGCCAGAATGTATCTCAGTTCCCTGCTGATTCCCAAACGATTGAGATGGTGAGCAGAATGAGTCAGTCTATGCTCGAGGGAATGAAATCCATGACTGATGTAATTTTGGCAAGCCAAGAGGGACAGCAGAAAAGGGCAGAAGAGGAGCGTGAAGAGCGAAGGAGGGAGAGAGAAGAGGAACGCGAGGAGCGTAGGAGAGAAAAGGAAGAGAAACGGAAGGAGAAGTTGGAGAAGGAAAGGAGAGACGAGGAATTCAGAATGATGATGCTGGAAAAAGAAGAGAAGAATCGAAAAATGGTGGAATCACTGATCCTTAGCCAAAATCAGCTCCTGCAAACCTTACTTAAGAAGATCCCTGATGAAGCTGGCTCCTCCAAGAAATCAGACGAGAAGAAAGATGGCGATCCCTGACTCCTTCATTTCTGAGCTTAATTGTAAATATCATATAAGAGAATTTCAATTCATCCATGCAAGATAGATTTGATTGCAAATGAAATCTCTTGTAATTGATATAATTACTGCTTTCAGATTGGGATTTTGCAGCCCCAACAACAATCTTTGTTTTCATTTGGTTCTTTCGTTTCTGAAAAGATGTCTGACAGTCCAAGATGAATAAGTGACTGTCAGGCCAAAAATATGCTATTGACATACTCAGTATGTCAGCAGTGCCTCTTTACTGCTTTCAATTAAATAACCAGCAAAAATATGCATAAAATTGCTCTAAATTCGCATGTTGAATTTAGGCTTAGGATTAAATTTTCAAACTTTTAAATTGGGATAATATAATTGAGAACATGCATGAAATGAATTCCTGAGGTTTTGAGCTATAAAAGTTTAATGATGCGATCAGCTTATTGGGTAATAAATCTGCATGTTAGAGATCTCGATTGAATAAATTGTTAGAGTTAAGCTTTGATTAAATTTGAGAATATTGCATGACATGAATGAACCATTCCATGTGAGATTTGAACCATGAGTCACTTTTACTCATTCATTTTCTTTGATGAGTGAATCATTTTGATTAAAGGAAACTAGAACTTGCAATTGGGACCGATTCAAGACCATGCCATATTCCCGAAATCGAGAATATGATCGAGGCACCTAGAAAACCCAAATTTTTGGCCTTCGTTGGAAATCCAAACCCAAAAATATTTTCCCTTTAGGATTAACCAACTTGAGCCTATAAGCCTAATTTTTCTTTGAAATCCACTATATTATTCCTAGCCTTCTAAAAAGACCAAGAAATTCAAACCCAAGTGTGCAAGGATGAATTCTATCAAAGGCATTAAATTTATGATCATCATGAAAACTATAAATCGGTATTCTATAAACCGATTCAAAAAAAAAAAAAAAAGAAAAAAAAGAAAAAAAAAGAGAGAGTTGAATTCCATTCAACATCAATAAATTGCAAATGACAAAGCAAATTAGACATAGTCTAATGTCAATGCAATATGAAAAGAGAAAAGCAAAAGAAAGAAAGAAAGAAATAAATTGATGGTCATAAAATAAAAATGCCAAGTTATGATGGAATTAAATTCTTGCCACTTCTTAGCCCAATAATTTCCCTTTCCTACCTAATGTTACAACCGTACGCCCCGTTATAACCCTCAAATAAGACCTCGTGATCTTGATTTGAAGAAATGAGCCGGTGGCGAGTTGGTCTGATTGCAAGCTTATGGGATAATTTAATTAAAACTGATTATGAGCGTTCACTGACTGAACCCCAATTGAGAGTGAGTGATCCTTCCGATTCTCTTATAAGTGAGGCTCTGTTTCATTAAGAATATTCATGTCATACCTTAATTCTAATTTTTAATCTTTGCATCTTTCAAACATGATGTTCATGAAGGATTGATAATAATGTTTGATTTGTAGGCCCGATATAGTGAGCAAGTATCATTTTATTAAACACTGCAATCAAGGGAATTTAACACTTGTAGTTTTTGATTGTCTTATCCCAATCTAAAAAGAATGATATTTATGAAGCCACGAAAATGAATTGAACATGTAGAGTCCGTGCTCTTACGAACATTGACTCTGACTGCTCGGGGACGATCAGTATTAAATGTGAGGATGTTGATAATGGCCAAAAATGACCATTATTTTCAATCCATTTCCGTGTCTTAAACGGGCATTTGATCGCATTCCGGTCTTACATTAAGTAAGAAAGCAGTCGAATTGGACTGATTTATGCATAATTGTAAAAATAATAAGCTGGTGTGAAAAAGACATAAATATGTAATTTTATTACATATTTATGTTAGAAAAATCCAAAAACACGAGAAAAAGAGAAAGGAATGAAAAAGATGGGAAAAAGAGAGAAAAGCCCACAAAAAGAATATTTTCGGCCCATCTGGCCCAATCCAGCAGGCCCAGGAAGACCTTTGTCGCGGAAGCCCCTTGGCGCGATGCATGGTTCCGCGACAAAGGAACACTCCGCGACCAAGTGGCCCAGATGAAGAAGAGACCAGCCAAAGCCCCTTGGCGCGATACCTTTGTCGCGATGTGCTGTTCCGCGACAAAGGTCCATTCCGCGACCAAGATACATTTTTAGAGACACAAGACCCAGTCGAGAAGCTTTGCCACATGCAGTGTGTTCCGCGACCAAACTTGGTGCTCCGAGACAAAGCTGTGATGTGTGTGATGTCTTGAGACACAATGGGCTCATATCAAGGCCCATGAGCTTAGGGTTTCCCCTCTATAAATATGAGGTGTTTCCTTTGAGCTAGAGGTTGGAAGAATTTTAGAAAAACTACACCTTCTTGAAGACAAGTTGGGAAGTTCAGTAGTTTAGTGTAGTTTAGGGTAGTTTAGTTAGGTTTTCTTTTGTATTATTTAATTTATGCACTGTTTAGAAATAGTTTACTGCACTTTGATTAGATAGCCAGTTTTATACTTTGTTTTTGTTCTAAACTTTTGTTTAAAGGTTTGTGGTACTCAAACCATGAGTATGAACAACACCGTTTAATAATATGGGAAAACATTCTCCATTTGTGTCCCAAAATCATGAAATGGGTCTCACACCCCATGGATCTTACTGTTTTCATCTTCCTTGGGTCATTTGATCCTCGTTTTGCATTTTAATGTTACTGCTTGGTAACTTTTTCTTTGGATAATGTTGCATGCTTATGGATGATCAAGCTTAGATTAGGGTTTCTTAAGTTTTAAGTTTGCTTTATTTCTATTTTGTTCAAGCATGTTCTAGCTAGATTCAAATTCTGTTTTGTTATTTTAAGCTTAGTTTAGCTTTTGAATCTGAAATGGGTGAGATCACACATAATGCATGCCACTGTTCCACTCTACTTTTCTGACATGTGTACTGGACACACCTTTGTCGCGGTACAACCCTTGTCGCGGAACCACGTTCCGCGACAAAGTGATGCTTTGGCGACAAAGGTGCCAAAGAACATTTGTTGACCATTATTTTTAAAACCCTTGGTCGCGAAACACCCCTTGGCGCGGAACCACGTTCCGCGACAAAATCTTGATTAGCGACCAAGGACCCAAATACTTGTGATTTTATTCTGGAAGGGCTTTGTCGCGAAGCAACCTTGTCGCGGAACCACGTTCCGCGCCAAAATCTCTTGTTCCGCGACAAGAATTATGCCTTGTCCAATTTTCAACCTTTTTATCGCTATGCCCTTGTCGCGGAACCACGTTCCGCGACAAAATTTTCTTTACTTAGCGACAAAACAAACCCCAAACTTTCAAAATTCCATTTCTCTTATTTCCCACCCCTCTGTCGCGAAATCTTTGTCGCGGAGCCATGCTCCGTGACACGAACCCTGTATCGCGACAAGGTGGCGCCTTTTGCCAAGCTTTCATTCTTCATCTCACCCCATTAACTAATTGAACCTTTATATTAATATTTTGAGGTTGAAATCCAATGATCTCAACCCATGATTAAATTGATATAAAGAACTTTGTTTAATTTCCCATTAAAAGATTCTTCTACAAATGATTAAACTCTAATGATCTAAGTATATAATCTGGACTGTAATTAATTAATTAATTAATTATGGAATGAGCGATTATTTAGACATGAAGAGTAATTGTGGATTTAATTCCATACCTTGCATGAGAAACCAATGTCTCTCATGCAAGATGACCCAAAAATATTTTTCTTTTATTTATTTTGTCTTTTCCCGTGTTGTGTGAAACAGCTAATAAGGAATATATCAGATTAATGTTGGCGGGTATTCCCACACGGATAACTAGCTCGTGGTCTGTATATTAATTATTAGATGTTATTTTGCATGGTCTGGATAGTGGCCGGTGGAAGCCTTGGCGGTTCATCCCTCCGGGATTATAATAGCTGCTCAGCTGACTCCCATCCGGATACAGTTTTCTTTTCTTACTTTAATTTCAAACCTGAATCTGGAGCTGTAGTAATTTTAGATGACATATGCCAATGTCATCTAATTATTATTGCAGTAATAGAACATGTGGGTTTTTATCCAAATTCACAGATAGTGGAGTCTGAGATGACGGCGGCAACTGTCATTTGAGGCATCCCACTGTCTAAAAGTCATCCCACCTGAAATGATCAGGACCTGGATAGCAGATGTTTGCAGTCCGGATCCTCCTGATCATTTTTGTCATCTTTTTGGCCAAATAAATTCTTCTCATCTCCGGCTATTTCATCTCTGTGTTTCACATTCTGTCTAAACCCACCTTATATTTTGGGTTATTTTATTTTACACTTCCTTATAAATTTATGCATGATATTATTATGTAGATATTGTGGTCAATATTATTTTGGGATCCTTCCCTTGGACATAGAAGTCTTGACTTAAATCAGATGTTTCGTAATAAATTTCCAACAAAAATTCCTTTATAAAATCCGGATCTGAGTAAGGGATAAATTCGACAGTTATGACTAATTCATAATCCGACTGGGGGTTGATTTTGGGAAATTAGAAGCAGAGTCAGCGATTAGGTCTCACCTAGACTGAAAGGGTCTGTGTTCTTATTGAGAGTCTAGTACCTGATAGGGAATGATTTTCAGATTTATTATTTTCCAAAATTGCTGGTTGTTGGAAATCTTGTATTAAATATTACACTGGGTCAGATTCCACTTGGATTCTGATAAGGTGTGACAGATAATACTAGAGGAACAACATTTAGGCCTTGGGTATTTTCTAAGGTAGGGTTGAGTATTCTTTCAACTGCTATCTTCTTCTACCAAAGCCTACTTTTGAGTCCTGGGTGAGTGCATCCGGAACGACTAATTTATTAGTTCGTTTCATTAGTTTGTATCTCATAACCACCCGAAGGGAAGTGAACACTGCGAGCGGTTCACCGAGATTAGGGAATTCTTGATCCACATCCGGTCATTCTGACTGGGGGCTTTCTTTTACTACCAGGGTCAGACTTTCAAAAACCTCCGAGTGATAGGATTTTAAATGCTTTCTTTACTGCTTTCTTTTAATTGCTTTCTTTAGAGGTCACTCGGTTGTATTGAGAGTTGTGTAACTGCTACTAGGACTGAGAGTTAAGGGATAGTTCAGGGCTTAATTAGAATCTTTGGGTGTGACATGGGGGAATGATAACGGTACTTGACACCTCAATAAATGATTTGTCAGGTGTTGCTTGTCCACCACAGATAATTAACATACCTTAGCAATGCATTGCAAGGGTGGTTATGCGTCTGTGGTATCTTAGAATTTATTTTCTTAAAGAGCATGTAAACTCTTCCTGTAAGTACCTGTCTGTTAAAGGGAACATGGTACAGAGAGCATGAGAATTAGCTAACTGAACGGATTATCCCAAGCTAAGATCTGTGTAACAAAATGGAAGTTTAACTATGTTTCATCTGAATCTTGTCCAATCTTCATTATTTTCTTCCTGTCCTTTCTGTCTCATTTAAATCTGCTTTCTTAGAATAATCTTAATCGCTTTCTTAGATTAATTTTACTGCTTTCTTAGATTAAATCTAATTCGCTTTCTAGAATACTTTTATCTGCTTTATTTTTAATTGCTTTCTTAATCTGATTTAAACTCTGTCAAGTAGTTGTTAGTCATATCCCAAACCTGATTCGAGTAACCGAGTGGAAAATCTTAGTAAATGACGTGGGACCTGCTTCTATCGCACATCCTCCAGTGAACGATCCGGTCTTACTATAAATTACTGCAATTTTTGACACCGTGCGCTTTCGGGAGCACAGTTTCTTAACTCCGAGCAATAAAAACGTGACTACGTACGTATAATTATATCCCTAATCACAACTCCGCCATCATAAATTGGTTTCATTAAATAAAATCTAAACCAGGACCATAACTTTTCGGAAAATACTCATGTAGTGGGAACTTGCCAAGAGTTTCATGGCAGGAACTCTCATGCCAAGAATTGATGAGAAGTATCATGGCATACTTGCCGGGGATCCTCAGTGTGACAGGCTGAAGGTCAACCTATCCCGGCTATGCCATGAGATTTGTCAACATTTCATGACAGGGAGGACCACAGCGCCATTTGAAATTGAAGCACCACACTTGAGTAATAAAAAGACTAACAATCTTGATGTACCCCTAAACCCTTTCCCGTGAATCATAACTCTTTTCTTGTAATAAATCTAACCTGGTATAATTTTAGCAAAAGCTCGTGGGACGGAAATTGTCAAAAGTTTCACTTAGCGCCGTCCGCTCCTCTTCAGACTGCTGCTTTGGCTTCCTCCTACGGCGCTAGACCAAGCTACGGCGCTATCCATGCATAGCGTCGTAGTTGTGTCTAGCGTCGTAATATCCTGAAAAATCAACTTTTTGTGGGTTTTTCATTTCTTTTCCCATCTTTTCATTTCCTTTTTCTTTTCTTTTCTTTTTCTCATGTTTTTTGGATTTTTCTAACATAAATGTGTAATAAAATTACACATTTATGCATTTTTCATATCAGCTCAATGTTTTTACAATTATGCATGAATCAGTCCAATTCGACTGCTTTCTTATTTAATATAAGACCGAAATGCGATCAAATGCCCGTTTCAGACACGGAAATGGATTGAAAATAATGGTCATTTCTGGCCATTATCAACATCCTCACATTTAATACTGATCGTCCCCGAGCAGTCAGAGTCAATGTTCCTAAGAACACGGACTCTACATATTCAATTCATTTTCGTGGCTTCATAAATCACATTCTTTTCAGACTGGGATAAGACAATCAAAAACTACAAGTATTAAATTCCCTTGATTGCAGTGTTTAATGAAATGATACTTGCTCACTACATCGGGCCTACAAATCAAACATTATTATCAACCCTTCATGAATATCATGTTTGAAAGATGCAAAGGTTAAAAATTAGAATTAAGGGATGACATGAACACATTTAATGAAACGGAGCCTCACTTATAAGAGAATCGGAAAATTCACTCACTCTCAATGGGGTTTAATCAATGAACACTCAAAATCAATTTAATTAAATTATCCCATAAGTTTGCAATCAGACCAACTCGCCACCGGCTCATTTCTTCAAATCGAGATCATGAGGTCTTATTTGAGGGTTGTAATGGGGCATACGGTTGTAACATTAGGTAGGAAAGGGAATTTATTGGGCTAAGGAGTGACAAGAATTAATATTATCTTAACTTGGCATTTGTTAAAAATTTATGATCATCATTATTTCTCCTTTATTTTGTTTTCCTTTTCTATTGCATGACATTAGACTAAGTCTAATTTGCTTTGTCATTTGCAATTTATTGATGTTGAATGGGATTCAACTTTTTTTTTTTTGAATCGGTTTATTGCACACCGATTTGATGAATTGATGATCATAAATTTAATGCCTTGATAAAATTTATTCTTGCACACTTGGGTTGAATATTTTTGGTCTTTTTGTAAGGATAGGAATAATATAGAGGGCTTCAAAGAAAAATTAGGCTTAAGGCTCAAAGTGGATAATCCTAAAGGGAAAATGTTTTTGGGTTTGGATTTCAAAAGAAGGCCAAAAATTGGGTTTTTTCTAAGTGCCTCAATCATGTGCTCGATTTTGGGAATATGGCATGGTCTTGAATCGGTCTCAATTGCAAGTTCTAGTTTCCTTTAATCAAAATGATTCACACATCAAAGAAAAGAATGAGTAAAAATGACTCATGGCTCAAATCTCACAAGGTTGGATTGATTCATGTCATACAATATTCTCAAATTTAATCAAAGCTTAATTCTAACAATTTATTCAATCAAAATTTCTAACATGCAGATTTATTACCCAATAAGCTGATCGCATCATTAAATTTTTATAGCTCAAAACCTTAGGAATTCATTTCATGCATGTTCTCAATTATATTATCCCAATTTAAAAGTTTGAAAATTCAATCACAAGCCTAAATTCAACATGTGAATTTAGAGCAGGTTTATGCATACTTTTGCTGGTTATTTAATTTAAAGCAGTAAAGAGGCACTGCTGACACACGGAGTGTGTCAACAGCATATTTTTGGCCTGACAGTCACTTATTCATCTCGGACTGTCAGACATCTTTTCAAAGGAAATAAATAAAAATTGTTGCAGATCTCAAACTTGAGTTCAATTTTGTGGAAAGCGGTAAAGTACAATAATTTTAAGAGATTCCTATGCAGTTAGTGTAAACCTGCATGCAAAAGAGGAAATCCCTTATATAGTGTCGATACTAGGGCATAAAAAGGAACTAGGGCATACTAGGATTCATCTCTCCTTCTTCCTTTTCTCAGAACATGTATCTGAGCCAGTGGACGTAGCTGGTCAGCTCACAGCGCAGGCACCAGTCGCGGTTTCTCAGGGGTGGATGCATCCTTCTGCAGAAAACTCGGGGTGGTTGCCCTGCAAACAAGTAGGGAGCATGATTGTCTGCCATCCACGCGAGGGTGTTGGTGGATGTGTAGTTGAAAACCTCTCGATTGGTCACCATCATCTCTATCATTGCGATCCCCTGATTGACCTGGCCTTCATCCAGCTTGCTCATGAGCATCAGTCCGCGGGTGAGGACTGACGCTTTATGATTGTCTTCGATGCCTGGCCGTAGCAGCTCGCATGCTTGCTCTTCATCCCCTTCTACAAATGCCATGAGTGCTGGAACAATTTGGAGATTAAAGTTTCCAGCCTCAGTGCATGTGTGCAGAAATCTTTCTTTCTGCCTTCGTATCTCCTCCTGCCAGTGCCTCACCCTAGCTGCATCGAACTCGCATCGCCTGTAAACGATGGCAAGGTTTCCTGCGTCCCTTAGTTTCGTGCAAGTTCTCCTAGCTCTGAACACTTCTTTTATTTCATCCTCCCCGATTCGGGAGAGAATTTCTCCTAGAAGCTCTAGCGGAAGGTCCAGCAGCTGGGTTCTTCCGGGCACTGGGTCTGGGTTTGGAAGATTGCCCCTGAAAAGATAAGAAGTGATGAATCCAATTTTTATGATTTCTTGGAAATTATTCAAGTTTAGAAACCAACATCCTCACATTTAGAGTTTTGCTCTAAATGTGAGATTATTAAGTTTCCAACTTGAATTTTAATAAAAAGCATGGGTAATATAATTTTTTATGAAATGATAGGGGTCATTAGGCCCCTATGTATTTTTTAATGGGCCAGCGGGCCCAAAAACTTGATTTTCCAGTTTTATTAAACAAGTCCGAGACACTTGTTGAAAATGGGATGAGATGGAGCGAAAGGAATGGATGCTCGAAATTGGAATGTGCAATGAAGGCGTGGCGTAATGGATCTGCTATTCTGGACTGCCTGGACTGTCTTGGACAGTTAAAACATCCAAAAATTTGCAAACACTATATATATATTTTTTTAATTTAATTTTTTTTTAGGGTTGACTTATTTTATTTAATGAAAGTGGGATGTGAGTGGTCCCATTTTGGATTTTCGAAAAGAATAGCAGTTGGGTGACAAAAATACTGCTATTTACTCACACTACAGTTCCATTGGGAACATAAGTCAAATATTAAATCTAATACTCTTTTTGTCTTTTTCATAAGGTCACTTTCTTTTGAAAAAGTGGCAAGCCCCTATTGGGTGCTTGTACCATGTTTCCAAAAATAAGGTGACACTTATTCCAAAAGATTTTGAGACAGTAAAAGCAGATATGCCAAAAAGGATCTTCCACCTTTAATGTTTCAAAACAACACTGCAAGTATACAAAACAAGATCAAAAACAAGGTTTTGAACAAAAACACCAAAAACTCAATTTTTCTTTGTCAAGGACTCAAAAATAGAAAAACTAACAATATCATGGTGCTCTAAACAGCACCCTAATATTCATCGGTTTATCCCTTCAAGTTTTGAACTTTAGAAAATCTCTAAACTTTAACAGTTTTTTAAACCCGTTTAAAAACAAGTTTTAAGGGTTTCCAAAAAGGTTTCAAATGGATTCCTCAAAACCGAGAGCAACAGTACCCAAAACAGAAAAACAAAAGTGAACACAACCCACATTGTGGTATTCTCAACCGAAAGGGAAGAAAAAGAAAACACTAGACTCCGATGGAGGCCATGAACAAGGATGGAAGACATGGGTTTTACCCTGCCCTCCATGGTCCGGGTCTGGGCAAGGGTCCCAAGTTTGGAAGGATTCTGTGGAATCTGTCCATGGTGTCTCCTTGGAGTTGTGGAGAAGAATGTTGTACGAGAACTCTGCGTTCTGCGTAGGTGTTTTGAGAGTGGGTTTCTGGAAATGGGAGTGTGAGATTATGGGAGTGAAGAAGAAGACTGGTGGGGTATTTATAGGTGAGAAAAGGGTTTCTACGACACTATACTTAACTTACGGCGCTAGACTAGCGCCGTAGGCTTGGTTTAGCGTCGTAGAGTGGTGGGAATGGAAAGGTGCACTACGGCGCTATGCCTTTAGTACGGCGCTATCCAAGGATAGCGTCGTTCTAAGGGACTGCGTCGTAGATAGACTAAAAGTGGGGGAAGATCCCTACGGCGCTATCCTATTACTACGGCGCTATCCGAGGATAGCGTCGTAGATGGGGATAGCGTCGTAGTTGTACTTCGGATTTTGAAATTTTCAAAATTTTCATGCGAACTGGGCCCGAGTAGATGAAATTGGGCCTCAGTTGGTTTTATTTGTTTTGGACTTGAGAGATTTTAGTTCAAAACATTTTTGTGTGTTAATGGGCTAATTAAATTAAACTAAACTTGCATGAATAGGTTGGATTAATTCCATTTGTTTGCAAAAATTATTTCGGACCTTAAATTGCTTTAATTTCCGAAATCATTTTTTTAAATTCATGGACTTAATCCAATCGGGAACCTGGCTTTCTTCTTTATTTTCTGTTCCTTCTTTTTGGTGGTTCTAGATTTCCTGCAAGACAGATAAATATCCACTAGGTCAAGTTTTCTCCAAATATCAACATCCTCACATTTAGAGTCTTAGTACTCTAAATGTTTAATTGATCTTTGGATATTTTCTGACAAAATAACACATATATAGGTATTATGAAATGAAATTTTTATGATTTAAATGCTGTTTCTTATTGAATGTAAGCCGTGTCTGCCACTGCTTGGCTTTCCTTCTCTGGATCGAACTGTCCGAGGTACTCCTTCAATCGATGTCCATTCACCACTATGTTGCCCTTGTCAGTTCGGATCCTGACGGCTCCATTTTGAAACACTTCCAACACTTCATGTGGTCCTTCCCATCTGGATTTAAGCTTTCCGGGGAACAGTATCAACCTAGAATTGAATAATAATACATTTTGACCAACATAGAAGTGCTTAGGCTTAATCCTGCGATCGTGCAACTTCTGGGTCCGCTCCTTATAAATTCGAGAGCTTTCATAAGATAGCGCTCGTATTTCCTCAATTTCATTGAGGTCCAATTTTGTTTGCTCTGAGCAACTTTCGGATCGAAGTTAAGCGTTTTAACGGCCCAGTAAGCTTTATGCTCTAACTCTACAGGCAAATGACAGGCTTTTCCGAAGACAAGTCTGTAAGGGGACATCCCAATGGGAGTCTTAAATGCTGTGCGGTATGCCCATAGAGCATCATTGAGCTTACATGCCCAATCTTTGCGGGTTATCCCGACCGTGGCTTCGAGTATGTGTTTGATTTCGCGGTTGGATACCTCGACTTGACCACTAGTCTGGGGATGGTAGGGCGTGCCTATCTTATGGAGGATTCCATTTTTACTCATTAAAGTTTCAAAAGCTTTATTAATAAAGTGTGTTCCTCCATCAGATATCACCACCCTAGGTACGCCAAATCGACTGAAAATGTTGTTCTTGAGGAACTTGATGACTTGGCTACCATCATTGGTCGGTAATGCGACAGCCTCGACCCATTTGGACACGTAATCGACAGCTACCAAGATATAGTAGTTTCCACCAGATGGCGGAAACGGTCCCATGAAGTCAATGCCCCATACATCGAAAATCTCAAGTGTGAGAATTCCCTTTTGAGGCATCTCATCCCTCTTGGAGAGGTTTCCTAATCTTTGGCATTTGTCGCAACCTTTCACAAATGTCCTGCAATCCTCATAGATGTGAGGCCAATAAAATCCACATTCGAGGACCTTGTGGGCCGTTCGAGCGGGACCATGGTGACCTCCATATTCTGATTCATGGCATTTTCTGACAATTTGATAGGCTTCATGCTCGGTCACACATCGCCTGATTATTGAATCGGCGCAGTGTTTGAAGAGATAAGGTTCTTCCCAGAAGTAACTTAATACATCTCGTTTGAACTTATTCTTCTGATGATAGTTCGAAAACTGTGGGGTTATTCCGCACGCCAAGAAGTTAGCGATGTCGGAAAACCATGGACAGGCTTGATTATGCAGATGCAATGCGAACAACTGTTCGTCCGGAAACTCTTCATTGACGGCTTTTTCCTTTTTATCATTATCTAATCGAGATAAGTGGTCAGCAACACCATTATCTCGACCTCGCCTATCTTTTATTATGATGTCGAATTCTTGCAACAGAAGTACCCACCTGATTAATCGAGGTTTGGCATCTTGTTTGCTAAACAAGTATCTCAATGCAGAGTGATCGGTGTATACTATAGTCTTCGTACCTATAAGGTACTGTCTGAACTTGTCAAACGCGAAGACCACAACATACATTTCTTTCTCCGTTGTGGTGTAATTAACTTGGGCCTCATTCAGGGCATGACTTGCGTAATGAATTACGCAATGTCTCACGTCCTTATGTTGTCCAAGAACTGCGCCCATGACGAGACCACTAGCATCGCACATTACCTCGAAAGGTATTGACCAATCGGGTGGTTGCACTATCGGTGCAGAAACCAACATCTTCTTGAGCGTGTCAAAGGCTTGGACACACGCTTCATTTATTAAAAAGGGATTTTCTTTACAAAGCAAGTTAGTGAGCGGCTTGGCAATTTTAGAGAAATCCTTAATGAATCTCCGGTAAAAACCGGCATGCCCTAAGAAGCTCCTAACTGATTTGATAGAATTGGGGAGAGGAAGATTGGAAATGATGGAAAATTTGGCTGGATCAACTTCGATGCCTGCACGAGAAATGCGATGTCCTAACACTATGCCCTCAGTGACCATAAAATGGCACTTTTCCCAATTTAAAACCAAGTTAGTGTCCTCACACCTCTTTAAAATCTCAGCAAGATTAGTCAAACATTCATCAAACGTATCTCCATATACAGAGAAGTCATCCATGAAGACCTCAATGCATTTTTCGATAAATTCAGAGAATATAGACATCATGCATCTTTGAAAAGTAGCTGGTGCATTGCATAATCCAAAAGGCATGCGCCTATAGGCAAAAGTGCCATAGGGGCATGTAAAGGTAGTTTTTTCGTGATCCTCACTGGCGATCACTATTTGATTGTATCCAGAATAACCATCTAAAAAACAATAAAACGCCCTTCCCGCCAATCGTTCCAACATTTGATCGATAAAAGGTAAAGGGAAATGGTCCTTGCGAGTTGCCTCGTTCAGCTTCCGGTAGTCTATGCAGACTCTCCATCCGGTGACTGGGCGCGTGGCAATTTCCTCCCCTTGTTCATTCTGCGTAATGCACATCCCACCCCGCTTCGGAACAACCTGCACAGGACTGACCCATTTGCTATCAGAAATCGGGTATATAATACCGGCGTCTAACAGCTTGACCACTTCCTTTCTTACCACTTCTTGCATGGGTGGGTTCAATCTTCGTTGGGGCTGGCGAGAGGCCTTGAAATTCTCCTCCATTAAAATCCTGTGCATACAAACATAAGGGCTTATTCCTTTGATATCAGAAATGGTCCAACCGATTGCACGCACATAATTTTTAAGAACGACCACCAGAGCATTTTCTTGCTCTTGGGAGAGCTTAGCCGAAACAATCACAGGTAATTTTTTATGTTCTGCGAGAAACGCGTACTTGAGATGATCGGGTAATGTTTTAAGTTCAAGCTCAGGTGGGAATTCAACGGAAGGGAGTAATTTGCGAGAAATAGATGGGAGAAGATCAGTTTTACCTTCCGGATCCTGCATCAGTACAGGATCCGCCTCCTCTTGGTCGGCATCGTCATGGAAGTCTGTGCCGTCAAACTCCTCCAAATCCCCTGTTTCGGGATCGGCAAAGCGGACGGCTTTGCATCCTTTGTGCTCCATGCCAGCAGGCTTCAGTACCTGCTTTGATAGGTCATCCAGCATCATTTCATGATCAAGTCCAGAGTCAAGCTCTCTCTCCTCACAATCAATTTTCTCTCCACTATCTTTTACAGAAAACATGGAGCAAGCTCCTTCATTCGGAAACTTCTGCAGCTGTTCCATATCAAAGGTGATTTCCTCGCCATCGACCCTCAATGTGACCTTTCCAGATTTAGCGTCAATTAGTGCACCACCAGTGGCCAGGAATGGGCGTCCAAGGATAAGTGGCATTTCAGAATCTTCTTCAATGTCGAGGATAATGAATTCAACCGGGAAGAGAACCTGGCCAGTTTTGACCACAACATCCTTGAGGATTCCTACGGGCTGAGTGATTGATCTGTCTGCGAGTTGCAGTCTCATCTTGATTGGTTGAATCTCTCCAAGCTTAAGGCGGATTGCCATAGCTAGTGGCATCACATTGATGCTCGATCCTAAATCACAAAGCCCCATACTCACTTTGGCCTTTCCGAATTGTACTGGAAGTGTGCAGCATCGGGGTCCTCTTTCTTTTCAGGTAATCTCCTCTGAACTATGGCACTGCATGTGCTGTTGAGAATAATCACCTCCTCTTTCTCGACCTGCCTTTTTCCTGAAATCAATTCTTTTAAGAACTTAGCATAGATGGGCATTTCGGAAATCATTTCTGTGAGAGGAATGGTTATCTCTACAGACTTTAATCGTTCCAGAAATTTCTTGAATTTAAGATCATGTTCCTTATTTTTAAGACGTGGAGGATAAGGAATCCTAGGCATGTACTTGTTATTATCTACTTGTTTTTGTGGTAAAGGGAAGGAAGTTGTACCTCCACCTGTACCCTTATCTGTTTCAGCCGTTTCAGGCGCAGCATCAGTCTGCAGATTGGCTGTCTCTTTTTCAGCTTCCTTTTCATTCTCCTCAATGTCACTTTCCAGTTCATTTCCTTGTACCAGTTTCTCTTTGCCCTTGGGTCCTTCCAGAACTTTACCAGACTTCAGTGTGATGGCCTTACACTGAGGATTTTTCTCAGCAGTGCTGGGTAGAGTTCCTTGGTCTCTTTTCTGCATTTCCTTGGCCATTTGTGTAACCTGCGTCTCCACATTCCGGATAGAGGACTGCAACTGAGTGTTGATTTCCTTTTGACTGGTAATGAAGTCAGTCATGAGGGTCTCTAATCTGGAAAGGGGTTTCTGCTGGTTCTGGTTCCAATTCTGATTCTGACCTTGGTTTTGACCAAACTGATTCTGATTTGGGACAAATTGATTCTGTGGCTGCTGAAAGTTTTGGAAATTTTGGTTTTGGGGTGGTCTGGCTAGAATCTGAGGCTGAAAACCTGGGTTAAAATGCTGGGGCCTTGGTTGGTTGAACTGTTGAGGCTGGGTCAACAGGTGGGAATTCAAAGCATTGTTGTTGGAATATGAAAGGTTCGGGTGCCGGTTTTGGAATCCACCTGCATAGTTACAGCTTTCATTTGCCACTTGCTGACAGGATTCAGTGGAATGCGGGCCTTGGCAAGTCCTGCAAACAGCTTCAGCAGTTTGAGCCTGTGTAGAGCTCCCAGCTTCCTGATTCAAGGCCAAAACGACCACTTGGTCCTTCAGTTTGTCCAGTTCAGATTTCCCTACTGTACCTACAGCACATAAACCACGAGGGGGAGGGGAATTAACATCATCAGAAAGAACAGATCTATTTACGCTCATCGCTTCAATCTTGGCCCAAGCTTGATCCATGGGAATGTATAGCAGGTGTTGACCACCAGCAGCATCAAGCATGTTCTTCCATGCTGGGGTCAAACCGCTATAGAACTTTCTCAATTTCTCCCACTCATGGAAACCATGCTGGGGGCATTTCCTGAGCAAGTTGAAGAACCGTTCCTTTGCATCATACAGGGACTCGTCTGGTTTCATCTTGAATTCCGCAATCTTAGAGCGGCATTCATCCACCTTGGACTCTGGGAAGTACTTTGTCAGGAAATTTCTGATCACGTCCTCCCATGCAGACTTCTGATTTACGGGCAGTGATTTGTACCATGTTCTCGCCCCGCTGGTCAGGGAGAAAGGAAACAGCCTCAATCGAATGGTGTTAGCAGATACATTCTGGTTTTTGATCGTATCACACAATTCTAGGAAAGTCTGCAAATGATCATGGGGATCTTCATGATTTGCTCCTGCGAACTGGTTGCTCTGAACAAGATTGATGAGGGCCGGCTTTAATTCGAAATTCCTGGCCAAGAATGGGGCTTCTCCAGGAATATTCAAATACTGTTCCAGAATGGGCTGCATATAGTCAGCTGCGGCTGCCTGTTGATTGTTCCCTGGCCCTCCTTGGTATTGCTGTGGGTAAAAGTTCTGATTCGGATAGTAATTTCTGGGATCATTGAAATCGTTCGGGTTGGGGTGATTCTGATTTTGGTTGAACTGGGGGTCTGGAAATTGAGGATTCTGAAAATTTTGGTTATTAGGATTATTCTGGTTAAGTTTGTTTTGTTTTGGGGGTTTTGGTGGTTTGGGTTGGGTGGAGGCATCTCGAAGGGTTGCTGCTCGAGATTTGGGGGATTCTCACCTCCCTGAATGACCTGAGGGGGGAGATCCTCCAAGTTCTCAACGTCAACGTCTTCTGGGTCCTCTTGGATGTTTTGGAGTGGTGGGTTAAGTGGAATGTTTGGGGGATTGCCATGGTTATCCGCCATGTCTGAGATGTCACTTCTTGTGCTTGGAGAGAGTAGAGCTTGTCTTTCCCGTTCCTTTCTTTGCCTAGCTTCCGCCCTCAGACGACGAGCTGTTTTCTCGATCTCTGCGTTGAACGGGATCTCGGCTGGAGTCTCCTTTCTCTTTTGCATAGAACAGAGGTATTAGCTATGACAGTACCTGCACATTCCCCAGGTTAGAATCGGTTTCAGGGTGAATATTTATATTTATATGTATAAGCTAACTAGGAGCAATGAGGAATGTAATTCTCTAATAAAACGGCGTTGCATCCTCCCCGGCAACGGCGCCATGAAACTTTTGACAATTTCCGCACACGAGTATTTTCTAAAATATCCCAGGTTTGAATTTATTAAATGAAAAGAGTTATGATTCATGGGAAAGGGGTTTAAGGATATATTTCACTTTTTATTACTCAAATGGGGTATTCTGATTTCAAATGGCGCTGTGGACCTCCCTGGCATGAAACTTTTGACAACTTTCACGGTGCAGCCGGGATAGATAGTTCAATCTTGACCTTCAGTCTGTCACACTGAAGGTCCCTGGCAATTTGCATCATGAAACTTATCATAATTTCACGTCATGAAAATTCGCGCCATGAAACTTTTGTCACATTCCCACTATATGAGCATTTTCTGAAAACTCATAATCCTGGTTTTCGATTTTATTTATTGAAACCGATTTATGATGGCGGAGTTAGGATTAAGGATATATTTATAGGTTGTCACGTTTTTATTACTCGTGTTAAGAAACTGTGCCCCCGAAAACGCACGGTGTCAAAAATTGCAGTAATTTATAGTAAGACCGGATCGTTCACTGGAGGATGTGCAATAGAAGCAGGGCCCACGTCGTTTTACTAGATTTTCCATTCGTATTGCTCCAAATGGTTTGAAAAATGATTAACAACTACTGGCATGAATTTAAACTAAACTATAAAAGCGTTTAAATTCATTCTACAAGGCAGATAAATTTATTCTAGAAAGCAGGTAAAGTTACTCTAAGAATGCGATAAATACTATCTATGAAAGCAGTGAATATTTACACTATGCTAGCTATGAAGCTATATCACAGTGTAGACAGAAGGGACAGGAAGAAAAGAATGAAAATTGGACAAGATTTAGATACAGCAGTATTAAACTTCCATTTTTATACACAGATCTTTGTTTGGGATAATCCTATCAGATAGCTAATTCTCATGCTCTCAGTTCAGCGTTCCCTTTAACAGACAGGTACTTACAGTATGAGTTTACATGTTCTTAAGACTGCAAAATTCTAAGATACCACAGATTCGTAACTGCCCTGGCCTGGGTGTGTTACTTCATCTGTGGTGGACAAGCAACACCTGACAAATCATTTATTGAAATGCCAAGTACTACTATCATTCCCCCATGTCACACCCAAAGATTCTAATTAAGCCCTGAACTATCCCTTAACTATCAATCCTAGTAACAGTTACACAACTCTCAATACAACCGAGTGACCTCTAGAGAAAGCGGTTAAAAGAAAGCAGTAAAGAAAGCAGTAAAGAAAGCATTTAAAATCCTATCACTCGGAGGTTTTGAAGGTCTGACCCTGGTAGTAAAAGATAGCTCCCCATCAGAATGAAGGGGTATGGATCAAGAATTCCCGGCTCTTGGTGAACCATTCACAGTGTTCACTTCCTTCCGGGTGATTATGAGATACAAACTAATGAAACGAATTAATGAATTAGTTCGTTCCGGATGCACTCACTCAGGACTCAAAAGTAGGCTTTGGCAAGAGAGGATAGCAGTTGAAAGAAAACTCAACCCTATCTTAGAAAATAACCAAGGCCTGGATGATGTTCCTCTAAGACTATTTACTACACTGTATTTGAGTCCAAGTGGACCCCATCTCGGTATAATATTTAATCTTAGATTCCCAACAAACAACAATTTTGGAAAATAATGGATTTGAAAATCATTCCCTAAACAGGTACTAGACTCTCAGTTAAAACACAGATCCTTTCAGTCTAGATGAGACCTAATCGCTGACTCTGCTTCTATTTTCCCGAAATCAACCCTTGATAGAATATGAATTAGTCATAACTGAAGAATTTATCCCTTACTCAGATCCGAATTTTATAAAGGGATTTTTGTCGGAAATTTAATATGCAATATCTGTTTTAATCCTATGCTTCTATTGTCCAAGGGAAGGATCCCAAAATAATTACAGACCACAATAATACATAATAATAGCATGCATACGGATATATGGAAGTGTAAAATTAACTGACCCAAAATATAGGAGTGTGTCTAGACAGAAGGTGAAACACAGAAATGAAGTGATCAGGAGACCAAAGTAATGGCAGAATAATCGGGTGGACTGTAAACATCTACTGTCCAATCTCCCAATCACTCGGATGAAGCGAATTTAGACAGCTTAGACCCTATAATGGCAGTTTCAATGCCCGTTGGGCCTCCACTGTCCGTGAATTCGGATAAAAACCTACATGCTTCCTCTCTGCAGTACTTATCAGCTAATATTGACAGACATTAGCAGAGTTTTATTACAGATTGGAATTTGGGTTGGGAAATTAAGATAAGTAAAATAAAACTGTATCTGGATAGGAGTCAGCTGAGCAGCTATTATAACCCCGGATGGGCGAACCGCCAAGGTTTCCACTGATTACTATCCAAACCATGCAAAATAATATTTAGTAATTAATACCCAGAATACGAGCTAGTTATCCATGAGGGAATACCCGCCAACATTAGTCTGATGTATTCCTTACTAATTGTTACACACAATACACAAAAGACAAAATAAAATGAAATAAAAAGAAGAACTTGCATGAGAGACATTGGTTTCTCATGCAAGGTGATGGAATTAATCCATGATTGATGGCTTAAATAATCCCTCTTACCATAATTAATTACAGTCCGGATTATCTGTTTAAGACATCATGATTTTGTTTATAGAAAATTATTTTAATGGCAATTGAACAAAGGTCCTCTAATCACAACAATTAGTGATTTAATTATTGCTAATTAGACTCATAAATCATTAATGACTAGAGGGTTCAATTAATTAATGATGGAAATGGAGAATGGAAAATCTGCATGAAAATGTTGATTACGGCGCTAAACAGATGTTACGGCGCTATCCTAGGATAGCGCCGTGAGGGTAGCGTCGTCATGGGTTGGTGCAAGAGAGAATAAATTTTGGATTAAAAGGGGGTAATTACGGCGCTATATACTACTACGGCGCTATACTAGTATAGCGTCGTAGGTGTAGCGTCGTAGGTGGTTTGAGAAATTAGAAGTTTTTGAAAAAAGAAGGGATACTACGGCGCTAAACGTTAAATGACGACGCTATCCTAGGATAGCGTCGTAAGGATAATGCCGTAGGTGGATTCTGTGAGATAGAGGAATTTTTGGGACCTACGGCGCTAAACAGAAATTACGACGCTATCTGAGGATAGCGCCGTTGGTTTAATGCCGTAGGGCAAATTTTGTTTAAGTTCTAGGCAACTACGGCGCTATACCTCACCTACGACGCTATCCAAGGATAGCGCCGTAGGGCGGTTAGCGTTGTAGCTAGCCCAGAAGCATGTTGTTGTTCGGGTGATGCAATCTCTGCGATTGCAAACCCTATTTTCGAGTTAATGGCTCACAAATGCATGAAAATGAAATAACAAGCTAAGACAGTGAAAGAAAAATGCAAGAAATGCAAAACAGTAAGAGAATGACATGCTATACTACACATTCATGAACCACAAACCCAAATGAGGGTTTTCAACCAACAAAGCATGCATGAATCCCAAAATAAAAGACAAACAACACAAAACCCACATAAACAGTAAGATAAAATGACCAAATGGTCATGAAACCAAAAACAAGGCATAAAATCCATGGACCCATGTCCATTTCATGATTTTGGGATACTTCCAATGATTAACCTCCCATTTATAAGAAAATGGTTTGAAAATACCCATCATTTGGGTATTTCAAACCTAAATAGAGGTTTAACACAACTGTAACGAGTATAACAGTGGCTATCCTAACAAGAAACCTAGAGTAACACTAATCTGTGCAAGAATTTAGACTAAACTAGATGCATAAATTAAATAATACAAAAATAAAACTAACTACTCTAACTAACCTACACTACTCTCAAGAACAGCCTCTTGTCTTCAAGTTTGGAGAATGTGGTGAAGTGACAAGACCAGGGAGTCAACACCTCTATTTATAGGTGAGAAACCCTAGGCCCATGGGCCCCCAGGCCTTGAAATTTGAATTCTGGCAAGGCTTACGACGCTATAGGTGCATTACGGAGCTATCCTTGCTACGGCGCTATAGGTGTAGCGTCGTAGTCTTCCATCCCAAAGACACTCTTGCTTCTGAATGGACAGCCTACGGTGCTATCCTTGCCTACGGCGCTATGCTTGATTACGGCGCTATCCATGCTTTGCGCCGTCCGCTCCTCTTCAGACTGCTGCTTTGGCTTCCTCCTACGGCGCTAGACCAAGCTACGGCGCTATACATGCATAGCGTCGTAGTTGTGTCTAGCGTCGTAATATCCTGAAAAATCAACTTTTTGTGGGTTTTTCATTTCTTTTCCCATCTTTTCATTTCCTTTTTCTTTTCTTTTCTTTTTCTCATGCTTTTTGGATTTTTCTAACATAAATGTGTAATAAAATTACACATTTATGCATTTTTCATATCAGCTCAATGTTTTTACAATTATGCATGAATCAGTCCAATTCGACTGCTTTCTTATTTAATATAAGACCGGAATGCGATCAAATGCCCGTTTCAGACACGGAAATGGATTGAAAATAATGGTCATTTCTGGCCATTATCACCTGTTCAGTGAGTTCTCCATTAGCAACTGTGAGCTCGTGAACATGTTCGGCAAGTTCATCTCTTTTGTTGGAAAACTCCATTGAACTTGGCTCCAAGATGTTTACAAGATTGCTCAGCTTATCTCTTTCATTGCAGGCATCTGTTAACTCTTCCCTTTGAGCAAAATATTTCACTTTGAGATCCTCAAATTCACTTTGCAATCTCCGGAATTCTTCTTCCTTATCTTCCAGCTTGTTATATATCTCATTATATTGATCCCTGAGTGCTTCGAAACTCTCGTTTCCTTTCCTGTCAGAATTAGAAGAAGAACCATTTTGACAATTTACAGAAGTGATACAAATTGGAAGGTTACCAATGTTGTCCGATTCAGGATCTGACTCAGAATCTGAGTCCCATGTTCCAGCAAAAACTACTCCAGTTGCATCATCACTTTCACTGGAACTCGAGCTCTTTTCATCGCTAAATGTAGCACAGTAAGTTTTCTTCATATCTGGTCTTCTCATAGATGAGCTCTCTTCCTTCTTGTTCCCAAATTGTTTGGACTTCTTATCCCTAAGAATCCTGGCAATGCGTTGTGAGAGCTTAACCAAGTCCTCATCATCATCATCATCATCATCATCATCATCTGAACTCGACTCCTCTGAAGGTTCGATCTGAGGATTGGACTCCAGCTTGAATGCCACAATTTTACGTGTGAAGTTCTTACAGTGGTCCATCTCCCAAGATTGTAAGATCCCCATTAGTTCATCAACAGCTATGGTGGCATAGTTTTCTTGCAATTTAAGAGCAGCAATTTGGCATTGAATCTCTCAGGGAGTATACCTACAATTTTTCGAACTATCTCCTGGGAGGAGTAGGTCTTACCAAGCTGTTGAGTCTGGTTGGTTAGAGTACGGATTCTACTAAAATAACTATTGATAGACTCATGTTCATCCATGACAAGTTTATGAAATTAAGCTTCATAGAAATAATTTTAGAAGTTCTAACAGGAGCCGAACCTTCATGAGAGTTTACCAGTATCTCCCATACTTCATAAGCAGTGGTGCAGGTAGAGATCAAGCCATATTGGTCCTCGGTCACTGCACTGAAGATAGCATGCAGTGCCTTGGAGTTCATGTTACAGTTGGTCCTATCTCCTGTTGTCCATTTCTTTTTGTCTTTAGGCTTGGCAACGCCATCAACAGTCACCGAAGGGGGTTCATACTTTGTGAGCACTGCATCCCAAGCCCTATCATCGACTGACATCAAAAAGGAGCGCATCCTGTTCTTCCAGAAGGAAACGTTTGTCCCATCGAGCAGTGGGGGCATGTTTAATGACCATCCTTGATTCATCTTGCTGTTTGGATCTCTCTTGAAAGAGTGTGGCTCTGATACCAATTTTTAGGTCCAGGGATCCAACAAGATGTATTCTTTATACAGAGGTTCTGTGTAACTAGTTCCGTCTATCACATTGAACACACAGATTAACCAAAACCAGATAAACCAGTAATCATGCACAGCGGAATAAACAATAAATAATCAACAAGCATAAAGAATTAATGAGACACAAGGAGTTGTTGACCCAGTTCGGCCTTCGGCCTACGTCTGGGGAATACCAATCCAGGAGGTTATTTTACTATGTGTTTCAACGATAGTGTACAACCACACACACTAGTAAAATAAAGAGAATGACTTCACCCTAATCTCCAGGAAGAGAGTTGTTGGAACCAGACGCAGTCCCAGCTCTGGTATAAGTTTCCCACCTATTTCAACTCCCCAAAGCTCATGCCTTGAGTTTCCCCTGAAGAAGTCTGTGAATCACTTCTTTGGAAAAAGATGATATGAACGATGTAAGCTTATCTCCTATGAAGCCTTTGGACGATCTCCTCAAATAGATTAACAACTTGCAGACAAACAGAGAAGAGTCCAAGGCTTGTCGATTTAGCAGCAACAGATAGATTCAGAGAACAGGGGGCTGCTAATCGATCTTGCTTCTCACACAGTGATTCTGATAGCTTGTAAGAATTTCAGAGTGTTTCCCAGATTGTAAGAGTGAGAGCATATCTTCCATCCCTCAGAAATTCCTTTTAATCAAGAAGCTCTCAAACTGGAACGGTCATATTGGAAATAGCCGTTGAGATTTGACAGGGTCCGTTAGACACAAATTCAAATTTTTGTTTCACTAATCCGGAGGAGGAGTCCTGTAAAATAAATTTTAGTAAATAATCTCCCCAGATTAGGAAAAGAGCCGTTGGGGCTGGAGCAAGTCTTTCAGAGATTCCACGTCGTACATGAAGACTGCCGCTCAGGAGGTTCATCCATAGTGTTCAATCATCGACTTTGAACTTCCAAAAAAACCTTGACTCAACAGGACAGTATAAAAATAACCTTTCCCTCTTTATCCCTTATTCGAGATCATGGTTTCCCGCTACAGAAGCTTATTGATGCACCCTGTGAAACCACATTTAAATGAGCTTAAATTGTACTAAAATATGTCCAAAATGAGTGCATTTTACCTTAATTCATTTCACTTTTAGGTGTATTTCATGTGTTTTTATTTTTCAAGTCATCATGGTTAGATTTGGCTTATTGAGGTTAAATTTATCATGTTTTTATGTGTTTTTAATAAGACTTTGGCAAACCTAATGCATTGTAATGTTGTTTCAGGCATTTAAATGATGAAGAGCGATGTTCGGAAGCTTTATTTTGGAAAATAAGGAATATTTAATGTGATATGTGCCAAGATTCAGACTTAGAAACAATTCAGTTGAAACCTTCCCAGAATGCTCCGCACAGGCATGGCGGAGCCTCAACTGCCTTCCGAGCACCGCACCAGGCACCGCTTCAATACTTAGAAAAATTTCAGAGGTGAAAAAGCTTCAGAATGCTCCGCACCTTCTTGGCGACGCATAAAACACCCTCTAGGCGCCACAAAATGCGCCGCAGACAAAATTTTAGGAAATTGTCAGAATGCACCGCACCTTCTTGGCGGCGCCTAAAACCCCTTCCAAGCGCCACTTTTTTATGCCGCAGCAGAAAATTTGGAATGTCAGGATGCGCCAGCTCTCTTTGGTGGCGCCGAAAACCTCTTCCGAGCGCCATTTTATACGCCAAAGTCGCGGTTTGGAGGTTTTCTAACCTCCCGAACACGGTTTTAAAGCCCGTTTTTCGTCATTCTCTTCAATCCAGACTCATTCAGACTCTGATAGAAAAGCTCTGCAACTTTGGAGAAAAAAGGCCGATAACACCGAACCATGCCGGAGGAAGTGATCAGAGCGTCTTCTCTGACTGTGTTCTTCGCATTCTAGGTGTTGTTTTTCTTTTTCTCGCTTTGTAATGTTTAGGATTTGTTTTTTAACATAATTTCCTACTGTTTTCATATTTGTAAACGGATTTCTATGTTGTTCGTGTTAGAAGTGTTCTAGAACGGGAGTTCGGAATTACTTTGAAGTACGAATCTATGTTTTTATGGAAGTATAATAAATGTCGATGTTTATATGTTTAATCTGGATTAATCTGCAAGAACTGTTAGAATTTGAATTAGAATTATGTATTGGATGCCTGCAATTGATCGATGATTATGTTTTGGCAAAAATTCTGAAATCTGCATATTTAATCTGCTAACCTGATATGAGCGATCAATCTGTATTAATCTGTTTAAGTTTAATCTGGCATTATATTAATCTGTTCACATTCTAAATTTAGTATTAAAATCCATTTTACCATGTTTTATCAATATTTTACCATAATTGTTAGATTATTTACACTATTCTGCATATTTAAATGTTATAATCTAATATGTATGATTTCTACTTTGCTAAATCGGGAGATAAAAAGTGGAAATTAGATTTTAGTACCGGTCTTGGGAATAAATCATATTAAAATAGATTCTGGCATGTACACGCTGATTTGGGAAATGAAATGTGTCGTATGATCACAATAGGAAAATTTGTATGCTTGGGAAAGACTCAAATTTATGCCTAGACTGATGATTGCAGAATGTTAGATAATTTAATTTGCTTCCATGAAGTCTGTTTTTACAAATTATGAAAATTAGGAAATTGTTATATTTTTAATCTTTATAAAATTATTAATTCTGTTGAAATTGATCTTTTTAGACATTGGGAAATGCTAAATCATTATGCAATTTCGCTTTTATATAAAGATGGCATGTTCTAAATCATTACAAGCATATATCTTATCTTTATTTTTATTATTTTAAATTTTTAACTTGCTTTATTTTTAAATTTAATGTCACTATTTTTAATTTAATCACCATTAGAATTAAACAAACTCTTTTCAAAATATAATATATATTATTAATGAACTTAAAATGACTAAGTTTTCTCCTGGATGAATTAATATTCTGAATTCCCTTGGTTCGACCCGGTATTCACCGGTTTTTATTACTTGATGACAACCATCCGCTTGTGGTAAAATATGAGTAGTGAAAATCACGCATCAAGTTTTTGGCGTCGTTGCTGGGGAATTATTGTGAAAATTATGTTGTTTTAAGTTCATTTAAATATATTTATATTATTTCTACTTTTTAAATATTGTTATAACTTTTTGCTATTCTATGTTGTGCAAGGGAATCAAGCTAAATCAGTGTGTGATCCTGAAAGATGAAATAATATTGAGTTCTCATCAAACAAAAAGAAAGATTTGCAAGAGAACAAGTGTGAGGATGGCGGCGAGGTGTATCCAGCATATATAATTGAGGATTTCAAATGGCTAGCTTCGATTGAAAAGCCACTTACACGTTATTTAAAGGTATTACCAACACTCTTGAGGTACGTATTTCTTAATAAATTTGATTACTTTTAATTAATTGCATTACATCAATTGTTGAGAACGGATGCTAGAGCTAAAGTTTGAGATTAAATTCCACTTCTTGACAACAATACAACTTTAATGAGTTTTTTTTAAGGGAATGCTGATACTATACAATGTTTATCAATAATTCTCCTATGATTGCATTACCTTTATTTAAATTGTTGTATAAAGATGTGCAATTTGACCTTATAACTCATGAATGACAGGATCATGGAAGTGCACCCACCATTTAGACCTTTAATTTAGAAAATGGTGCATTTGTCTTTGAAAGCTGATTAGGAAAGGGAATCCACATACTGCCTTTGCATGCTTAGCAATAGTTATTTATATCTTTTGCTTAATATGTTTGATTTTCTTTTATTTTAGTTTATATGTCTTACTAACTATAAAAAAAAGAGGTTCTTGCATGATTTTCATTATATGTAATTTGAAGTAATTCTTATGCATTTGAACTGAGACGAAATAAGAATTGGAGTGATCAATAACTGAAAGAATTTTTGTGATGATTTAAATAAAATAGGAGAAATGCTGAAATAAATTGATGAGAGTGGTTGATGAAAATGAACATAATTTCATAAATATTTATAGGAGATGATTAGAACTAATTAGGGTAATTTTTCTTAATAGAGGAATAGGAATATGGATGAAATATTATGTTTCGATTAAGCAAATCACGCCCTGTTTTTGCTACAATATTTGTACAAATACTGAGTTGTAGATGCCACTCTTCATAAATGGTTTTCGAAAACTTAGTTAAACATCAAAAGTGGCACAAGCAAGGCATTTTGGGCGTCATTTTCACCAATGACGCGTAAACACTTGTTTGATTACCATATGTAGCATAAAATGGGAACCACTGGGTTTTTGCCAAACTCGGATTTTTACAAACTTTTATGCTTCAAATCCATTCCAATTCATCCTCAGTTCGCTCAAAATTAATCTTTGATTCTCTAATTGGGTTAAAAACCTACCAATTTAATTTAAACCTTAAAAAAATAGTCATCTCCCTCATGTTCTCTCTTTCACATTCCTCTTTCTATTGAATCTTACAATCGCAGTCGTCATCCTCAATTTCCCTTCCACCACAGTTCCTTTAAAAAATTAAAAGAAAAATAAAAATAATAATAATCTGTTTTTGTTTGTCTTTATTATCATATTTATGGTCTATGCATATTTTTATTTTCATTTTATGTCACGTTATGCTTATTTGTTTAGGTTTTTAATTTTGCTAATAAAATGTGCCTACCATATTTCTAATTTAATAATTAAGTAGTGCATGTTATGTGGTAAAACTAGAAGCTGAAAATGTATTTGATAATTGAAGCTGAAAGTGAGGCTCAAGAACTCTAGCTTCTCAAATTTGGGGATTTCTTGTTAAAGTGATTCAAAGCTTCAATTTGGGGTAACAATAGCTATCCTAGTTCAATAATTCGTCCAATTTTGTGAGTTGGTATGTGTTATTGTTAGTATTTCTGTTGTTAATTAAATTTTGGGTTATGTAGAATGTGGGATTATAATTGGTTTAAGTGTATAAATCCTTGTTTAAAATGAACAATATGAGTGTTAGAACATATTTTCAAGCCCTATGCCAAAATTTATAGAGTATTTGTAAAATTTCAGATTACAGCTCTTTGGAAAATAGTATTACAGAAATCTGAAATTTTCTTATAAAAATGGGTTAAAATAACATGTTTAATCTTTTAAGTTGATCTATGAATATTGTTAACCATGTTGTTTTAATCTACATGTAATAAATTTTGGTAACATTAAAGCTTGAAACTTCATGTTTTTCTAATTTATGAAAAAAAAAACATTTCTATTATAAAAACTCATTCTATGAATTTTTAACTAAAAAGGCAAACTTATGTTATTTAAAACAATAAACTAAAAGTTCTTGATCATTATTTCGAATCATTAATAAGAACTAGTTTGCTAATTTGGTTAGTTTTAAGCATTAAATCTGAAATTTTTAACAAAAAGGGAGTTTTTATAACTTAAAAACGTGTTATTTTTAATAATAAGTTTTAAGTTCTAAAAAAAAGTGATTTTCTTAAATTTGTAAGAGACTTAGAACTTATAACTTTTAAAATAAAATATACTGGTCATTTAGTTGTTTAAACCACACATTCTAGGTTGATATATATTTGCTTTATACATTGCACTTAAGTTAAACTTTTGGTTTAAACTTAAGTGTGAGGATGGGGAGCAATGCATATATTTAACTCTAACCCGAAGTTTTTGTGTAACCAGGTTCCACAAATAATGTATAAGAAATACCTTTGTTACTTGGTTGGATGTTTTTGCTATGAATATTGGTTTGCTCTGCTATGCGCTACTTAGATGATTTATTTGTATTTAATATGGTGAGCATGTGGTTAACTTTATATTTATGTTTAGGTTTTGTTTATGCATGTTTTTAATTCTAATAAAATAGCTCTTACTTAAATCATGTTAAATTAGAATTTTGTGAGCTGTTGATTTTATAATAGAAGAGACTAGATATTCATGGTTAATTGGTAAAAGAAGTTGAACTAGTGTTGTTGAGCAGTTTGGAGGTATCAGATGTGAATTAGGATGAGTTAGGAGCAAAAGAGGTGGTGCTTTCGTGTCCAGGAGGCGCCACTCCAACTGAGTGGTGCCCAAATCGTGTCCCAAGCGCCACAACAATGCTTGGCAGGTAATGCTTCCTCTAAATTGAGATATGTTTATAATGTGGGATGTAATTTCATCAAATCTCTATTATTTTACACAATGCAGGCATTAAAATCAATAAATTAAGATGTATAGATCATATTAAAAAGCTAAAAAAAATTTAAGACATGATTTAACTCAATCTGAATTTTTAAATGCTTGCTATATTTTGAGTTAGAGATTGAAAAGTTGAAATCCCACAATAATCCTTTTATCATGCACTTAAACTAAACTACTAGTTCAGTTTAAGTGTGAGGATGGAGGGGGATTTTTTTATGATCACAAACTTGGAAGCTCTTCATCAATTGATATATCTAGTTTATTCAGTGCATGAACTATCTATTTAACACCATACTCAGGGTTGGGTCATCATGAAAAATCAAGGAACTATTTATTATAGTGGTTGGCACTTTACTGTAAATTCCGTTTTGGAACGTATGTTGTTTTTGCTTTTGGTGAAATTATGGAATTATCATTAATAAATCTGTCCATATTTCTTCAAGTTGCTGAAAATTATTATTATCTGCTGTAAAATGAGTTATGGATGGTATTTTATAAATTGGATTATTTTGGAATTTCTCATCTACATTAACAACTATTTTGCTTGAGTGATTGCTATATAAATATATTAAAAGCAGGATATGCCAACAAAGGAGCAAGATGACAGCCGTGATGATGAAGTGAAATTCAGAGTCCTAAACATTCTAGGTGTGATCTTTTCATGTTTTATATTTGTCAATCTGCATGAAGTAATTTGGTAAGAGCTTAGTTATATTTTAATTTTTTATTATCCTTTGAATAAAATTGGTACATGCATTATATGGATATATAAATTATTTTAGATATAAATTGTGTTTTCACAGTGTGCTATTATTTGAATTACCACATCACAACCAATCTTAAGAAAATCCGAATAAGTCTAACTGTTCTGCTTAGATCCGATTTTACAACTTAATGAGCATTATGATTCTTAGTTTAAAGTCCTAGACTTTGTTAAATTGTCATGCTAGTTGTTCGAACATGGGTGACAATTCTATTTACTTTGCAGAAAGCTTTTTGATTAATTAGACTGGTTTACTTGTCTTTGGAGAGTTATCATTATTTATATATGAATATACTCGTTCCATGTCTCCTTAAATGCTTAGTTACAAATAAAGTCAGAGTGAAACCCCTAAAAAAAATTAGATTAAATCTTGCAAAAAGAAAAGAAAGAAAAAAAAATCAGAAAATGCAAGATAAAAAAAAAATTCCGAATAAAGGGGCATTAAACAAAATATTTATAAACTCTTGGCTATATGACTGGCACGTATTCTTAGACATGAGTAGCTTTTGGAATTCAACCGTCTACAACTCAGCCAAAGTGTCTTTGAATTATTGTGAAACCGAGTCATTAATTGAGCATATTTGAAGATGGGAATAGAAAAACATATTTACATTATTCACTCTCCCATTTCGAGTTGCTATGTGTGATTGATCTGCTTTTTGTACTGTAAGTGCTTTGGATATCTAGTTTTGACAACTGATGCATGACAATTTACCTTGTTCTAGCACATTAAACTTTGAACCCTTTTAGCTCATTGTGTTGTTGAAATCTATGATTTGGCAGAACTATAGTGACTTCATTTTTATTATCTTAATTGGCATGTTGACGTGTTAATTAATTTCATTGCTCAAGGGACGAGCAATATTTAAGTGTGAGGATGTTGATATACCCTGTGAAACCACATTTAAATGAGCTTAAATTGTACTAAAATATGTCCAAAATGAGTGCATTTTACCTTAATTCATTTCACTTTTAGGTGTATTTCATGTGTTTTTATTTTTCAAGTCATCATGATTAGATTTGGCACATTGAGCTTAAATTTATCATATTTATGTGTTTTTAATAAGACTTTGGCAAACCTAATGCATTGCAATGTTGTTTCAGGCATTTAAATGATGAAGAGCGATGTTCGGAAGCTTTAGTTTGGAAAATAAGCAATATTTAATGTGATATGTGCCAAGATTCAGACTTAGAAAAAATTCAGTTGAGACATTCCCAGAATGCTCCGCACAGGCATGGCGGAGCCTAAACTGCCTTCCGAGCACCGCATCGGGTACCGCTTCAACACTTAGAAAAAATTCAGAGGTGAAAAAGCTTCAGAATGCTCCACACCTTCTTGGTGGCGCCTAAAACAGCCTCCAGGCGCCACTTTTGGCACCGCAATCAGAAAATTGGGAAAAAGCTTCAGAATGCCCCGCGCCTTCTTGGCGGCGCCGAAATTGCCTTCCAAGCGCCACTTTTTGCGCCGCAGCAGAAAATTTGGAAAATGTCAGGATGCGCCAGCTCTCTTTGGTGGCGCCGAAAACCTCTTCCGAGCGCCATTTTATGCGCCACAGTCGCGGTTTGGAGGTTTTCTAACCTCCCGAACACGGTTTTAAAGCCCGTTTTTTGTCATTCTCTTCAATCCAGACTCATTCAGACTCATATTTTCGATAGAAAAGCTTTGCAACTTTGGAGAAGAAGGCCGATAACACCGAACCATGCCGGAAGAAGTGATCAGAACGTCTTCTCTGACTGTGTTCTTAGCATTCTAGGTGTTGTTTTTCTTTTTCTCGCTTTGTAATGTTTAGGATTTGCTTTTTAACATAATTTCCTACTGTTTTCATATTTGTAAACGGATTTCTATGTTGTTCATGTTAGAAGTGTTCTAGAACGGGAGTTCGAAATTACTTTGAAGTACGAATCTATGTTTTTATGGAAGTATAATAAATGTCGATGTTTATATGTTTAATCTGGATTAATCTGCAAGAACTGTTAGAATTTGAATTAGGATTATGTATTGGATGCCTGCAATTGATCGATGATTATGTTTTGGCAAAAATTCTGAAATCTGCATTTTTAATCTGCTAACCTGATATGAGCGATCAATCTGTATTAATATGTTTAAGTTTAATCTGGCATAATATTAATCTGTTCACATTCTAAATTTAGTATTATAATCCATTTTACCATGTTTTATCAATATTTTACCATAATTGTTAGATTATTTACACTATTCTGCATATTTAAATGTTAGAATCTAATCTGTATGATTTCTACTTTGCTAAATCGGGATATAAAAAGTGGAAATTAGATTTTAGTACCGGTCTTGGGAATAAATCATATTAAAATAGATTCTGGCATGTACACGCTGATTTGGGAAATGAAATGTGTCGTATGATCACAATAGGAAAATTTGTATGCTTGGGAAAGACTCAAATTTATGCCTAGACTGATGATTGCAGAATGTTAGATAATTTAATTTGCTTCCATGAAGTCTGTTTTTACAAATTATGAAAATTAGGAAATTGTTATATTTTTAATCTTTATAAAATTATTAATTCTGCTGAAATTGATCTTTTTAGACATTGGGAAATGCTAAATCATTATGCAATTTCGCTTTTATATAAAGATGGCATGTTCTAAATCATTACAAGCATATATCTTATCTTTATTTTTATTATTTTAAATTTTTAACTTGCTTTATTTTTAAATTTAATGTCACTATTTTTAATTTAATCACCATTAGAATTAAACAAACTCTTTTCAAAATATAATATATATTATTAATGAACTTAAAATGACTAAGTTTTCTCCTGGATGAATTAATATTCTGAATTCCCTTGGGTTCGACCCGGTATTCACCGGTTTTTATTACTTGATGACAACCATCCGCTTGTGGTAAAATATGAGTAGTGAAAATCACGCATCACTTTTGTTTGAATGTGATTCAATAAACGTGGTGAGATGGTTGCAGGAAATGGGGAGCGTCCCTTGGCGTTTCAGGGAGAAAATTCGGACCTATAGCATCGGTCCTAAATTTTGCTGGAGATGTACGTATTCAACACATATTGAGGGAACGTAATTGTCTAGACGACTATTGGGCGAAGCTTGGGGCAACGGGCAATCGGGTGCGGAAAGGTTGAAGTGTGGGTCTGAGATGTTGCAGCAAGTTGTTATGTTTGAGTTTTTGAGTGAAGTTTCTGAGGAATGGTAGGAGGTCGGAATAGCTCATTAAGAATAGATTGGCGGAACATGGCTCATTCCTTGGCGGCGCTTGCATCTCTTATGGGCGCACCAATTCTATTGGTGAAAAAACAATCTGCTGGAGCTGTGAGACTCAAAATATCTTAAGGGAGAGGAACGGCCAAGCGGATCACAGGGCACTTAAGATTGGGCGTGGCAGGTGGTAGTAAAATTGAAGAATGATATTAATTAATCTGATCGGTGGTGGATTTTGTCATGTGTAAATTTGGATGAGGTCCGGCTTGTGTTCGGCCTGTTGGCAATAAAAACTTTATTCTCAAGAAAAATACTGATTGATGTATACTCATATAAAAAAAAAAACATGTTGATATTTACTACTCCTTCCGTCCTATTATAAATGACTTGTTACTGTTGGACGCGAGAATTAAGATAGAATTAATTTGTGAGTATATGATGGGGTCCACATAGTTGTTGGAGGGGAAAATTATTTCTATTTGTAGAAAAAATATTTGTAATGGGACATCCAAAAGTATTAAGTAAGACATTTGTAGTGGGACGGAGGGAGTATTTGATTGTAATCTACGAGTGATCCTGCCCATTATTTTTTCAGACGCACACATTATTTCCCATTTTACCATCCCTTTTGGGGGTTTGGAATCACATCAATTTTCCATCTTACTATTACTTTTGGACTTCTGACATCACATTATTTTTCCAGTCGCACACATCATTCTCCATCTTACCATTATTTTTGGGAATCTGGCATCACAGAAACATCTTAGCACTTTACGAATTCTCCATTGTTTTCTATCTAGTTCTTATTTTTAACCCAAAAAAAAAATCAATTAAATGAAAACAATCCCAATATTCCTAATGATTTTTTTTTTCAGATATATAAAAAGTTAAAAAAAGAAAAAGAAAATTAGGAAAGTCGTAAAGACAATTCTGCCCCTCATTGCATGCATACGAACAGCGCCCATCCCAATCCCAATACTGCCGCCAAATTAAAAACCCTAATAATTGGAATTCCCTCTCCCGCCAAATTCGAATGCATGTCCGATTCCGAATACCCTAGCAGGCTGAAGTTAGGGTTCGATCCGTACAGCGCCTGCACCCCTCGGATGTCGTCCACCGTCAGCTCCGTCTTCCGCTGCCGTGGCCGCAGGTTTGGATACATCACCGCCTCCTTCACTTCGCTGTGCGCCAGCCCCAGCAGATGCCCGATCTCGTGCGTCGCCACCGATTCCAGATCCACCGCCGCTTCCGATTTCTCCTCCCCGAAGTCCAACGCCCACGTCTCCGCCGCGTCCAGGTGGAACCGCCCGCTCTCTGGCGAGAACGCGTGCGCCAGCACGCCCAGCACGCCATCGAACGCCTCTCCGTCGCCGTGGTCGCCGCGGTAGAATCCGATCTTAATGTCGGCGAATCCGTAGTCCCTCGTCTCCGCGAAGGTGATCGGAGTAACCGCTGCCCAACGCGTGAATGCGCGGCCGAACGCCGCGCGCATCGCTGCATTGCTCAGCGAATTGATCACGTTATCCGGGGAGATGGCATACGTCAGCGTCATCGGAGTGCTCCGGTTCCACCGCGGCTCCCCGGTGAAATACACGTAATTCTCCTTCGTACGCCGCTTTTGCGGCGGACCATCGGGGACTCCGCACCGCGGCGTCATGACCGCCGCGATCGTAGGCGAATCGAGCCTTCCGGTAATTCTAATCCCTAATTTTCGTTGATAGCTTCGTATCGCATTTTCCAATTTCGAATCAAATACATCCGCCGATTCCCCAACATCTTCCTCCGCCAAATACCCAAACTTTCTGAAATATTCCTTCAATTCAGAAATGCCACTTACAAAGCTGCCTTTGTTAGCATTAGTAAATTTCCTAAATTTATGCCAACTGTAGGTACGCCTCTCAACCGATTCTGACTCTGTCTTTGGATTTACGGTATAAATTTCTGACGTTGCAGCAAGAACACTGTTCATGAACAGGAAGACAAAAATGGCTACAAAATGCAGAAGGAAAAAGGAGGATGAATCCATATTGCTGGTAACATATGGAGATAACAGTGAAAACAGAGAAGCTTTGTTATAAAGGAAAAGGGGCAAACCAAAAAGGTATGTTAATTTTCATAAATCAGCAGAATAGGTTTATTGGATTTTGATCAAATGCATGTGCCTTGATCTTTTGGCATTTCTTGCTAAGGATATCCGGTTTGGATAATTGAGCAAGTATTCTTTGGCTGATGTGTGAATAAAGCAAACTCATTTGTTAGATAAAGTAATCCCATTTGTTAAGGTGCATATTGTTTCTGCTGATGATGAGGATCATATAATGGAAGTGTTTAGAGATTAAGAGTTCTGGTGAATAAGAATATTGTGATACAAGTTTGATTGATTTGGGATATGTTTGTTGGGAATGTTGTTGGTGTCAGAAGCAATAGAAAATTTTTGGGAGATGGGACAAGGTAAGTTTTGGGGGTTTATTGTGTTTCAAGTTAAGAATTGAAATCCTGGATTTTACCCAATCAAATACCTGCAATTTTGAAACAAGATTCCATTGGGGAGTTTGCTGGATAGGGCAAGTGAAGTGATCCATCCAAACTTCTGTTATATGTAATCATTGGTTTGTTTGTTATGTTGCCTTTTTATTACATCCTTCCTATCTTCCTTCAATATCAAACAACAAAAACAATGGCACTGCCATATTTGGTTCAGAAATGGGAAACTTGTAAATGACTCCATGGGGCATGGATGATTGGGTGCCAAGTCAAGATAGGTTGTTGGGTCATTCTTGTAACCCATTTCTCAAATGCATCCACACTATGTGGTGTGGGCCACAGAAAATATATATGGTTGGGATCATCTGGAGAGCTCCCAGGAACCCCCAAGAACCAAATTCACCCAACCAATGCTTAACCTCCAATGTCTTTCCATGTTCTGCAAATTTGCTAAGAAATTAATGTCCCAATTTCTTTCTGGGGTGGGTTTCTGTAGACTGTGGTAACAATAATTTCTTAATATAAATGCCATGTACTTTGAATTGCAATTAATGTGTGATAAGTATGTTTCAGCAATCTAGTTCCAGTAAGGCGGTAATCTTGAGCCTTGAGGTGTGTCTTCAAGAAATTTACTAATAAAGTAGCAGCATGCGCCTCCAAATAAACTCTGTTATAAAGTGAGGCTGTTTGGAAGCCGGCATATTTAGGAGCATATAGCGGATTCAATCAACAAATTCTCTCACAATTCTTTTTCCGAATCTGCTATCTGCTAGCTGATCTGCTGACTCTCAAACATCCACAATATGTTGGTGAATTGTGCTGAGATTGATTCAAATTAATTCATCATGTCTGAATTATTCAGCACACAGTATTGGTTATGCTCGCAATATGATATTGAATGTTTCTTCAGCACATGTTACTATTTTTACTTGCGTATGTATGTGAGCATGTTGGTGAGGAATATTTGCATCTATTGATTCTTGTCAATAGCTCCCATTATACTTTTCACAGGCAGTTTCTGTAGCAGTAGAAAGAATAATAATTCTGAATAGCTGTAGTTAAATTTAAAAAGTGTAAAATCTAATTGATTAATTATTTTAAGAACTGCCATATTATCGATTAGAAATTTTATACGCACTCGATCTAATTAGATGCACTACTAATAATTATTGCTTTAATTTACAATTCCTTTTTGTGACAATTTTTTTAAGCATCACAGTTTGTGGTATTATTATTATTATTTAAAAAAAATATGCATATAATATTGTTTAAGAGAAGTTGTAAAATAGAGAAAAAAAAAATAGTACGTTCACGAAGAACTAGATTCTTCATCATATGTATGGCTGACTCAGTTGTCACAGTATCATTGTAATTGGAAACTGAGAAAAAGAAAAACATACTATATACCAAGATCCTGCAATTAGAGAAATCCAAAGCAATTGGGAGACTGGGGTGCTAATAAACTCTCGTATTCAGCCTTATATATATACTAGAATTCTGACAGTGGCGCGCGCTATGCTGCGCGCGCCCGGTGAGGAATAAACATTATGGAAAATTGTAATAAGACATCCAAATAATAATGTATTAATCGAACAAAGAATATTGTATAATCCTATACAGAATGTAACCACGCTCAATCAAGGCCGCGCCACAGCCACTCATTCTACTCCCAAGGCCTATGCAGAAGTTTCTAGAGATAAATGCAATCAGTAATGAAAAACCAAGGCCTTCTACTCCCACCAAAGCCAATCATTCTGCCCTGCCAGATAATCAAATAGGAAATGAAAGAATATATTAAGAGAGGCATATAACACAAGTAATGCAATATACTATCATTTCGCCAAAACAATATGCAACCATGCCTTATTGCAAGTTTCAGTGGGGCACTGATCATGTTCCCTCTTGTTCTTTTGTAAACATGATTTCCTAGGAACAACTGATCTTGTGTACAACGGTGGGGCATTGACAGGTGAACGGCATGTCTCGAGCTTCAAGCACTCGGTGGCTGTAGGTAGAGGGCAACAGTGGTTGTGTCGGGCACTAATGCAGCGAGGCGGCGAGTATTTGGAATAAACCCTTAAGCAAGTGAGGCGGCCAAATTCAAATACATATTTGCGAGAATAAAGAAGCAACAACCGATAAGAAAACCATAAATAGATATCAAAAACCAAAGTAGGGAGCCCCTGTATTCTTCTGCATCTTGTGTTTTGGAAAATACCTAGAAAATAAAATGGAGCACAGCAATACAGTTATGAGAAGAGGACACAGGTATAAAAATGACAAGTTAATGTCTTTGTGCAAAATCATCCCCAGAAGTGCTCAACATACCAAGTGGAATTCATGATAGAGTTTCATCAATTCAAAGTTATTGTAAAGTTGGCACTCCTGGCTTCTGTAATCCATCCCCTAATTACCGGAATGAACTCATTTGAATCGATTCTACAGTCATGACTGGTGTCAAAATTGTTCAGCACTTTATCCATAGCAGACAAGCTCGCAGAACAAAATGTATCTGTCACTTCTGCAAATAACCCAATCACCAAAAGAAAATCCAGAATGAAGCCCATCACCACAAACTTAGTTCCCAAAATTAAAGTCATAAATAGTGTAAAGCCGCAAATGAGATCTTAAACCTATAAACAAAATACTAAATAAATTTGAATGAAATTTAAGATAATGTTTGGGCAACTGCATAGATCAATCAATGATATAAGTCCAATTAGAAAATATAGGAGCTAACATAAACTGTGCAATGAAACGAAAAAGAGTAAAACCCCTCATTTGGTTGACATGAACAAAATGCACTTTCAGTGCGAAAACCCTCATGACGGAGCCTGGGCAATAACCTTGTATATGTACAGTTTCATGAATTATATAGCAAGCTCAACCAGCACTTCAAAGATTGCCTTTTTTTGTTAAAAATGATCCCTGATAACCAAATTTCTAGCAATATAATCTCATCTATCTCCAATTCCAATGCAAACAGATTAGATCCAAGGAATGAAGAAGTGTTAGTTAGGTCTGACCATGGGCACAAGGAATGCATGGAGGATTTTTCAACTGGTCTTCAGGCGTGGTTATATGCAAGCAATGGTCGTGAAAAGTATGGCCTTCAGCTGTAGGTCTCTCTTGCATAAGTAACACTTGGATCCTGTTGGCTTAAAGAGGCTCCTCAAAACCTATAAACATAGGCATTACTAATGTTAGTTTTGGGGGGGCATAAAGCATGCTATTCTAAACAGATTTGGTAACAATTTTAATACCTTGAATGTAAGTGACAAGTCATTACAGCACAAACTTGATAAATAAGTATTTAAATATCACTAAAGTTTGATATTAAGCCATTTTTTAAAAATAAAAAACTATTGGCATATCAAAGTACGATCCCTACCTTCCCATTTTACATGATCAGAAGGACAAGGAATATGAACACCAGCTGGAAAGTTTGGCCTTGGGTAAGGTGTGGTAGAATGATGTATGGCAAGTTGAGGAACAATTTTCCGGTGTTGACTTGTATACATGGTTAGAGGATTTTCAGTTGCTGGTCTCTTCAACATTGAAAGAGTTGCAACACTAAGAGAAGCTTGAGGCCTGATATTGGGTTTAGAACCTGGAGGAATCTGACCTGTAAAGTTTACAATCATAATCATTAGGTGAATAAATGAATTCTGTAACTAAACTCAATGAAGATGAGTTAAAGATGATCAGTTTTCATCATATTAATGAAGTCTAGGAAGGTCCTTATGTAAATGAGCCGGTATGCCAGGATGTTGTTGACCTATATCAGCAAAAGGATATATCACATTAGAACATTAATTCGAAGATAAAGAATAAACCAATACACTCTATCTTTCACACCACATATTTACTGAAATACATGAGGACATTGGAGAGCTGAAAGGATTAACCCATGGGGACAAATTTGTTGGAGGACCTCACAAGAATAGAAGCAAAAAGAAACACATTCAAAAGTTAATATTTGCTATTAACAAGTCCAGTTATCAGTAGATGGGAGCAAAGTTATTCAACGATATGGAGCAAGGTTGAATTGTACATAGCAAAGGCAAATGGAGGTCGCACAGGTCTTTGAATGTGAACTGTTGTAAAACAACAAGAAGTTTGTTTCACTCCAGAATTACCAAACAATTGCGATAGTAACGAACATGAATCAACCTAAAATTTCAATCTCCGTCATCAAAACAACAAGAAAGAATACCAAACGAATTGATCAATCGAATCTGAGGACCAAAATCCATCAATCGTTGGTGCGCAACAACGCTGCAAGAATGGACATCCCCAAACGAAAATGGTCAGGCTCTTTAAAAATTATAGCAACAAAAATCCAATGGAAAAACTCAAACCTAAGTCAAATGAGAAACAAAAAAACTTAAGCGCAATGAATAAAAACAAGGGTGGGTGCAAACAAATAAGAGATTTTAAAATATAATGTTCCCCATTACTAAATTAAACCATGCTTTCCAAATTTGATTACTCATAGAACCAATTAAACACTATCTATAACTTGATGAATATTTAAAAACTACGAGGATCTGCTTATTCTTTTTTGATTAATTTGTACTATGCTCATATTTAGAATGCACGTAAATGAAGTAAGAACAGGAAATCCAAGAATTCCATTAAGCTGAAAAGTAAATTTGCCTCCAACATTCGTAAATCACAGATAAAATTAAATTATTTGTGCGAAATTTACCACAAATGGCCGAATGCATATATTGCTACAGTTGTTCCCCTTAGGAACAGTATCACTGTGTTGCTTCATATCACTCCCAAATTCGTCTCTCCAAGCCTGCCCTAATTTTCGTTTCATCCGGCAATTGGTCTGATTCTGAACTGGACCTTTCATAAGAGATTTAAAAGAGAATGCTAACCCACTTCATCGAACTAACCTTTAAGCTCATAATCTCCAGCAGACCCTGAAGAAGATACATTTTGTAACAAACAAGAAGAAACGTGGTTAAAATTTAATGCAACAAAACTGAGACCAAGAGGAAACAAATTTGCAGTTAATAGATATAATTCTCAACGAAAAACACAATAGCTCGTTACTTAATATAGAATATCTTTAAATATCTAAATGAGCTAAAGGCCAAAAATCAAATACCATCTTTAGATATCATTCTACCTTTCCATGAGAAATGTGCATGTCGTCATTAACTTATCATCTTTTAAGAAGCATTTCAACACAATCAATCAGGGAAAGAAAGACCAAGTGAATTAAGAAATAAATAAAATGGAAAACACAAGATACTTACAGGCTTACCAAGTTAGTCAAAACACGAAGTTGGTCACTAGTATAACCTTTCAACCCTTAGGTACCAAGATCTGCTAGTACAAGAGAAACAAAGGCTCCTTAAAATATAGTAGTAAGACAGGGGATGTTTCAAGTAGCAATGATGCTCTACTTAAATAGCAAAACAGATATGGTAGAACGAAACCCCAAAATGAAGAACAATGACATTTTGAAAGAAGTGGCCTGATATAAATGTAATTTAAATGGTGTAGTGTAATGATGTTTAATTAACACTGTCCTGTCAATCAGATGTTGCGAATAAATGTAACTGACATGTTTAATTGCAAGCTATTGGCCCGATATAAAGGTCATATCAATAAAATTAAACAATCCCAGCATGTTAATCAATGTACTTGAAGCATATGACAGGAAGAAGAATCCAAACATTTAACCATGGTTGGAGCACTTTTTCGTACTTCTGTTTTCTTAGCTGAAAGGCTTCGTTTCTACTATGTGCCAGAGTATAGATTTCCAATACGAGAAATAGGCTACCCAACAATACTAATAGAAAAACAATGAGAAAACTTACAACTGATGGTTTCGTATTGGAGGATTCTCATGGATACTTTAGTTAGCTCAAAAGTAATTTACCATATGGGTGCCCTGTCGTGCTCAACATGTAGAATAAATGTACATTAGCCTGTAAATCAACAAGTTATAACTAAATCTATAAAATAACATTATGGAACGAATAATTTGAACACAAAAACTAATTATAGTGCTACATAAAGCTGTTTTGAGGGGAAAAAAAGGGTCATCCGGTACCAGAAGCTGCAGAAGTGCTTTTCCACTCCTTCAAAGCAAATGCAATGGTCTTACCCTTGGCAACTGCTTGCAACTGCTCACTCCGTATGAGAAATAATGACAGCTTGTCGTATAGCTGCAAAAGATAATTTAATTCCTGTGTGATCAAGCACAAAATAATTATAGTATAACAGTGACAAGGGTCGAGACCTCAGGGATTGAAATACCACATTCTCATAATATATACAATATTTAAAAGGGGGTTTTTGTATTTTGAGAACAAGAAAATGATAACAAGAACTAAAAACTAAGTAATTCTACAAACTATGAAAATGATAAGTGAGACAATAACATAAATTTAAAATAATGTATTGGAATTAAAAACCTCTAGTTCAAAGATTGATTTGGAATGGCATATGGGTAAGATCATCGATGCATAAACATTGTGCTAATTGATAAACCAGTTATAGTTGTCAGGTCCGCTTAGACAATCAACTTTTCCTTTCAGTTTAGACAATTAAGGTACGCCCGTTAATTGCCCCTAATCAAACTAACACTTCTAGGTACGCCCGTAGAAGATGTTGTCCAATTGCACTATAATCTAGAAAAGCCTGATTCAAACCAATTACTACCTACGCGGAGTAATTCCCAATTTGATTATACAATTCCCCAGGAAGGAACTAATCAACCCGGTTACCACCTATTCAAGTCAAGTACAATTACGGATACCCAAATTGAATTGGTAATCAATTATCAAACTAGACAAATATTTGGGCCCTAAACATTCATCCAATTCAACAATAGTAAACCCTAAGCATAGAAATTGTATAAATACCAAAAGCACAATAGTTTTATAGCCAAAAATACATCATCTCACAAAACCCCAAAGCCATTCTTCACCAAATCCGTAAACTAGAGAAAGACAAAGTCTACTCAAAATCCATGGAAAAGAAAAGAGAATAAGAGATTACAACCAATTCCAAGGTTTTGAGAATAGAAGAGGAAGAATATCTGCTCCAAAAAATTGCTTCTGCTTCGATCTCCTTCTCTCCCCCTCCTCAACGTTTCCTCCTCCTTTTTCTCCAAAACTGTATTCTAAGTTTAGTAAAAATGAAAAGTGAAGTCTGCAAAAGGAATCTTTCCCCTTTTCTACCGTCCAAACTTTCTTTTCCATGTTCCTTCTTGACTTGTGTAATGTGCTGGGCTGGTTATGGGCTTGGGCTTTGGCCCATGTGTTTTCAATTTCAGCTTCCTCCTCATTAGCTAGTCATGGCCATGACTAGTAAAGTCATGCCAAGCTGCCATCTTCATTCTTTTCTTCTCTTTGCTCTATTTTTCCACTTTCCATGCCTTTCTCCTACAACCAACAAAACAAACATAACAAGAGTAAAGTGCTACCAAGACCATCTCAAAAATATCCACAATATATATCATTATCAAGCATAAAATTCACACTATCAAATTCCCCCACACCTAAAGTATGCTTGCCCTCAAGCATAGATTCAAAAGAAACCAAATTGAATCATAGAGAATTTAGAATCAACAAGTCCATTTAAGTACAATCAAATCAATCCAACATCAAACACATTGAGCCAACATCCTCCCAAGGGTAAAGTGTATACACTCCTCTCAATATCAAGTGTAGGTAAATATGTAAGCACTCAAGTGATAAATCAAAATTACAATCCCATAGGCTTGAATGAAAATCAAATTTCCCATACAAAGATATATTATCCAACATTAAGAATCAAAGGGTCTTTCAAAAAGGGTTATAACGGGGCCAAGGTTAGGGTAGGAAGAAAAAGGAAATAGAAATGCTAAAGTGAATGCAAGTACTTCCAAAGAGTCATCATAGAAAAATCATAGCACATCATGGTTGCCATACCAAAACAAAACCAAGAGGTTCAAAAGAACAAAAATTACCTCTATTCTATCCTCCCAAGGTTTTCCAAAATAAACACAAAACCAAAAGATCATCCTATATACAACTGTTAAACTATCCCAAAATTTTTCAAGCAAATGAACCAATCAAAATCAAAACTTTCCAAACAATTTTTAACAACTTTCATATATCCCCTTTGATTTTTTTCTTTTTTTTTGTTTTTTTTTTTGTTTTTTTTTATCTTTTTTTTTTCTTCGTGGGCTTCAATAGCTTAGTCACGTTTATTAGAGGAATTCAACAATCTGAAAAGTGCAGACGGAACACTGAAAAGTGCAGACTTCAACTCTATGTTCATAACACTGAAGTCAGAGGAACACGTGTCAAGCTATATCCATCCACTGCCCTTGTATTTTTTTTTCCTCTTTTTTTTATATATATAGGGCCGTTTCTTTCTTCTTCTTCTTTTTTTTCTTTTTAAAAAATTTTATTTTTTTATAGGGGAATATGTATATACAAACATTCCACAAATCATTCCAACAAAAATCCAACAAAATAGCTTGAGAATCCCAAAAACAAATTTCTAAGCTCTTTTCCTTGCAACCAACAGAAATTCAACCACAATGACTTATGAAAGTACTTCAATCACTAGGGTTCAAAAGCAATGGTATGACAAAAAGAGAAGGCTTAATAGGCTAAGGGTTATATATAAACAAAGAAAATGGATATAAGGCTCAAAGTGGCTAACTAGGGAATAAAAATATGGGTTAAGGCCAAAAAGAAGGCTAAAAAGGTTATCCTAATGCCCTTATCATGTTCAAAATATTGGATTCAATCAATGCAAGTTCAACATGTATAATCAGTCAAGTTCTAGGATGTCAAAATGGTTACCACATAATTCACACAAGAACGAAATTTCCAAAAGCTTTAGATAAGTGTATTTTTCTTTTAGAAACAACAAGCATTTTGGAAAGAGGCTCAGATTCTCATATGGGTTCACAAAATAGTTGGCTTCACATGTTCAATGTCAGAAATCATCAATCATACTCAAAAGACTTGTCAACTTAAACCTCATAGATTCAATTCAGTCATGTATTCACATCAAATGCACAAAAATTCACACAAAATAGCTTGAAATTTTTAAAAATTTTCACAGAAAATGCAAGCAATACTATTTCCTCCCCCACACCTAAAATTAACATTGTCCTCAATGTATGAAAAAGAGTAAAGAGAATAGGACTTCCCTGGAGTTGGTGCAATGGCAGGGGCGGAGTAATGGAATAGGACTTTGTCCGGCGTTTTCTGATACCACAATTCCTTTGATTGAGGGATTTTGGAATCACCATTGGCTGGTATTGTTGTAGAATCACATTCAAACTCTCCCCATTTAAGAACTGCCTACAGAAAACTAACCAAGCAAATATTTCTACAACAAAAGAAAACAACTTTCAATTCCCTATCTTCAAAACAAAGGTTTACTTAATTTCTCAATCCTCACAACTTGCACAAGACGGTAAAAAACATGCCATTTTACAAAAATTTCACAACTTCAACAGTTTCATCAGCAAATTCCATTCTAGAAGTAAACAATTCCATCACTTACAAATCACAGGAAGCCGACACATATGCACTTTTCACCATGTTCACATGTAAGCAACAGAATATCCACAATCACAATAAACCAGAGCATGCCCTTTTCAGAATTTTTAACTATGGAAATTCTACCGAACACAGATACCATAGAAACAACAATCACCATAGTTCAGTGCTCCCAAAAATTGAAAAGGGATTACTAATACAGGGCGTCGAATTAGAGCAAGGAACTGAGGAAGAGGACGGTGGCGCAGAGACCAGGCGATGGCGGCGGAGGTGGTGCGAGCTCGGGCTCCGCCGAACAGGGGTGAAGGGAGGGACGGCGCTCGCGGTGGTGGCGGTGCGGGCGCTCGTGAAGCGGCGGCGGCCGGCGAACAGAGGCGGCGGCGCTGGGTGCTTCGCGCAAGGAAAGGGACGGAGGCGCCGGTTAGGGTTCTGGACAGGATGAGACAGAGGCGCACCAGCAAGGGGAGAGGAAGAGAGAGTATCGGGAGAGAGAGAGAGAGAGAGAGAGAGGGAGATGGTGGCGGCGTCGGCGCTCGCTGAACGAGGGAGATGGCCGGAACAGGAACGGTGCGAGATGGAGGCGTTGGTGCTCCGGTGGTGCTGAAGGTTGAAGATGGTGGTGGTTTGGGCGGTGTCGATCGGGATATTGGGGAAGGGATTTTGGACTTGTGTAATTTGGGGATGTAGGCAGTAAATATTAAATTAGGGTTTTGAGGAGGAATAATTGTGTGTTGGGATTTAATTTCGGGTTGGTATCTACAAGTTAGTCATGATCATGACTAAGGAGTGTGTACCAACCTGAAATTTATTCTTCCAAATAGCTTGCCAAGTGGTTCCTAATCATGGGCATGATCAAGGGGCGTATATCAATCTGAAAAATAGAGTCTCAACTCCTGGAATTTCAGGTTGTCAAATGAAGCTTGGTCATGGCCATGACTTGAGTGTATATGTCATTCTGAAATTTGGCCTCCTTCACTGAAAATTTCCTCCCTCAACACTTCAACTTGTTCCTTGATCCAAAAAATTATCAAACTTCCATCTTCAAACCTACATAATCATAGACAAAATGACATTTAGATATCAAAATTATACCAAAATATATTCATCAAAATAGCAAAATATATATAATCAAAATAATTAGATTGCTTGGGTTGCCTCCCAAGAAGCGCTTTTGTTTATAGTCTTTGGCTAAAGACTCATCCCCGTTTTTCAACCATTCTCAAAAGCATCATACTGAAATCCACCAAACTTCTGCAATTGCAATTTTTTTCGATATCCATGATTATTCAAATCCATTCCACCATTTTTATCCCTTAATGCTCCAAGCCATAATTCCGGTGGATCTTTTCCATTCAACTTAATTTTTTTGTTAGAACCAAACTCTATATTATCCACCCATTCAATATCTCCAGGGTCTTTACCATTAAGCTCACGAATATCCTGCACACAAGGTTGAATAATATTAATAGCATATAAAGCTTTAGAATCATCAGGATGTTCAATAGTATTAGAAAGATTGAAAGAAAGTTCTTCTACATCAAATTCCAAAGTAAGAGTGCCTTTCTTCACATCAATCTTCACTCTTGCAGTATACATAAAAGGTCTTCCCAACAAAAGAGGGGGTGGATTAAAACAATGTGCATCATTCATATCCACAACATAAAAATCTACAGGAAATATTGCATCATTAACTTGCACTAACACATCTTCTATCATACCATCCGGATATGCATTTGATCTATCAGCAAGTTGAATAATAAGTCCGGTTTCTTTCAATGGACCTAGATTTAGGGATTATACATTGATCTTGGCATGACATTTATCGCAGCACCTAAATCTAACATGGCTTTGCTCACCTCTTTCGTTCCAATTTTGCACGGAATTAAAAACATACCTGGATCACCTGTTTTGGGTGGGATTTTTCTCTTTATGACTGCAGAGACACTCTCACCTGCTATTATATACTCATCTCCCCGTAGCTTCTTTTTGTTGGTGCACAATTCCTTCAAAAATTTTGCATACTTGGGGATTTGATTGATAGCTTCAAGGAGTGGAATGTTCAATTGGACTTTCTTAAATATCTCAAGCATCTCTTTCCTCTTGTCACCTTTTGAAGGCTTCTTTAACCTGTCAGGGAAAAGAGGTACTTTAGTTTGATATGAAGGAATTGAATTAGAATTTACCTTATTAGACGTTTCTGCCTCCTTTTCAATCTCATTCTCGATTTGCTCTTCATTTTGCTCCTTTGAAATTGGAGATGGACCTTCAACTTCTTTTCCACTCCTCAAAATTATGGCACTCACGTTCTTTGCATTTGGATCGGGTTGAGCTGGCCACTTGCCTTTCTCTCGAAATTGCCTAACTTCTTCAGTCACTTGATTCATTTGGCTTTGCAATTTTTCAATACTTGCCTTCGTGTCTTGTTGGAATTGCAAAGTTGATGTGGCCATGGATTTCACCAATTCTACCAAAGATGGACTTGAACTTGTTGTAGCTTGAGGTGGTTGCCTTTCAAATTGACGAGGAGGGTGCACTTGTTGTGGTGCTGAAGATTGATGATTTTGTTGTTGATGTTGATTGCCATACCGAAGATTTGGATGATCTCTCTAACCTGGATTGTAGGTATTGGAATAGGGATTATACTGTGGACGTCTGTTGGAATATTCAAGTGCATTCACATCCACCGGTGTATCTTCTTGGAGAGTTGGGCATGCATCAGTTTGATGTTCAGAACTTGTGCAAATGCCACATGCCTTCACTTGGACAGTTGGCTTGATACTTCCTGTGGCCATCTTACGAACAAAGCTTGTCAACTCTGAAAGTTGTTGCTGCATTGTTTGCATTGAAGAATCACCACTTGGCATATTGGTTGGCATTGCATCCCTTGTGCCAAACTGTTGAGTATTCTTTGCCATTCGATCAATCAACTCCCAGGCTTGTGTTGGGGTTTTGTTCACCAAAGCTCCTCCACTTGCAGCATCAATAATGTTCCTGTCCATCAACAACAGACCATCATAGAAGTATTGAATTAACAATTGGGGTGGGATTTGATGTTGAGGACATTTAATTATAAGCCTATTAAACCGCTCCCAATATTCATGGAGCGTTTCACCTAATTGCTGTTTGATGCCACATATTTCCTTCCTCAAATTTGCAGCTCTTGAGGCTGGGAAATACTTCTCCAAGAATTTCCTTTTCATGTCTGTCCAAGTTGTAATGCTACCTGCTGGAAGATAATAGAGCCAATCTTTTACACTCCCCTTCAAAGAGAATGGAAATGCCCTCAATTTGATTTGTTCATCTGTAACTCCAGGGGGCTTCATGCTTGAACATACTACATCAAATTCCTGGAGATGCTTGTGAGGCTCTTCACCTGCATGACCATTAAATTCAGGCAACAAATGAATCAATCCAGATTTTAATTCAAAGGGAGTTTCATCATCAATTGTAGGAAATGTAATGCATAAGGGCTGCTGTGTCAAGTCAGGAGCAGCCAACTCCCTCAATGTGCGGTTATCTTCAGCCATGACAATGTTTTTCTCTTCTAAAGATTCTGTATCACTTCCTTCACCACTTGAACTAGAAGTGTCTAGCTCTGTAGCCAATGATAAACCAGAAGTTGATGTAGAAACTTTAGATTCTTTTCTTAACTTGGCTTCCCTTGTCAATCTACGAGCTGTCTTCTCAATCTCTGGATCAAATATCAACTCACCTGTACGAGAAGAATGAGGCATAAACAAGGAAAATAACAATTAAAAACTAAAATATCACAGAATGTAGTGGTTGAATGCCAATCCCCGGCAACGGCGCCAAAAATTTGACAGCTTGTCGTATAGCTGCAAAAGATAATTTAATTCCTGTGTCACCAAGCACAAAATAATTATAGTATAGCAGTGACAAGGGTCGAGACCTCAGGGATTGGAATACCACATTCTCATAATATATACAATATTTAAAAGGGGGGTTTTTGTATTTTGAGAACAAGAAAATGATAACAAGAACTAAAAACTAAGTAATTCTACAAACTATGAAAATGATAAGTGAGATCAATAACATAAATTTAAAATAAAGTATTGGAATTAAAAACCTCTAGTTCAAAGATTGATTTGGAATGGCATTTGGGTAAGATCATCGATGCATAAACATTGTGCTAATTGATAAACCAGCTATAGTTGTCAGGTCCGCTTAGACAACCAACTTTTCCTTTCAGTTTAGACAATTAAGGTACGCCCGTTAATTGCCCCTAATCAAACTAACACTTCTAGGTATGCCCGTAGAAGATGTTGTCCAATTGCACTATAATCTAGAAAAGCCTGATTCAAACCAATTACTACCTACGCGGAGTAATTCCCAATTTGATTATACAATTCCCCAGGAAGGAACTAATCAACCCGGTTACCACCTATTCAATTCAAGTACAATTACGGATACCCAAATTGAATTGGCAATCAATTATCAAACTAGACAAATATTTGGGCCCTAAACATTCATCCAATTCAACAATAGTAAACCCTAAGCATAGAAATTGTATAAATACCAAAAGCACAATAGTTTTATAGCCAAAAATGCATCATCTCACAAAACCCCAAAGCCATTCTTCACCAAATCCGTAAACTAGAGAAAGACAAAGTCTACTCAAAATCCATGGAAAAGAAAAGAGTAAGAGATTACAACCAATTCCAAGGTTTTGAGAATAGAAGAGGAAGAATATCTGCTCCAAAAAATTGCTTCTGCTTCGATCTCCTTCTCTCCCCCTCCTCAACGTTTCCTCCTCCTTTTTCTCCAAAACTGTATTCTAAGTTTAGTAAAAATGAAAAGTGAAGTCTGCAAAAGGAATCTTTCCCCTTTTCTACCGTCCAAACTTACTTTCTTTTCCATGTTCCTTCTTGACTTGTGTAATGTGCTGGGCTGGTTATGGGCTTGGGCTTTGGCCCATGTGTTTTCAATTTCAGCTTCCTCCTCATTAGCTAGTCATGGCCATGACTAGTAAAGTCATGCCAAGCTGCCATCTTCATTCTTTTCTTCTCTTTGCTCTATTTTTCCACTTTCCATGCCTTTCTCCTACAACCAACAAAACAAACATAACAAGAGTAAAGTGCTACCAAGACCACCTAAAAAATATCCACAATATATATCATTATCAAGCATAAAATTCACACTATCAAATAACATAATATAAACCTTTTTTTGTGTTTAATAAAGTAAATAGCTGACCATTTTCAACAACCAACAAATGTCCAATCTCTCATGTGAGCAAATAATAAAATCATATTGAAAAGGTAATATTTGTCACAGATATGTCAACTGGGAATATAAACGTCATGCAGAATCTGAGAAAAAAATATTAACTCGGAGAATCAAAATGAAAATTCAACCAAATAAGTAAGGACACATAGTAGTGAACAAAAATAAAAATGAACAAAATCTCTTGTAGCAAAAATAAAATTTATTTTGGAATCACAAACAAGACTTCACAAGAAATATTAATTTGTAATAACTTCAGCATCCTATTATTTAAATTCAAAGAAACACAAAGCCTATTCAACATTTAAAGGTAAAACTTGTATCATAGTGATGATTACAGGAAGAAAAGGATTTTGTATCATCTTCACCTGTTCGAAAATATACGAATAGAAATTAGAAGTAATCTATAAACTGAGGAAATATGTAAGCATTTAAAAAATAACATAAGAGATTTGAATGAAACTGCTCAGCACCGTGAATGGAAATCCCTGACGAACCCGGTCAGACAACAACAGTGTAGCTTCCCAAGCTTCAAGTGATAATCTAGTGGGGAAATCCCACAAAATTGAATTAAGAAATAATGTTCATATCAAGTTTTAGATGAAAAGAAGGTGTACATGATAACACTTATCTGAAATAACCTCACCACTTCAATTGTCATTTCAATGTGCAAGAAAACTCCTAAGAAAATCAACCCATTTACACAACAGTAACCTATCAGACAACCCAAATGTAATTTCATGCAAGAAATTAATCCAGCAGGAACATTGTATGTGATATCTCCAAAAAACGATAGTCTTTAACATTATTCAATGACGGGATTCATCAAATACAGAAACAATGAATCAGCTAAAGAAGTAAAGTTGATGAACTAAAGGAAGCAATTAATTATAGCAAAAACATGAGGGATACACTACACAGAAAAAGGAAGCAGTGCCAGTTATTTCATCGAAAAGTTTCCCAATCGAACTAAACCCACGGCTGAAATTTATAAAATTCCAAACAAAATTCACAGTTGGGAACACTCAGCAAATTTTCCAAACAAAATTCCAAACGCAAATTTTCACATTCAATAGAAAAATAAACGCGCAACCTAATTTTTTATCCCGAAACAATAGAAAAATGTGAAAAGTACATTTTTTGTGCAACTTATTCCCGTCTAGTTGAAGCTCCTGAGGATTTTTCAATTTACCAAGTTCTGAAGGTAACCTGCCGGTTAGTCCATTTGATTGAAGATTACAGCGAAAAAGGAAAGAAACAATGATAAGAAAATGGAAGAGGAAAACCAACAACAGACGAAGTAGCGGAGGAAACCCGTTCAATGAATAGGGGCCCGGACGGTGGCGCCTGGAAGCAGGCGGCACAGTTAGCCACAGGCACGCACAGCGGCGGCATTACGGTGAGTGCGGCGCTTGGCGATTCGCACCGACAGAGGAAGCAACAGAGATGGGGAGTCAGGGAGCGATGGCCAGAAACCTGGAAACTTTAGGGCTTCAGAAGCAAATGACTGCGGCGGCTGTCAAATCAGCCCGCGAAGATTCGATTTCTTCGACGGCTTGGCCTAATCACCCTGCGAAGACAAGCAAGAGGGGAGCAGGGTTGCACGCCATTATACAATTTAATCGGTGAGAGGACGGCGATTAGGGTTAGAAAAGGGAAGATGGAGGACGGGTTAGGGCAAAATCAGAAGGAGGAAATAGGGAGCAGCTCTTGGATGGGATGCGCGGAGAGAGCGACGGGAAAGCAGGGTTGGGCGGCGCCGCTTGGATGCTGAGGAGGGAGTATTGGAGACGGAGACGAGTTGGAAGGAGAGAGGACGGAGTCGAGGGAAGGTTTGTAGGGATGGAGACTCAAGGGAGGTGGTGGGTCGGGCGGGTCGAGATGGAAGGCAGAACACGACAAATCCTACTGTTCATTGAACAGTACTTGGTAAGGTATTTATATATTATAGATATCAGTGCTTGACTTGAATTGTGATCTTGACATGTAACCTTTGCTATTGTTGTGGAAATAGGGTTAGTTTCCACCAAAATTATACCGAATAGTAGAGCTATAAATTAAACAATAAAGAGAACACCAAGATTTAATGAGGTTCGGCACAAATTTGCCTACGTACTCCGGGTCCCACTGAATAATTATTTCACTATGAGGGAGAAATATTACAAAAGGGTTTTGGAAATAATTTCCTGATAGACAAAACCCACCCGACAAGAATGACTTACAAAAGCCTAAAAAACTAGACTCTCTCTCACAAAGATTTGCAGCACAAGAAATATCTTGCACTGCTTTGCTCTTTCTGCTTTGTTGGGGTGTACACATCTGCAAATAAGGAGCCTATATTTATAGGCATTAGGAGCCCACAATTATGAGGCCAATTTCACACATTATATGCACGTTCCCATTTATTTGTTAACAAACTCGTCCACCACATTAATGAGCTTAACTACTGTACAAAAAGTGGGATGACCACTGTTCAAATCTCCACCTTGGTGCATCCTAATTTTCAATCACAGTATCTCCTTCAAGGTTCTCTCATCACGAAATTCGGCAGGACCTCCAAATGCGCTTTTCAGAGCCAACTTCAAACTCTTGAAACATTTATCAAGTTCAAACAATGTTCGAACTTGATACCTGTTACAACCTTCATCAACATGTTTGCAGGATTCTCGGTGGTCTTGATCTTTTGTACCTTGACTCCACCTTCTTCAATTATTTCCCGCACAAAATGGTACCGTATGTCGATGTGCTTGGCTCTAGCATACCTGGTTCTTTGCTAGATGAATGGCACTTTGACTGTCACAAAACACTATGATGTGTTTCTGACCAACTCCCAAGTCATCCAACAATCCTTGTAACGGCCATGTATTCTGCCTCCGTTGTTGACAAAGCAACGGTTGACTGTAAGGTAGACTTCCAACTAACTGGTGTGTTTGCAAGAGTAAATACGTATCTAGTAGTTGATCGACGTTTATCCAGATCTCCTGCAAAGTCTGAATCACAGTAACCAACTATATGTTGACCAGTAACATTAGTCTTCTCAAATATCAATCCAATATCTAAGGTTTTCAAGATATACCTTAGAATCCATTTCACAGCTTGGCAATGATCTTTACCAGGATCATGCATGTACCTGCTCACTACTCCAACTGCATGTGAAATTTCAGGCCTTGTACACACCATTGCATACATCAAGCTACCCACCGCATTTGAATAAGGAACCTTTGACATGTATTCTCGTTCCTCTTTCGTCTTCGGGCATCGTGAGACACTAAGTTTGAAATGAGGAGCAAACGGTGTACTTACAGGTTTGGTTTTGTTTGTCATGCCAAACCGCTGCAATACTTTCTTCAGATATTGCTTCTGAGTCAAACTCAGAGTGCCCCTCTTCCTGTCTCTCGTTATTTCCATACCGAGAATTTTCTTAGCTTCACCGAGATCTTTCATTTCGAACTCCTTGCTGAGTTGGGACTTCAACCTGTTTACCTCTCCTCTATGTTTCAAAGAAATTAACTTGTCATCTACATATAGAAGAAGATAAATAAAAGATCCATCATGTAGCTTACGAAAATATACGCAATGATCAAAACTGCTCCTGGTGTACTTCTGGCCAATCATAAATTGATCAAATCGCTTATACCATTGCCTTGGTGATTGTTTCAATCCATAAAGCGATTTGTTCAACTTGCAAACCCAATCTTCTTTTCCAGCAACTTCAAATCCTTCTGGTTGGGTCATGTAGATTTCCTCCTCCAAATCACCATGTAAGAATGCCGTCTTTACATCCATTTGAACTAGTTCCAAATCAAGTTGCGCTACCAAGGCCAACAAAATACGAATAGAGGAATGTTTTACAACAGGGGAAAATACCTCATTGTAGTCAATTCCCTCCTTTTGAGCATAACCTTTAGCTACCAATGTTGCCATGTAGCGAACGTCATTCTTTTCTGGAAATCCCTTTTTCTGAGCATAGACTCACTTGCAACCAATTGCCTTCTTTCCCTCTGGGAGTTTAGCTAGCTTCCACGTGTGATTTGCTTCAAGGGAATGCATTTCCTCGTCCATGGCTTTCTTCCACTTTTCTTTTTCCGGACTAATTTTTGCATCAAGAAAAGTCTGTGGTATACCTTCTTCAATAACAGGAAGTGCATAGGCCAACATGTTTTCGAATCGAGCAGGTCTCCGAGTTTCTCTTCTTGGCCTCCTAATTGCAATTGGTAAGTCTTGTTGCTCCTGAGGTTCTTGGGTTAAAACCTCTCTGGGCTCTTCTTCGGTACTTGTACCATCATCTTATATTGGTTGACCATCCACCTCTCTGGTTGTAGATGTCTGAAACTCCACCTGTTGAGGATAATGTTCCACCTGCTGGGGAGTACTATCCGGCTGCTGCTTGGCTACCTTCTTCAATATTATCGATTCGTTGAAGGTAACATCTCTGCTAAAGATCACATTTTTCATCTCCGGGCACCATAGGCGATTTCCTTTTACTCCAGAAGATATCCCCACGAAAACAACTTTTCTCGCCCTCGAATCCAGCTTTGATTCTTTCACGTGATAATAAGCAGCGGAACCGAACACACGTAAAGAATCATAATCATTTGCAGGTTTGCCAAACCATGCCTCCAAAGGTGTCTCGCCTTTAAGTGCAGTTGATGGTAGTCAATTGATTAGATGGCTCGCATATGTCACTGCTTCTGCCCAGAACTGCTTGCCCAAATTAGCATTGGACAACATACACCGAACTTTTTCCAACAAGGTTCGGTTCATCCGTTCAGCCACCCCATTTTGTTGTGGCGTGTCCCGCACAGTGAAATGTCGGGAAATACCTTCTTGCACAAATCGAAAAAATGGTCATTTCGATATTTCGTACCGTTATCAGATCGAAGCACTTTAATCTTCCTCCCAGTCTGGTTCTCCATCATTTTCTTCCAAGCGAGGAATTTCCCGAATGCTTCATTTTTTGTTCGCATGGGATACACCGATACTCTCCGGGAAAAATCATCAACAAACGTTACAAAATAGTGGTTTCCTCCCAGAGAAGTCGTCTTGGTAGGCCCCCACACATCTGAGTGAATGTAATCCATAATGCCTTTAGTATTATGGATTGATGTTCCGAACTTCACCCGTGTTTGCTTTCCCAGAACACCCATTGCTCGCAAAATTCAAGTTTGCAAGTCTTTGCACCCTTTAATAATCCTTGCTTTGCCAGAGTCTGCAAGGATTTTTCCCCAGCATGCCCAAGCCTCATATGTCATAGCTTGGTCATCTCTTCTTCTTTGTTTGCTTCTGATATTGCTGCTGCAATGCCAATCACTGTATTACCCTGGAAGTGGTATAAGTTATTTTTCCTTATACTTTTCATGACAACAAGTGCTCCCGAGATCACTTTCATAATCCCATTCTGAATGCTGATGGAGTGGCCTTTAGCTTCAAAGACTCCCACAGATATGAGATTCTTAGTAAATTTCGGTATGTACCGAACTTCCGTCAGCACCTTGGTTGTTCCATCGTGGTTCTTCAGATATACTGAGCCAACTCCAGCTATCTGGCAATATCCGTTGTTGGCTAGGTAGACAACTCCACCGTCAACACTTTCAAAGTTGACAAACCACTCCTTCCTGGAACACATGTGGAATGAGCATCCTGAGTCTAGCAACCAGTCGTCAGTGCGCGTTACCGATGAGACACAAGTTAAAGAATACTCTGTCTCATCACTATCAGCAACACAAGCTTCTGCTACCGCTTTCCCCTTTTTCTTTTGCAGCTTAGGACAATCTTTCTTCCAATGTCATTTCTCATGACAAAAGATACATTCATCTTTTGACACTCTGCCTCTTGACTGGGATCTGCCTCTTCTGTCCGGCTTGTACTTGTGGCTACGGCCCCGAACAGTATGAGCTTCACCAGTCGAACTCATGTGTTCTAACTTATCATTCTTTCTGATCTCGTTAGAATATAAGGCAGTGGTAACTTCTTTAAAGGAAATTGTTTCCTTTCCAGTCAGCATACTAACAATTATATACTCGTATTTATCGGGGAGCGAAGCTAACAGTATCAGCGCCTTGTCAACGTCATCTATCTTCTCGTCGAGATTCAACAAATCGGTGACCAAAGAATCGAATCTTGTTATGTGCTCACTCATCGTGGTACCGGGCAAATACTGGAATCGATACAGCTTCGTCTTCATGTAGAGCTTGTTCTCCGTGCTCTTTTTAATGAATTTATCCTCCAGTTCTTTTCACAGTCTGTGCGCCATCGTCTCTCTCATAAGCGGATTCTTCTGCTCCTTTGAGAGACATAGCCGAATTGTACCACACGCAAGGCGGTTGATCCTCGTCCAGTCTTTATCATCAACACCATCTGGTTTGGTTACTTCAAGTGCCCCATCCAGCTCCTGCTGGTACAAGATGTCCAACACCTCGCACTGCCACATACCAAAATTATTGGTACCGTCGAATTTTTCGACATCAAATTTGGCATTTGAAACCATCGTTCGTGATGACGATGTCACCAACGGCTTCGAATCTGAAGTTGACGTTTCACCGGACCTATCCGCCATTTCTGCTTCAAAGTTTAATTAATAGCTCACAAACGGTAGCTCAACCGAGATGCGTTTCTGATGTGGAAGATCAGCTTAGCTGCGACCACAGAGCATACTATGCAACAAGGCTCTGATACCAATTGTTGTAGAAATCGGGTTAGTTTCCACCAAAATTATACCTGAATAATAGAGCTATAAATTAAACAATAAAGAGAACACCAAGATTTAACGAGGTTCGGCACAAATTTGCCTATGTACTCTGGGTCCCACCGAATAATTTATTCACTATGAGGGAGAAATATTACAAAAGGGTTTTGAAAATAATTTCCTGACAGAAAAAACCCACCCGACAAGAATGACTTACAAAAGCCTAAAAAACTAGACTCTCTCTCACAAAGATTTGCAGCACAAGAAATATCTTGCACTGCTTTGCTCTTTCTGCTTTGTTGGGGTGTACACGTCTGCAAATGAGGAGCCTATATTTATAGGCATTAGCAGCCCACAATTATGAGGCCAATTTC